>CM059451.1:17821325-18139261 GCA_030390025.1 Squalus acanthias
CCTTTGTCTATGTTTGGACCAAGGCTGTAATGAGGTCGGGAGCCGAGTGGTGTTGACAGAACCTAAATTGAGCATTGGTGAGTAAGTGCCGCTTGATAGCACTGTCGACAACACCTTCCATCACTTTGCCGATGATTGAGAGTGGACTGATGGGGCGGTAATTGGCCGGATTAGATTTGTCCTGCTTTTTGTGGACAGGACATACCTGGGCAGTTTTCCACATTGTCGGATAGATGCCAGTGTTGTAGCTGTAATGGAACAGCTTGGCTCGAGGCGCGGCTGGTTTTGGAGCACAAGTCTTCAGCACGACAGCCGGGATGTTGTTGGGATTTATGCATTGAACTGTCTTTTTTGTCTTTTAGTGCCTTCATTAAAATTTTTGCTCAAAATTCTCAACCTGTCTCAAAAACCTGGGCTTTGACTCGGATGTTTTTACCCCACAACAGTTAAGAGTGAGCTTTCAACCACCGATGGTGCTGTAGTCGGTTTTTCACATTTAGCGCACTTAGCCCATCAACTCTTTTTACCAGTCACACCCTTGTAACTGTGCAATTAAAAGTACTAAATTTGAGTCTCAATGTAGTTACGGCCTCTGGCCACTGGCCAGTGCTGTGGAGCAGATTTGTATTTGAATCTCGACCTGCCATGAGCAATGCCATAGGAGATCTACTTAATATTAGTATGACAAATATAGCACCAGTTTTGTGATGCACACATATGCCCTCAATATAAGTAAAAGGCACTTTGATGCATAGCATGTACACAGAGCTACTTCTCTGGGATTACAGCATGGCAGGAGTGGGAAATAGCGGGGAGCCTGGTAACATCGGGGTTCTGTCCCGAAGATTCGGCCGCAGGTGTTGCCTGTTGGGTCCAGAACAGGTGGAAGTTCCTCCCTGCAGAAACCTGCCGCCATTGTAAAAGGAGGCAGGATTTCCAGGATGGCCTCATCTGTCAGATTTCCCATTGCTCCTGATGCTTCATCAGCATTAATGCTTCCTGCACGGTGCACTTTGCACTCTCGGTACACATGGGCAACGCCCCTGGGTTTTCTGCTGTTGCTTCATTTAAATACAGTTGGTACACTCCCAGAACGATTTGCATCGTGCGCTAGGAATGCAGAGGTCAGATTTCCTGAGCAGGAGCAGAAATGTGTTGGGGCATCTTCTGAAAATGGCTCTTGCACTTCCTGTTGGCAGCAAAGTTTGAAATTGGGCGTTTTCTGCTATTCTGAGATGAGGCAGGAAACTGCTAATATCCAGGGGCAGGGAGGACTACCAATGTCAGTCAAAGTGCTTTCAATAAAGGGGTCCAGCAGAGGAGTTTCAAAAAGAATTTGGAAAGAAGTTTGGAAGCGATTTCCCCCAGACAATGAAGTCAATGTTTTCTCGTTCATTCCTAGGGGGAAAAGTTGTGTTTTCCTTACTCGCTGCCAGTCCATAGAGCCTGTTAGAGAAGACCATATAGGTGGCCAACTTGCATCTCCAGACTTAGTGCTAACCATTGCTGCTTTTTCTTCCGTCATGAATTGATCACACACACATATTGGGCTGTAGCAGGAAAGGCCTGGCCAATTTTCATGGTCTGACCTCAGTAGCATGCCACTTGCCGACCCGGCACTAAAAATCGGGTGCCCCAGAGGCTGCCTCCGGGTCTCTGGGACAAGATAAATGCATCGGAGGCTTCAGGGAGGAGAATCGTGGGGGGAGGGGGGGGCGGTGGGGAAAGAAAGGTGGGAGGGGCGCCCAAGGTTTCCTTGTAGCTCTCCCACTCCTGGCCCACAAGGAAACATGTAAACAAAGTTAAAATATTACACTAGCCTGGGCCTCATCTGGCCCTGGGGCTGGATCCCGACAGTTTTTGCCTGGCTGCGAACCCACCACTGCTCCCCCCGCCCAGCTCAGGCCTCAGGTTAAAATAGCAGCTCGGGCCCCGATCTGCATATTTAATGAGGCTTCAGGCAGGTGTCCTTGCTGCCTGCAATTTATAATTGCAGACGGCCACATCGGGGTGTGAACAGAGTGCTGGAGGCTCCATTTTAACTGCACCCCCCACACCGCCTGGTTTCCACCAAGCGGTGGGGATTAAAATAGACCCGATTCTGTCAGTAGAAAACTGAGCAGCCATCAGAACATAACGTCATAACAAGTGTTGGCAAATGACCTTTTCTTTTGAAAGGAGCATGTCACTGATAAGAATAAGGCCAAAAAATTCGGGGGTTTTGCGTCACCGTTAAGGCCCGTTTTGAAGAAAAAATGGTGGCCACCTCGCTTCCGCCCGCTTCCGGCGGATCCTGCGGCGGCATCCATTTTGGGCAGGTCAGCAGCACTGCCGTTGCCTGCGCTCGCTGCAGAAATGGAAATGAGGCAGATCGTGACATCAATGAGTGTGCAACGCTCACTTGATGCACGATCTGCCATTTTTGCCATCGCTGCTCCACTCAGCACCCTCTCTTAATCACAACCAGCTGACCAAGTGTTCAGCAGCAGGAAGGCGCCTCCAGCAGTGCTATTTAAAGGGATCATCATCAACAACTTGCAGCTGACATGGTTTCTCAGTTTGACTGGCTCTGTGGAACTTTCTGCAACTCTTGCAGCTTTCTAGACTTGTTTCAAGTTCCTGAGGTGACAGGCAGTGTTGGTGGAGAACACCTTCATTCTAATTTAAAGATTTCTGATCACAGTCATGGGGGCTCCACTTGCAGTCCCCCTCACACTTGAGTATCTTCGGGAGAGAGGGAGCGGAGGCAGCGAAGAAGTGGAGAAGATGCACGCAGAGGGAGGAGGAGGAGAAGGGCCGGGGGGCTCTCATCAGAAGGCCTTACCCACCTAGGGTCTTCCAAGGGCACTTCTCTTACCTCCACTTAAGCGAGGAGCAGTGTATTAGGAGGCTCCACTTCACAAAGGAGGTGGTCACAGAACTCCTGTGACCAGACCTGCAGCCTCATAGTACAGCAACCACGGCTCTCCCAGTGGCCCTCAATTTCTTCACCAATGGATCCTTCCCGTCTGCAGCAGGAGACATAGCTAACATCTCCCAGTTCGCCGTCCATCGCTGCATCCGGGAGTTCACAGTGGCTCTCTACTCCAGGTAAAGGGACTACATTGTCTTCTCTCTGAACAGAGAGAAGCAGGATGAGCATGCATGTGGCTTTGCCAGGATAGCGGGCTTCCCCACGGTGCAGAGTGCCATTGACTGCACCCACATGGCTTTGCGGTAACTGCATATCAATCCTGATATGTTCCATAACTGCAAAGGCTACCACTTACTTAATGTGAAGTTGTTTTGTGACCATGCCCAGCGCATCATGATGGTGAATGCCCAGTATCCTGACAGCAGTCATGATGCCTTCAATCTGCGCCAGTCCGGTGTGCCAGCAATCTTCCAGCCACCACGTCAAACCCAAGGGTGGCTGCTCAGAGACGAGGGTTATCTGCTCTACACCTGGCTGATGACTCCCCTCCACAGGCCCTCTCATATAATGGCAGCCATGCTGCCACCAGGAACATCATCAAGCAGACCATCGTGGTGCTGAAGCAACGGTTCCACCTGTTGAGTTTCTGGGACTGTGCCAATTAACCCTTTCACTCCTAAGTTCCGAAAGATTCGACTTGACCCGTATTGGTGACAGTAATTATATTTTATTCAGTGTAAGTGAGACTTGATACATTACAGTATCTGAGCAGTAGTTAAACAAGGCGCATTCAAGGTTTATATTACCCGTTAGGCCCTGGGTGGAAGACGCGATCTCCATATGTCAACCCCCATCGGCCCTGGCCTCTAGGCTTGTTTGTCTGCCTGGTGTGATGCGTGTAGGTCCTCCGCCAACCCAAAACCCTCCTCGGCGCGTCCGGTGGATGTTCTCAAGCTTCAGGCCGAATGCCTCTACAACCGAAGTGTTTGAGAGACCCCTTCTTATACTTCTTGCCAGCAAAGCCTATGGGGACCAGTTAACCCAATCATTGACTTACACCTGAAACCCCCCCACACCTGTCCAATTATAGGGATGCCACGTACCTAATGATCCCGCCTGCCCGTGTCGGCTCCTCATCTCACGACACCCTGACATCATCTGTTTTTGACCAGCAAGACTCATATCTGGAGTAGTTAAGGCAACACAATCGGAACATGTCTCCATGTGTAGAGATATGGTGTCCTTACAGTTGGCCTATGTTTTTAATTCACTGCAGATATCATAACATTCCACACAGTGGCAGTCACACATGACCTTGCTTCCCAGGCTAGCTGTCTGCTGTTTGTGTGCCAGGAAGGCTGCTGACTGTATCTTTAATTTGGCCAAGCAAGGCCCAGCGCTTCGGTTTCTTCCATTTTTAAATCTAATCGCTTCTACCCAGGGCATATTACACTAGTTTTAAAAGCATGATTATTCAAGCATCATTGCGTATCAGTTACATAATAAAAACAATACAAACTTAAAACTATAACTAATAATACTTATTTCATTTAGTCCAGTTAGTTAGTAGGGAAACTCAGATATGAAGATTTCTCCCTCTCGTAAACCCAGCGACAATGGCAGCAATCTGAGCTTGCGTGGCATCAAGCTGAGCCTGCAGGAGAGCAGCCTGCACTTCCACTGCAGCACTGAGACGTTGGGTCGTTTCTGCCTATGCTGCAATGGAGGCCGCAACATGCAGCATCATGGCTGGGTCCACAAGGTCTCTCCTGGAGTTGTCCATCATTTCCATCCTGGAAATTATGGGCTCCAAGCTCTGCGCAAAGCCCTGTCCAATGTTGGAGCTGGACTCCTCCATGCTCCTTGACATTGACAAGAGGCTCTCTGGCAGGCTTGCCATTGCACCTAGCATTTCCGTGTGCATGCTAATCACCCTTCTTCTGAAGGCCGCCCCATCAAGGTCATCATCTGAGTCCTGTGCAGCAGAACTTGTGCGCGAACTCGCCCTCCGGGAAGCTGATCCCCGAGCTACCCTTTCCCCCTGGCTTTGCTGCAACCCACTTGTGTCCGGTGCCTCACCATGTGCAGATCCCGCCTCTATACTACCCTCTAAAGTACGCGCAGTGCCAGTTTCTGAGCTGGTGTCTGCGATTGTCAGATGCAGTGATGGCGTGTCGTCCTCTCCTGCACAACATCAGGAACAGGCTGTGCTGGTGGCACCTCTTGGGTATCTGAAAGCAGAAAGGCACAAGGGTCGGGTTGTGGTGAGGGGAGGGGGGAAGCAAGATATCTATGCATACACTATCAGCAGCTTGTAAGTGAGAAGAGATTGTGGGATGAGGGGGAAGTGGGATGTGAGAAGAAGGATTAGGAATGACCATACCGTCATTATCAGCAACGGTTTCAACTTCTCCTGTTGCCACGGACTCAATCACTGCTCCTCCAATGATGTCGGGCACGGATTCCTCCAGGTCGCTGAGGTTCTGTATAGTGGCTTGGCCGCCTCTCATCTGCTGCTTCTCCCTCCTGTTCTGGGCCACCTTTGCCTGCAAGAGAAAGGGAAGTGTGTCAGTGAGTGTGGTGCAATGTGTTTGGGTGATGTGCCTGCCATAGTTGAATAGCTGTCCGTGTGTGCAAGGTCTGAGATGTGGGTGTGAGTGTTGCAGCAGTGGTAAGGTTGTGAGGGTGAAGTGAAGCCATGATTGTGAGGTATGAGTGGTGATAGCTAGAGATTGTTGGTCGGTGAGTGATAGGGGTGTGGTGCATTGAGCAGTGTGTGAGGCTTGTGGTGCAGATGGTGGGATATGGCATTTGTTGAAACCTTCACCCAACTTGACCTGCCATGTGAGGTCATTAAACTTTTTTCAGCACTGGATCCATGTCCTTGGCACCACACTGGTGGCCGTGACGGAGTGAGCTATCTCGTCCCAGAGCCTTCTGCAAGTGGTCTTGGATGGCTTCCTGCCACCCTGTGGGAACAGGACAGCCCGCCTTCTTTGAACAGCCATGACCAAGGCCTCCAGTGCAGCATCCGAGAACCTTTGTGCTCGCTCCCTAGGTTACTGAGCCATGTCTTCAGCCAGACTGACAATGAGGTGCTGCTGCAAAAAAGCACCTCCTCTTTAAGTAGCGCAGAGAGCCTAGGCCAAACATTACTGGCCATTAGACTGCACCCGATATTGGCCCACCTGTTTAGTGCTGAGCCAATCAGCAGCGCATTTAACACTGAACTCTGCATTGCAATCATTATAATGAGCCGGCAGCGCGAATTTTGCGTGCTGCCTGGACCACTTTTGATGGGCACAGGCAAATGGTGCAGGCCCTTGACACCGCCCGTTTTCAGGCCTAATCCAATTTATAGGCCTAAATGTTTCCTTTCTGGCGTGGTTCCACAGAAATGACTGACGAACATGCAAGTTACAGGCTCCAAAGATGCAGTGCCTTTCACCTCACAGCACCAAAGGCAACTCACTCCATCTGTAGCAAGCATCAGTCCGGGAATATCCATTCTGGGCATTTAGCGTTCGAGCAGGGAACACTGGAGCACGAGTGAGAAGGAGTAATTTCAGGTGGCAGCAGAGAAGCAGGAAGGAACTGGCCAGAGAGCCAGCTTGAGGCCACCCTCCGCTGCCAAGTGTCGCAATTGCTGCCTTCCAGGACCTGTGTACAAACGAATGTCGTTTACTAAGCATCGTCAGGTCATTGAGTCATTTGAGACTGCATGAAACACTCTGTGAGGTGTGACAGCTCGTACAGAGGATTCCATTAGCCGTACCTGTGCAGCACTGCTTGACCATTCTGCTTTACATAGGATTACATTGGATATACGGCACAGAAACAGGCCATTCGGCCCAACCAGTCCATGCCGGTGTTTATGCTCCACTCGAGCCTCCTCCCGTCTTTCCTCATCCAACTCTATCAGCGTAACCCTCTATTCCCTTCTCCCTCAGATGCTTGTCTAGCCTCCCCTTAAATGCATCTATACTATTCGCTTCAACCACTCCCTGTGGTAGCGAGTTCCACATTCTCACCACTCTCTGGGTAAAGAAGTTTCTTCTGAATTCCCTATTGGATTTCTTGGTGACTATCTTATATTGATGGCCTCTAGTTATGCTCTTCCCACAAGTGGAAAAATTACTGACATTCAATGGCATTACCATCGCCGAATCCCCCACCATCAACATCCTGGGGGTCACCATTGACCAGAACTTAATTGGACCAGCCACATAAATACTGTGGCAACAAGAGCAGGTCGGAGGCTAGGGGGGCTAAATTCGGTTGATTTGCACCTCCCGTTAGCACCCTAAGAGGGCGCTAACGGGGCGCAAATCAACGAGCGCTTGGGCGCGGCGCCACTAACGCCTCCCGCGAAATTCAGCGTGATCCGGCGATGACATCATCGCAGTGCGCAGTGCCCCGCTCGCGCCCCGGCTGAAATATTGGGTGGCGTCCCCCAACTTACCGCCGGACGCTATGTCTGCCGGGGTCAGGGGGCCTACCTGCGGCCGGGGCAGCGCAAGTTAAAGGGGATGTGGCGGGCGGCCAGCACCTGCCCCCGTTGTTGTCCCCGGCCCCTGTGAAGCCCCCCCGTGGGGTGCCGGCTGCTCTCCGTGAGCCCGGCACTCCCGATCCCTGGTGCCCCAGCTGGGCGCCGGGACGCACTGCGCCAGGCCCCTCCCCTTTAATAAGGGGAGGAAGGCCTGCAGTACCGCGGCGCGCCGCGATATTGGCTCGCAGCGCCCCAAGAGGGACGCGGGGCGCTTCCAGTAGCGCCCCTCCTCCCTCTCGGGGCGCTACCTGGGAAAGTCGGCCGCGGGGGCGCTAAAATTAGCGCCCCAGCGAAGGTAGCGCCCCGGGTGCTACCCAATTTTTACCCCTAGGTATTCTGCAGTGAGTGTCTCACCTCCTGATTCCCCAAAGCCTTTCCACGATCTATAAGGCACAAGTAAGGAGTGTGATGGAATACTCTCCACATGCCTGGATGAGTACAGCTCCAACAACACTCAAGAAGCTCGACACCATCCAGGACAAAGCAGCCCACTTGATTGGCATCCCATCCACCACCTTAAACATTCACTCCCTCCACCACCGGCGCACCGTGGCTGCAGTGTATACCATCTACAATATGCACTGCAGCAACTCGCCAAGGCTTCTTCGACAGCACCTCCCAAACCCGCGACCTCTTCCACCTAGAAGGACAAGGGCAGCAGGCGGTGGGAACACCACCACCTCCAAGTTCCCCTCCAAGTCACACACCATCCTGACTTAGAAATATATCGCCGATCCTTCATCGTTGCTGGGTCAAAATCCTGGAACTCCCTCCCTAACAGCACTGTGGGAGTACCTTCACCACACGGACTGCAGCAGTTCAAGAAGGCGGCTCACCACCACCTTCTCAAGGGCAATTAGGGATGGGCAATAAATGCTGGCCCTGCCAGCGATGCCCACATCCCATGAACAAATAAAATAAAAGTGGCAACATTCTTTCTGTATCCACTCTATCAAAACCTTTCATAATTTTAAAGACCTCTATTAGGTCACCCCTCAACCTTTTTTCAAGAGAAAAGAGACCCAGCCTGTTCATTCTTTCCTGATATGTATACCCTCGCAATTCTGGTATCATCCTTGTAAATCTTCTCTGCACCCTCTCCAGTGCCTCTATATCCTTTTTATAATATGGCGACCAGAACTGTTCACAGTACTCCAAGTGTGGTCTAACCAAGGTTCGATACAGGTTTAGCATAACTTCCCTACTTTTCAAACCTATCCCTCTAGAAATAAACCCTAGTGCTTGGTTTGCTTTTTTATGGCCTTGCTAACCTGTGTCGCAAATTTTAGTGATTTGTGTATTTGTACTCCGAGATCCCTTTGTTCCTCTACCCCACCTAGACTCGCACCCTCCAAGTTAAAAGTGACCTCCTTATTCTTCCTACCGAAATGTAATACCTCACATTTATCTGTGTTGAACTTCATTTGCCAATTCTATGCCCATTCTGCAAGTTTATTAATGTCCTCCTGTAATTTGTTGCAGTCCTCCTCAGTATTGACTATCCCCCCCCAATTTGGTATCATCTGCAAATTTAGAAATTGTGTTTTTGATTCCAATGTCTAAATCGTTAATGTAAATTGTGAACACAGTGGTCCCAGCACTGATCCTTGTGGAACACCACTACCCACCTTCTGCCACTGTGAATAGCTACCCTTTACTCCTACTCTCTGCTTTACTGAACTGCAATCCGCTTTGGAGTGGGAGGCACCTTCAGGGTCATCTGAAGTGAAGCTGCACCCACCCCTCCCCCCCCCCCACCTTAATATGATGTGCTAAGGGCTTCAAGTTTGGTGTATCATGGGAACACCACCAACTCCAAGTTCCCCTCCAAGTCACACACCATCCTGACTTAGAAGTATATCGCCGATCCTTCATCGTCGCTGGGTCAAAATCCTGGAACTCCCTACCTAACAGCACTGAGGGAGCACCTTCACCACACAGACTGCAGTGGTTCAAGAAGGCGGCTCACCACCACCTTCTCAAGGGCAACTAGGGATGGGCAATAAATGCTGGCCTTGCCAGCGATGCCCTGATCCCATAAATGAATAATAAAAAAAAAGTTAAATGCTGTAATGGAGGGGAACAACAGCTATTTTCTGATGAATTGATAGATATTACATCGAATTACATTACATAGAATTTACAGCACAGAAACAGGCCATTTGGCCCAACGAGCCTCCTCCCACCCTACTTCATCTCACCCTATCAGCATATCCTTCTATTCCTTTCTCCCTCATGTGCTTATCTAGTTTCCCCTTAAATGCATCTGTGCTATTGGCCTCAAATACTCCCTGTGGTAGCGAGTTCCACATTCTAACCATTCTCTGGGTAAAGAATTTCTCCTGATTTTCTTATTAGATTTATTAGTGGCTATCTTATATTTATGACCCCTAGTTTTGGACTCCCCCCCCCCCCCCCCCCCCCCCCCACCAACAACAAGTGGAAACATCTTCTGTCCATCTAATTAGTCTAGATTCTAAAGACTAGCGTGGGCACATCATAAATGCAAGAATCACATTCAAAATATTCAAAAAATATCTATCTTATGATCTGGTGACCAGAGCTTGAGTTATTTCCCTTTGCAGTTAGACACACAGGAGTTACTTTGCTCTCCCAGTAAAATAAAAAAACAGTGACTGTCACTGGAAATAAATGAAACTTGATAGGTCTCATGTGACTGCTTTCATTAATAAACTGGTTCTTCCAGGATTTCAGAGTGAATATATTTATCTCCATCTTCTTTATTGTCAAGCAAATATTTACTGACAGATTTGTGGAACTCACGGAATCACAAAGAGATCTGAGTTTACCAACTGACTTTGTACCTGTGCTGACATTTAAATAATGACAGAAATGGGTTTGACACCACAAGCAGCTTTCAGGTTCTGAGAGAAAAGCTGATTCATGAGCAGGTGCCATATTCAGATTTATTTACATAGTTACAAATTGCAAACACCTATGCAAGGGAGGTTAGGTGTCAGCCTAAGCTCAGTGGACGCACTCTCACCTCTGAGTCAGAAGGTTGTGGGTTCAGCGACTTAAACTTATAAACTGAGGGAGTGCTGCACTGTCAGAGGTGCCATCTTTCGGATGAGACATTAAATCGAGGCCTTGACAACCCTCTCCGGTCCCAATCCCGATGCGACTATTTGCAGAAAAGCAGGGATGTTCTCCCCGGTGTCCTGGCCAACATTTATCGCTCACCCAATACCACTAAAATAGATTATCTGGTTATTATCACATTGCTGTTTGTGGGAGCTTGCTGTGTGCAAATTGGCTGCCGCGTTTCCCTACATTGTAACAGTGACTGCACTTCAAAAAGTACTTCTACAATAGCAAAATACTGCGGATGCTGGAAATCTGAAATAACAACAGAAAATGCTGGCCAGGCAGCATCCGTAGAGAGAGAAACAGAGTTAACGTTTCAGGTCTGTGACCCTTCGTCAGAACTGGAAAAAGTTAGAGATGTAACAGGTTTTAAGCAAGTGTGGGGTGGGGTGGGGTGGAAGGAACTAAAGGGACGGTCTATGCTAGAATGGAAGGCAGGAGAAATAATGTTGCAAATGGGGATGGCAGAATCATCAACAGCTGCCGCCTGAAAAAATGGGGGCAGGGGTTATAGTCTGAAATTGTTGAACTCAATGTTGAGTCCAGAAGGCGGTAAAGTGTTTAATCGAAAGATGAGGTGCTGTTCCTCGAGCTTACGTTGAGCTTCGTTGGAACAGTGTAAGAGGCTGAGGACAGAGAGGTCAGAGTGGGAGTGGAGCGGAGAATTAAAGTGACAAGCGACCAGAAGCTCGGGGTCACCCTTACGGACTGAACGGAGGTGTTCCGCAAAGCGGTCACCCAATCTGCATTTGGTCTCCCCAATGTAGAGGAGACCACATCGTGAGCAGCGGGGTCACTGGATCATGACCAGAGCCGGAAATACCCCTTTCATAATTCAGGGACACTGTAGTCTCTGTGTCTGCCCTGGCTGAAGTCAACGAGCTCAGCACAGGCAAGGGATCAAACCTGGGATCATAGAAATTTACAGCACGGAAGGAGGCCATTTCGGCCCATCGTGTCCGCGCTGGCTGACAAAGAGCTCTCCAGCATTATCCCGCTTTCCAGCTCGTGGTCCGTAGCCCTGTAGGTTACGACACTTCAAGTGCACATCCAAGCACTTTTTAAATGTGATGAGGGTCTCTGCCTCTACCGCCCTTTCAGGCAGTGAGTTCCAGACCCCCACCACCCTCTGGGTGAAGAAATTTCCCCTCAAATCCCCTCTAATCCTTCTACCAATTACTTTAAATCTGTGCCCCCTGGTTGTTGACCTCTCTGCTAAGGGAAATAGGTCCTTCCTATCCACTCTATCTAGGCCCCTCATAATTTTATACACCTCAATAAGGTCTCCCCTCAGCCTCCTCTGTTCCAAAGAAAACAACCCCAGCCTATCCAATCTTTCCTCGTAGCGCAAATTCTCCAGTCCAGGCAACACCCTCGTAATCTCCTCTGTACCCTCTCTATTGCAATCACATCTTTCCTGTAATGTGGTGACCAGAACTGCCCGCAGTACTCTAGCTGTGGCCTAACTAGTGTTTTATACAGTTCAAACATAACCGCCCTGCTCTTATATTCTGTGCCTCGGCTAATAAAGGCAAGTATCCTGTGTGCCTTCTTAACCACCTTATCTACTTGGCCTGCTACCTTCAGGGATCTGTGGACCTGCACTCCATGGCCCCTTTGTTCCTCTACACTTCTCAGTGTCCTACTATTTAATGTGTATTCCCTTGCCTTGTTAGCCCTCCCCAAATGCATTACCTCACACTTCTCCGGATTGAATTCCATTTGCCACTGTTCTGTCCACCTGACCAGTTCATTGATATCTTCCTGCAGTCTACAGCTTTCTTCATTATCAACCACACAGCCGATTTTAGTATTATCTGCAAACTTCTTAATCATACCCACTACATTCAAGTCTAAATCATTGATATATACCACAAAAAGCAAGGGACCTAGTACTGAGCCCTGCAGAACCCCACTGGAAACAGCCTTCCAGTCACATAAACACCCATCAACCATTACCATTTGCTTCCTGCCTCTGAGCCAATTTTGGATCCAACTTGCCACTTTGGATCTTCCTGGACCTGTCTGGTTTTGTGCCAAATGCAGAATTTATTTAAAACCAATTTCAAATAAGTTGCACACTGGCACAGCAGGTTGGGGCTCCAACAGGCCATGGCACAGAATGGTTTATGGATGGCACGGTAGCTGCTGTTGCCTGTGACTGGAGCCAAGTATGATGGTGAATGTGATTGACGTAGGTAGCAGCCAATCGGGAGGAACCCAATAATTCAAATTGATCTTCCAGCTAGGTTGAAATCATTTGGAAAAGCAAACTGAAATCCTCTTGAACTTTTCCACTGAGAAAAAGAAAGCCATAAAGAATCTTTGTTTTTTTTAATGCTATCTAAAAATTGAGCAGATTATCATATTTTATGTGAGAATTCGATCTCGGTTTATTTGCTTCTTGTAGTAATTTTGGAGCCTCTTTCCTTACTTTTGATTTCTATGCTTTGTACCTTCTCAGTTCTGATTTGCCGTTGTTTTGCTTTGAGCTAATCAATGAAGTGTGATGTTACAAGACAAAATGTTATACAGCAGGAAATGTGCATATGTGTAAAACAATGTAATAGATAGCTAGATAGAGATGTTCTGCTGGGATTTCTTTTAACACAGTGAAGCACCAGGATCTTTTATAATATGATTGATATCACGATCAGGGTAAGCCGTGACTTCTTGTTTAAGTCCCGCCCTCTTTGTCTTGTCTGGAGGAGAGAAAGACAGGTAGTTTTTCTCGGAGTTGTAATCTGGCAGTGATACTGGTGCACCTGGGTGTCTGCAATATGGCTTTGATCTTGTTCACGCAAGGGACCTGGGGGAAGTCTCACAACATTTATTCTCCGGTTTCTAACAAAGGGACAGGTCTCTGAAGAACATTCATGAAAACATTGAAACAAAAAAGTATGTACATAAGTTTATTTTATGTTTTTCTTAGATTAGAAATCTTATTTTTATGGCACTCACCAAAGGTGACTGCCAATCTAAAATGGTAGCCCAAAAATATCTCAAACAATATTCTTTACTGAGCGTGGTAATCTGACTCATTGATTTTGTACATTCTTGGTAGCTTTGATATGTTTTTGCTTGGTATATACCTTGCCTGTTCAGCTGTGTTCTTTTATGAATATGAAATTCGGGACAAGTGTGACACAAGAATTACTAAGTACGAAAATGTGATTCCCAAAGCATGATTAAAAAAAACAAAGCTGGAGAAGCAAACAGACAGAGATAGATATGCAGAACAAAGAAAATAACAATTTGGAATTGCTGAAAAGACGTTTATTCAGTATTTCACAGAATGTGATGAAAGACAAGGTACAAGGGCATACAGTATCATGAAACAGTTCCATACAGAAAACTTTGGTTTATTTCTTATTTTCAAGGAACCAACAATTAAAGCGTGAGTATCATTAATAGTTTTCCCATAACCCCAAACTATAGGCCTTTGAGGGGCCAGATGTCGACCTTTCCAGACCAAAGTCACAGTACATCAAGGAGTTAGTCATTTACACTAGTTAATCCCAAAATGTGTCTGTGTACCAGATTTCCAGTGATGTGAAACCTACACTATCAGGCGACTGATAAACTCACCACCAATTAATCTGATGCATTGCTACTGGTGTCACATGGCACAGCTACAAGTCGATTTAATTGATGTGCAGCCTGTGCTGTATGTATCGGGCAGACTGATCAGTAATTTTTATGAATATGAATAGACTGGGACAAGTCTTTCCTCAACAAAGCCCTCAAGACTAAAAGGACAGTGGATTAGATGATTCACCAGTGTCAATATTTTAAGAAGTTTCCCCAAATATGCAAAGCTAGAATTATCAGAATTGAAGTCTCAGACTAAGATAACAGATGAACAATAGATGGCAATAGATCAGTGTAGAGGTATGAGACGAATAATTGTCAGGATTCTGTTCACATTAGTTCAACCGTCTTTCTAATGAAGACACTGTAACTCCATTTATCTGCTCAGTTTCCCTCACAAGCAGGGTTTTCGAGGTTGTGGCGCTGCTGGACAAGGCTCCTGAACCGATCTTAGAGGTTTCCATATTATAACCACCCCCAGACAGATATCCAGAAATTCCACCACTCATTGAATTAAACTGCTGAAATTGACCTGCAAAAGAAAAAATTCCTCTTCAAATCTGGGACCTATAATTCTTTTATGAAAAATGATTCTCTTTACATCGTACTTTTGAAAATCTCACTTCATCTACACAGGGCTTATCAAAAGGACAAGTATTAGAAGTAATTGCTTCTTGTCCTAACATAAAACAACTGTTGACCTCATCATTAAACACAACGACATTGATAGCAATTATGATTGACGACAATGAGAACAGAAATGCTGGAAATACATAGCAGGTCCATCAGCCACGAGAATCCAGAATTTCCCATTTTTGTGTCCGGGTTCTAGTATTTCCTCTAGGAATTATTAGCTCAAAGTAGGAATTATAAGTGTTCTTACCCTGCCCCGCTACTTGCTGGATGTTGAGGGTTTTTACCCCAGTTTCCATCCTGTTGATAAAGGAAACACATCACATTACAACAGGTATTTGCAGTATATTCACAATCATATTTTCCTCTAGTTTACCAATTTTCTCCCTCTCCCAGGGACACTGACTTCTGCTGGGGTGAAGCTCCATGGGCACAGTCACCCTCCAGCCCCTCGCCCAAAGTGCCCATTCTTCATGTGTGAGCACAGACAGCAAATGCCAGCAGGCCATTTGACCATGGGGAAGGAAGATCCACAGCAGGACTCACTGTATAGCAATCAGGAACAGGATCCTTGGCTGCTTTTACCCTCCCTTGCTCAGGGCACAGAGCCCAACCGTACACCCCAACCACTGCCCTGGTGGAACTTCTGCTCAGTGTGGCTCAGTTCCACAATGCCTTCACCCACTGAGCCATCAGGAGAGCTTTACTGGTCTATCTCTATAAAAGGAGGAACGAATCACCATCTAGGTGTTCATTCTGGGAGTGAGTGTGATGTTTGTGTCTGGTTAGATACAAAGCAGCCTTGAAACCAAAGTAAGTGATTGTAGAGTGCCCTGCCACTCCGAGTGCCTGGACTTCATTCCATTATCAGAGATCAAAGCTACAGTAATGAAGATACCAATAAAATGCAAGTACAGATTGTAATCTGCCAGTATAGGAAACCGTGGACTATACTCAGTGTGTGGCTGGAATTTGTAACTGCCCCATGTCCTACCTATGCTCCTCTCCCTCCAGTAGCTTCTTGTAGGTGGCAATTTCAAGATCCAGAGCCAGCTTAACAGTCATCAGGTCCTGGTATTGGCGGACTTGGGTGGTCAACTCATGTCTTGCTTTGACGATGGCAGCTTCCAGATCTTGAATCCTAAGCTTAGCGTCTTTGAGAGACATCTCACCGCGTTCCTCGGCTTCTCCGATTTCAGCCTCCAGTTTGAGACGCTAAATAGCACAAATATTAATATGGTCAGTTTCATCGGCATTTCGCCTGTCAGAGCAGCGCTCCAAATGAGTCATCGGGAAACCCTCTCCCTCGTGTCAATGAATTGGCAAGAGCAGTGCGGTGAGTATTGTAGGCTGATTGCGATTGGATTCACATCACAATGTTTCCTTAGAAAGGTCGAAATGTAATCATTACTGAGCGACCAAGAGTGGCAGGACTAGACCAGGTTGAGCTGATCCTTCAACCGTTTCTTGCCCAATTTTTTTGGATGGGGGAAAGAGAAGAGAGAAGAGAGAGACCCAGAGAGGCAGACAGGCCATTTACAATAGTTATTCAATTGGTACCAATATCTTGTTTTGTTTCAGTTCTTTGCCTACCTCCTGTTTAAGACGATCGATATTGTTAGTCAGGTTACGGATATCATTGGTCAGCTGAGTAATTTCTGATTTCACCAGACGGAGGTCATTGTCATATTGTCCAGATGAAGTGGACAGTTCCTGTATCTGCAATGAAACATTGGCAACTGGTTAGTAAAAGATTTCACACTTCAGCACCGGCTGCAGACCTATCAACACGTGTGGTACATGGGGATCGGGATCTCAAAGAACTAACCTTGGTCGCTTTCCATGCATTCGCTTCATCGCGGCATCTATCTGCGAGTGATTGGTACTGAGCTCTGGCCTGAGCAACGATGCTTTCTATGTCCAGATCGGGTCTGCTATCCAATTGCACGCAGACAGAAGTGTTCTGAATCTGTGCCTGCAGCTCACGGATTTCCTAAAGATCGGCGGGAAAAAGATTGAAAGGAGATTGGAAGCATTGGAGCTGGATTGGGTTAGACTTGATTGAATTAAACAGCAAGAGGACAACTCTTGGACTGTGTCACATTTTTACCTCTTGAAATATTGATCTGAGGAAGTCGATTTCATCGGTGAGGCTTTCCAGTTTCGCTTCCAGTTCTACCTTGTTCATGTAGGAGTCATCGACATCCTAAAGAGGAGAGGGACACACTACTTTGAAAAACTCTGCCAAGAGATCCCTTTGCTATGGCCCTGCAGACAGACCTAAAGTACTGCTCACCTTCTTGACCAGGACAAACTCATTTTCCATTTCTGTGCGCCTGTTAATTTCATCTTCGTATCTGGAATGAAACAGATTATTTTACTGGTAATCCTGAGGAAATAACCCCTTCTGCCCCGTTTCCATGGTGCACCAATCCTGGGATGTCCAGCCCTAACTTATTGATCTCAAGCTCTTGCGCTCAGTGAATGCATGCTCTCCGTCGCTGGGCCGTGATTTCCACTCACTCCTTCGTTATCAAATATCCGTCCACGTATGCACTATTCTTCATCTGCTTCCCTCCCCAAGATACACAACGTCCCCGAAGTGTAAAAAAAACGCTGTTCTTAGAACCATCAGTCCAGCTGGCGCTTCAACATATTGGATCACCCAGACCAGAACCCCCAGTTTACCAAACGCATCAACCCCTCCATTACCCAAATGAACTCATCTATGTCACTGACCTTCAAAGCTCTGGGACACTCCACCCTTCCCACAACTCAGATTCAACAGGCAGCTGTCCCGACTCAGGAACCTCCCCGTCCCATCGGGTACACCCCAGACCTCCACACTCAGGAACCAACCCGTCCCATCGGGTACACCCCAGACCTCCACACTCAGGAACCAACCCGTCCCATCGGGTACACCCCAGACCTCCACACTCAGGAACCTCCCCGTCCTATTGGGTACACCCCAGGCCTCCACACTCAGGAACCAACCCGTCCCATCGGGTACACCCCAGACCTCCACAACCCGGGGTACTGAGGCCAAATGTGGCACCACAGCTGTATCCAGCGGAGGACAGCTGACTGAGCACAGTCTAATGTAACTGTGACGAGTACAGCCATTTATGTTCACTCCTTCAGTTCAGTTAAGGTCACTTTCCTGCGGATTATTTCGCCAGGTGACATTTTGCCAGGTCCTGGTCAATTGATCAAAATGGTCTTAATGTGAACCGGGGACTTTGTTCAGTTGAGACATGACGGGAGAAGTACAAATGGATTCCGTAATTCAGCAGCACCACACTTACTTGCCCTTAAAGTCCTCAACCAGACCTTGCATCTGCAGAAGATCAGCCTCGAACTTCAGCTTCTCCTGCCCAAGAGTTTCCAGTTGCCTTTTGAGGTTGTCAATGTAAGCCTGGAACATGCTGTCGATGTTGGATTTGTAAGTTCCCTGTTCTTTCAGAAGATTCAGTTTGACCTCCAGTTGCTTATTTCTCTCTTCCAGGATACGAACCTGACGGTGTAGAATGAATGCACGGTTAGATTTGAATTGAACTGGTAGGAAAGTGAGAAGAGCCATTTCCAGAGTCACACCAAGTCATTGAGCAGAGACACAAAACACTGGGTTACAAACACGACCGACTGGAGAGCTGTTAAAATTACCTTGTCAATGAAATTGGCAAAGTTGTTGTTGAGCCCCACGAGCTGCTGCCTCTCATTCGCCCGGACCTGTTGCTGGCTGGTGTCATTTTTGGGGAGAGGGGCTTCCAGGTCAAGTTGAGTGGTTGCCTGGATCATCGCTTGACCGCCACTGAAACCGTAACGGCCACTGGAACCGGCACCGAAACCACCACTGAAACCGCCACCGTAACCGCCACCGTAACCTGATCCGATTCCCAGGTGGCTGTGGCCAGACATTGCGATTTTCCGACTCTGACCTGTGATCACACTCATGGCGCGCCTCCCTCCGACACCGCCAAAGGATCTCGCTCCCCCGCCGAATGCTCTTCCTCCGCTGGAGCTGGAGCTGGAGCTGGAGAATGTCATGTTTCCCAGTCCCCCGCCGATTGTTCTTCCTCCGCCGGAGCTGGAGATGGACTTGGAACTGTAGCTAGTGCGCTGCATGCTCATGTTGAGGTTGTTTGAGAGACCGGAGAGTCCGAAACTGAAGGACTGGTGGAGGTGAGGGCGACTTTAGCAGCTTTTATGGGCTGTGTGGATCTGGGCTTGGTCAGCGTGTCAGGTAACAGGGATGGGAATGGAGCAGCCGATATAGAGGAGGAGTCACCCGCCGGCCTCTGTCACGGGTTCCAACCTGTCCCTTTGCCGAGCAGCAACACCTGCTTGTTGCTTTTACTGCCACAGGCCAACTTGGCGTCAGCAACAATGTGTGGATCTTGGGAACAGACCCCTGCCTGTGTGTGGGGCTGGGAGGCTGCAAGAGTCGAGAAGCGGCCATGTGGAGGGGCTGTTTGATAGCCCCGCAACTCCTGTGCATATCAGTATTGTAAATGGAGATAGCAGCTCGCAGTATTAGACAGCAGGTAGTCCATTAGTGAGGGTCATTCCCTGGCTTTAAGTGTGGGGGGGTCATCTTTTCTTGATGAATCTGCATCGTTTGCCAATGGCTCGCTTGCTTTCTGTGCTTGGACAAATGGGCTTGTGGATTTGTAGATGTTGAAGTCGCCTATTCGCTGTTGGTAGCTGCACGGTGCGGTAAATAAAGGGTTAAATCCTGATGTAGGGATTGCCTGAGCTCGCATCTCGGTCACACCCTTGGGCTTGTTTCTGGGGCTGTCTGTTTGGGCAGGGTTCCAGCTCGCGGACCCGCGGCACAAGAAATGCCAGTTGTCCCCGAACAGGTCGAAAGCCCAATGTATTGAGAGAATACAGTGCAGAACAACACGGGGAGACGGTGTGAGAGAGGGGAAAGAGTGTGGAGCTGCTTCTTCACTCTCCAGCGGTTAAAAAACATACAGGATCCTGGGCTTCATAAATAGAGAGGTCGCACAACACCAGGTTATAGTCCAACAGTTTTATTTGAAATCACAAGCTTTCGGAGCTATCGATCGCCCCTTCCTCAGGTGAAGTAAAGAAATACAGACTCGACAAAGCATATATAGATAAAGAACAATGCATGTGTACCTTACAATTGCAGACAACTAAATTAAATCATCCTGACTATCTGCCGAGGTGTGATAAAGTTAATCAGGTCAGCCAGGAAGGTACCACATCAAAGACATAGCAAGATACAACTGAGACAATGAGGTGGAGTCGCAGGGGGTCTAACGTGTCAAAAGCTGCCGTCTGTATGTAAAACGATAAGCTGTAAAATTTTTACTTTTTTACTGGGAAAATTTTTACTTATAAATAGAGGCATAGAGTACAAAAGCAAGTTATGATGAACCTTCATAAAACACTGGTTCGGCCACAACTGGAGTATTTTGTGCAATTCTGGGCACCGCACTTTAGGAAGAAAGTGAAGGGTTTAGAGAGGGTGCAGAAAAGATTTACAAGAATGGTTGCAGGGATGAGGGACTTCAGTTACGTGGATAGACTGGAGAAGCTGGGGTTGTTCTGCTTAGAGCAGAGAAGATTGAGAGGAGATTTGATAGAGGTGTTCAAAATCATGAGGGGTCTGGACAGAGTAGATCGAGAGAAACTGTTCCCATTGGCGGAAGGGTCGAGAACCAGAGGACACAGATTCAAGGTGATTGGCAGAAGAACCAAAGGCGACATGAGGAAAAACTTTTTTACACAGCGAGTGGTTAGGATCTGGAATGCACTGCCTGAGAGGGTGATGGAGGCAGACTCAATCGTGGCTTCCAAAAGGGAATTGGATAAGTACCTGAAGGGAAAAAAATTGCAGGGCAATGGGGAAAGGGCGGGGGGAGTGGGACTAGCTGAAGTGCTCTTGCACAGAGCCGACACGGGCTCGACGGGCCGAATGGCCTCCTTCTGTGCTGTAACCACTCTATGATTCGATGATTCTATTCGAAGGAGCCATCTCACCGTGTGCCCCTTGCAGTGTCCACGGGTTAACACAAAATACTGAGCGACTGTCAAAGGGGCAAAACCCAGAAAGTCTGAGATCAAAACAGTCCTGGAAAGCTTTTCCCAACTAGTCGGAATTTCAAGTGAAAGAGTTAATCATAAGCAGTCTCTTGTCAATCTGCAAAGAATAATGCACCAGGCTTATGTTAGAGCAGTTTAAAGTTGGAGAAATGTTTATTAGGACAATAAGCGTTAGCTCATCTGGGAAGAGATGGTGAAATTCCCCTTGAACACTGGGGAGTAGAAGAGAACCGTGATTAAAATCTTGGTTCCGTGTGTCTCCCATTGGCAGTGCTGGCGAGACTTTCCTGCTCTACCGTGCTGAACAACACGGGGAGACGGTGTGAGAGAGGGGAAAGAGTGTGGAGCTGCTTCTTCACTGTGAGCTTCCCATCCCATATCCTCTCCATCACAAAGAGCACCCACTTGCCCGTCTCCGTCATTGCCTCAACCCATCTGTTGCTGAAACCCTCACCCATGCTTTTGTTACCTCCTGACTTGACTATTCCAATGCTCTCCTGCTGGACCTCCCATTTTCCACCCGCCACAAACTTGAGCTCATCCAAAACTCTGCTGCCCATATCCTATCTCACACCAAGTCCCCTTGACCCACCACCACTGTGCTCGCTAATCCACATTGGCTTCCTGTCCAGAAATACCTCGACTTTTAAAGTGCTCATTCTCCTGTTCGAATCCCTCCATGGCCTCGCCCCTCCCTATCTCTGTAACATCCTCCAGCCCTACAACCCTCTGAGAACTTTGCGTTCCTCCATCTCTGGCCCCTTGTGCATTCCCCACTTCCTTCACCCCACCATTGGCTGCCTTCCTTAACACTTACCTCTTTGACCAAGCTCCTGGTCACCTATCCTAAAGTCTCCTTATGTGGCTCGGTGTCAAATTTGGTCTGACCATCCTCCTGTGAAGCCCAGGGGGACGTTTGACTACGTTGAAGGCGCTATATAAATGCAAGTTGTTGTGTATAGCAGAGGTTCCGCGCCACAAGGGTCTGAGGATTAAATTCGTTTTGCGCTCTTTCAGCTTGGCAGGATAGCAGCAGAGTGTGAGAGCAGGTTGAAAGCATCGACTTTCCAGAGCAATAACATTGCGAGTGAGCTATGTGCCAAGGGCTCCACCAGCTGGTTCAGTGTGGAAGCTCACCAGGATCCCTGGTGTGTTCTTTTTAGAGGTCGCACAACACCAGGTTATAGTCCAACAGTTTTATTTGAAATCACAAGCTTTCGGAGCTATCGATCGCCCCTTCCTCAGGTGAAGTAAATTAGATACAGAATCGCCAAAGCATATATAGATAGAGAACAAAGCATGTGTACCTTACAATTGCAGACCACTAAATTAAATCATCCTGACTATCTGCCGAGGTGTGATAAAGTTAATCAAGTCAGCCAGGAAGGTACCACATCAAAGACATAGCAAGATACAACTGAGACAATGAGGTGTAGTCGCAGGGGTTCTAACGTGTCAAAAGCTGCCGTCTGTATGTAAAACGAAAAGCTTTAAAATTTTTACTTTTTTACTGGGAAAATTGAAGGGTGGAGAGAATCGCCAAGAAGATCGCGCATATCGACACCGACATCAAGTATCTACAGAGATGCAAGAAAGCAGACAAGATCCCGAAAGGACTACAGATCACGAACCCACTCAAGTCGACATACAACACAGACTACGCTGAGAGACTCTGCCGTCGTACCTCTCGCACACTCCTCAACCATCTCGTACACCAGCTCTACAGCAAACGCCACAACCTCGAAACCAAGATAGAGTCCATGCTCTCAGCCTGTGCTCAGGACACAGCAGACCAGTTACGAGACACCACCAAACAGACGAGGCAACGGAACTACGCTGCCTACATGCGCATCAAGAACAGGAAGCTTGAGAAACTCGGCATCACCACCAGCAGCAACCAAGCTTCCCCCGGTACCACGGCTGCAACCACAGGGAAGTCCATCGTCAACTTGTCCGACCATACCCTTCAACCAGACGAAATCGAAGTTCTCGCCCTAGGGCTCAAGTTCTGCCCAACCACCAAAATGGACCCCATCGGTCTCGCGGCAGACACGGAGGAATTCATCAGGAGAATGAGGCTCCGGGAATACTTCCACAAATCCCAAGATGTCAGCAACAAACCCAATGAGACAATCAATGATCCAGAACAGCAGACAGAGGGACTCGCAGTGCAGCAACCGAAGAAAAAAGAGTCAAACTGGACCCCTCCGGAGGGTCGCTGCCCCAAGCTTGACATGTATGCTCAAGCTGTCAGGAGATGCATCAACGCCAGATTCATCAGCCGCACTCACAAGACAGTCCAGAATGTCACCCGAGCACAACGCAACGCCATCCACGCTCTCAAGACCAACCGCAACATTGTCATCAAACCAGCGGACAAAGGAGGAGCCATCGTCATACAGAACAGAACGGACTATTGTAAAGAAGCATACCGACAACTGGACAACCAGGAACACTACAGACAGCTACCCGCAGATCCGACCAAAGATCGTGGGTTTCCTCCGGGTGCTCCGGTTTCCTCCCACAGTCCAAAAATGTGCGGGTTAGGTTGATTTGGCTATGATAAATTGACCCTTAGTGTTAGGGGGGGATTAAATATGTGGGGTGATGGGATATGTTAGGGGGAATTAAATACGTGGGGTTACGGGGGTAGGGTGGGATGTGTGTACTGTGGGGATTAAAGCAGGGACAGGGTACTGGATTTGGATGATCAGCCATGATCGTATTGAATGGTGGAGCAGGCTCGACGGGCCGAATGGCCTACTCCTGCTCCTAGATTCTATGTTTCTATGTTTCTATGTTAACACACCCGCCAACTCAATAGACTGATCAAGACCTTCGATCCAGACCTTCAAAACATCCTACGCGCTCTCATCCCACGTACTCCCCGCGTGGGAGACTTCTACTGCCTCCCAAAGATACACAAAGCCAACACACCCGGACGTCCTATCGTATCAGGCAATGGAACCCTGTGTGAGAACCTCTCTGGATACGTCGAGGGCATTCTGAAACCCATCGTACAGGGAACCCCCAGCTTCTGTCGCGACACTACAGACTTCTTACAGAAACTCAGCACCCACGGACCAGTTGAACCAGGAACACTCCTTGCCACGATGGACGTATCGGCACTCTACACCAGTATCCCCCACGATGACGGCATCGCTGCAACAGCCTCAGTACTCAACATCAACAACAGCCAATCTCCAGACGCCATCCTACAACTCATCTGCTTCATCCTTGACCACAATGTCTTCACCTTCGACAACCATTTTTTTACCCAAACACACGGAACAGCCATGGGGACCAAATTCGCACCCCAATACGCCAACATCTTCATGCACAAGTTCGAGCAAGACTTCTTCGCTGCACAGGACCTCCAGCCAACGCTGTACACCAGATACATCGACGACATTTTCTTCCTTTGGACCCATGGCGAAGGATCACTGAAAAGACTACACGATAACATAAACAAGTTCCATCCCACCATCAAACTCACCATGGACTACTCCTCAGAATCGGTTTCATTCCTGGACACACGAATCTCCATCAAAGACGGACACCTCAGCACTTCACTCTACCGCAAGCCCACAGACAACCTCACGATGCTCCACTTCTCCAGCTTCCACCCGAACCATGTTAAAGAAGCCATCCCCTATGGACAAGCCCTGCGAATACACAGGATCTGCTCAGACGAGGAGGAACGCGATGGACACCTACGGACGCTGAAAAACGCCCTCGTAAGAACGGGATATGACGCTCGACTCATCGATCGACAGTTCCGACGGGCCACAGCGAAAAATCACATAGACCTCCTCAGAAGGCAAACACGGGACACAACCAACAGGGTACCGTACGTCGTCCAGTACTTCCCCGGAGCGGAGAAACTACGCCATGTTCTTCGCAGCCTTCAACATGTCATCGATGACGACAAACACCTCGCTAAGGCCATCCCCACGCCTCCACTACTTGCCTTCAAACAGCCGCCTAACCTCAGAAGTACCATCGTTCGCAGCAAATTACCCAGCTTTCAGGATAACAGCGACCACGACACCACACAACCCTGCCACGGCAAACTCTGCAAGACATGCCAGATCATCAACACAGATACCACCATCACATGTGAGGACATTAACCACCAGGTACATGGTACATACTCATGTGACTCGGCCAACGTTGTCTACCTCATACGTTGCAGGAAAGAATGCACCGTGGCATGGTACATCGGCGAGACCATGCAGACACTGAGACAACGTATGAACGAGCACCGCGCAACAATCGCCAGGCAGGATTGTTACCTCCCAGTCGGGGAACACTTCAGCAGTCAAGGACATTCAGCCTCGGATCTGCGGGTAAGCGTTCTCCAAGGCAACCTTAGAAACACACGACAACGCAAAATCATCGAGCAGAAACTGATAGCCAAGTTCCGCACTCATGAAGACGGTCTCAACCGGGATCTTGGGTTTATGTCACGATACATGACGTGATCCGGACTCGAGTCGTCGTTGGCTTGTTCACAGATGTGATTCCCAGTAAAAAAGTAAAAATTTTAAAGCTTTTCGTTTTACATACAGACGGCAGCTTTTGACACGTTAGAACCCCTGCGACTACACCTCATTGTCTCAGTTGTATCTTGCTATGTCTTTGATGTGGTACCTTCCTGGCTGACTTGATTAACTTTATCACACCTCGGCAGATAGTCAGGATGATTTAATTTAGTGGTCTGCACTTGTAAGGTACACATGCTTTGTTCTCTATCTATATATGCTTTGGCGATTCTGTATCTAATTTACTTCACCTGAGGAAGGGGCAATCGATAGCTCCGAAAGCTTGTGATTTCAAATAAAACTGTTGGACTATAACCTGGTGTTGTGCGACCTCTCAATTTTGTCCACCCCAGTCCAACACCGGCATCTCCGCATCGTGTTCTTTTTATCCATTGGTAGCTTTAAGATTGCTAAGTTTGGGGAATAAATAGTTTAAATAAGAATGATTTAAAGGGAAAAGAGGATCCATATTTACGTGGACAATTCCTGGAAGGAATATTCCTATTCCATGCAATCTGGTTGTTTGTAGTCTTAGGAATTTAGCCATGTAATTTCCTGGAGAGATAAAATAACGGAGATAAACCCAAGGCCGATAAGGGAAGAAATGCTCTGGAAAATGCCTTTCCAACGCGACCAGAACCTGCCCAGGAGATCACATGCAACAACTGTTATCTATGAAGCCACTGACCTTCTACATGATGCGATCTCTGCCCCGGTCAAGATCCGGTCCAGCTCCCTCTTGAAGGTGTACAGAGTTAGCACCCATCACACCAGCCGCAACGTGTTCCAGAGGAATATGAGGAAAAGAAGAACTGCCTAACATCCAGTCTATTCCTCCTCTTGCATAGTTTAAACACATGTCACCTGGTGCTTCATAATCTGTTAAACTGGAATAATCTGTCAATAGACGCGCTATCGAGCACCTTTCATTATTTTATAAACCTTTATCTGGTCGCCTCGAAGTCTACACTGCTCTAATGTAAATAGACCCAGCTGCTTTAGCCTATCTGAGTAACTACGGTTCTTTAAGCTAGGAATCATTCTTGTATCTCTCCTCTGAACCTTTTCCAAGGCCACTTTATCACCCACCATGTGGGGGGACCAAAACTGGCCGCAGTACTCCAGATGCGGTCTAACCAACGACCTGTATAATGACTGAATGGTGTCCTTTGATTTGTACTGAATGGTTCTATTAATACAACCCAATACCCTGTTAGCTTTAGTTACAGCTTCTCTACATTGGTCATGAACCTTCAGTGATCTGTGCACACCAACACCTCCATCCTTTTCTCTCTCGACCTCTTTCAGTACCATTTGCCATTGTGTGGCCCATTCCCCGAGCGCATCTAAATTTCTTTGCCTTGGATTGCATTCTTCTACTGTCTTAACCATTGCACAGATTTTGGTGTCATCTGCAAACTTACTGACCATATTGCCAACATCACTGTCCAGGTCATTCATAAAGGCAGTGAAGGGAAGTGGGCCTAGGACCGATCCACGGGGAGCACCACTCGTAACGTGCCTCCAGGCTGAGACACGTCCATTAGCTACAATATTTTGGCCCTGGGATTGGAGCCAGTTCCTAATCCAGTGTCTCAAATTCCTACTGAAAGCGCAAATTTCTATCTTGTGAAGTAACCTAGTCTGAGGAACCTTATCAAAGGCTTTCTGAAAGCCCAGGCAGACATCAGTTGGGAAGGACATATATCGACTCGCCCTGGCAAATAACGCATCGGTCACCTGCCTGATGCATTTGTGGGTGGCTGACTGAGACTTCCTCGATGAGTCTGCAGAGCTCCGTGACCAGCTGCCTTGACAATCGGAGCCTCCTGAAGCACTGCTCCTCGGACAGGTCAAGGAAGCTGAGCCTCTGTCTGTACACCCTGTGAGGTGGGTAAGGCCTGCTGCGCGCATGCCCCCTCTGTTGTTGCCTTCTCTGCGGCCCACCTGCAACTCCTTCTACAGTATGCCCTTGCTGCTGGTGCTCCTCTTCCTCCTCCTCTTCTTCACTCTAATAGAGTGCAGCTAGAGCAGCACCTATTATCAGATTCTCATTTTTTTTAACAAAGTGTATCGAAAGCACAACCCAACTTAAACAGTGATCACAGAATCATAGCCCACAATGAACTGAAAGAGCACGTGTGGGTGTTGCACCTTTATTCAGATCGGGTCCCCTTTAGTTTCAGCACACGGATCAGTTCGCACGCAATCCTATCGGGGTCCTAATTGCATCATAGGACTACGATATATGTATATTCATGAGCCTCCCGTCGATCACTAAAAGCTAGTGGACAGGTACAAGAATAATTGAAAAGGCTAATGGACTGTTGACCTTTATCTCAAGAGGGCTGGAATACAAAGGGGTGCAAGTTATGTTACAGTTATATAAAGTATTTAGAGTATTGCGTTCAGTTCTGGGCACCGTACCTCAGGAAGGATATATTGGCCTTGGAGGAGGTGCAGATTCTCCAGAATGATACTGGAATTAAAGGGTTAAGTTATGAGGACAGGTTGCATAGACTAGGCTTGTATTTCCTTGAGCATAGAAGATTAAGGGATGATCTAATTGAGGTGTTTAAGATGATTAAAGTAGTTAATAGGATAGATGGAGAGAAATTATTTCCTCTGGTGGGGGAATCCAGCACAAGGGGGCGGGCAGAACCTTAAAATTAGAACTAGGCTGTTCCGGGGTGATGTCAAGAAGCACTTTGTCACACAAAGGGTAGTGGAAACCTGGAACTCTCTTCCCCCAAATAGCTGTTGACGCTGGGGGGTCAATTGAAAATTTCAAAACGGAGATTGCTAGATTTTTGTTAGGCAAGGGTATAAAGGGTTCCGGAACCAAGGCGGGTCGATGGAGTTAAGATACAGATCAGCCATGATCTAACTGAATGGAGAATAAGGCTCGAGGGGCTGAATGGCCTCCTCCTGTTCCTATGTTCCGATTCACAGCTGTTAATATCGCAGAGGCCGGGAACGTGGTGGGTTGGGGACAGGATCACCATTTCTGGGATTTTGACCCCTCTCCTGACCCTTTCCTGCCCGCCGGGGTTTAGCGGTTTAAAATCGAGACCGATGACTCCAGTGTCCTTCTTAATAGCTACCCATCTATCGTAAATTCCAACTTTCCCTAATCTAAGTCCCATTCACCCATCAGCCCTATTCTCACTGATGTACATTGACTCCCTGTCTCTCAATGGCTGAATTTCAATTTTTTTCCCCAAGTCTTTAAATCCCTCTACAGACTCGCTGCTCCTTGTCTCTGCTACCTTCTCCAGCCTTATATCCCCTGCTGCTCCCTTTCTTCCTCCAACTCTGGCCTTTTGTATATCCTGTGCTCCCTTCACCTTCGAGTCTTCAGCCATCTTGGACCTAGTCTTTGGAACTGTCCTCCTCCCTCCAGTTCCCTTTGACTCATCACTTCTCTCTCTCATAACCGATCTTTTCAAACAAGCCTTTGGTCATTTCCTCAAACTCTCCGACCATGGCTCTCTACCTATACCTTTATCCATTTTATTTCTTTTCTCTCTCCTCTCTGTAGCACACCTTGGAAAATGTTCTATGTTAAAGGTGTCATATAAATGCAGGTTGTTGCTGGTGATGTTATTAGTGTCTTGCAATCTACATCTCTTAGCTTTCATATATTATTCTATTGGTAAATAAATCTGAACAAGCATTTAAGCCTGTGCACCATGTGTACCACTATGGGTTTTTAATAACAATTCCTGGGGATGATTCTTGTGCTCATCATTGTAAGGGGTGTCACCACTGGGCAATAGAATATTTTTCACTGTTAACACCCAGTGTCATCATCAAGTGCTCCCAGGTCGTGTACTATGTGGGAATTAAAAAACCTTCTGATTTGCTCCCAAAATGTGCCTGAATTACAACTTCGACATTGTAAATAATTATGATATTGTTCTTTATTACACCAGAGGGACATTTCCATTTTCACAGGAGCCATCCTTATGGATTCCCAAGTTTTACTGGAACTTAATCTAAACAGATGTAGTGCTGGGGAATGGGACACTTTCCATTTTGGTTACCCAGTCAACATCAAACACGCCCAGGTCAGTTTTGGAAACACGGAGTAGAGCTACTCTTCTCTGCCCCAAGAATATGCCTCAGTCCCTATGGCATTACTGCATCAGTATGCTATTTCTCCATTCCCCAGATGAGCTATCCCGTGGCCTCTCTGCGTGTCGCTGCTTACTTAGTGGTTATTACTGTAAATTAGGGACCGTTTGTACTGTAGGCCTATACTTTCTTGGAACAGCTTAGAGACTGCACAAACTCATTTCATGTAGGACGCTTACAGCCAATAGATGAAGGATACTTTCCTCGATCAGTCTGGACTGGATGTGAACACAGATCCCAGGGTCAGTGTTCTAACCCAATGCATCTCTCACTATCCCATAGATATGAGGTTGGCTGCCTTGTCGATGCACCAGCTGCATTGTGACCATTGGGAAAGGAGCATGTTCTGGAGATTCAAAATAATCATGTGTGCAGTGCTGGTGATCTCAGAGGATGGAAAAAGTAATATCATTGGCGGAGGAGAAGGAGGCGGAGTTAAATTGCTGCTAAACTTTGGGGTATCTATATCTGTGCACTGACTGACTTCAGTGATGGTCTGTTGTGTTTTTATATGGAATGCACAAAGTAATCTTTCTATATTTCATAACATTGCTCCAACCTTAATGTAAAAATATTTCAAAGTTCTTAAATTTCACATGAACGTATGAAGCTTGTTTTTTTCAGTAACTTAATATTGTGCTTAAGCAAAAAGCAGTCCAGATTTGTCGATTAGAAGTTTAATCAGTATAACAGGAATGTCATGAAAGGTAAATCCCCAGTACAAAATGATAGAGAATCATGAAACAGTTCAGCACCGAAAACTTTGGTTTATTTCCCATTTTAAAGGAACCAACAAATAAACTGTGAGTTTCTTAACCGGCTTTCCCACAAACCCCAACAATAGGCCTTTACTAGGTTTAATTTCCTCTGTGCACTGGTTAAGATGTCGATGTTAATTTCATGTCGTTTAACTATGTCAAATGAACAGGTTGGTGAAGGTGTTGCAAATAGCAAACATGAAGTTAATCCAAATATGTTAACCACTGCACTAAGAACAGTACGTAGAGGAAATACAGCCTCTGACAATGAGCTCATCAGTGGGCTGGTAAGAGACGCTGCTGGCATTAGTTTATCCCTCGTTGATTCAAGCTGTAGTTGTATATCCACGCTCCACTGATTTCACAATCACGGTTTTGCTGCCACCTCCGATAGCAGTACTGCTGCCACTTGTACTAGAGCCTCCTGAACTGATCAAAGAGGTTTCCATGCCATGACTGCCTTGGACGTGTCCATACAATCCCTGACTCATATCACCAAACGCCTGAAAATTACCTGTATAGGGGGAAAAACACTCTTAACATCTGGGTCCTACAGTTAAAAGGACAAGTACAACAACAGAAACAATTTGCATTTCTATAGCACCTTTAACTTAGTAAAGCATCGCAGGAGCTTTATCAAGAAAAACTTTGACACCGAACCACATACGGATTTTTATTTTTATTCGTTCATGGGATGTGGGCGTCGCTGGCAAGGCCAGCATTTATCGCCCATCCCTAATTGCCCTTGAAAAGGTGGTGGTGAGCCGCCTTCTTGAACCGCTGCAGTCCATGTGGTGAAGGTACTCCCACAGTGCTGTTGTGGAGGGAGTTCCAGGATTTTGACCCAGCGACGATGAAGGATCGGCGATATACTTCCAAGTCAGGATGGTGTGTGACTTGGAGGTGAACTTGGAGGTGGTGGTGTTCCCATGCGCCTGCTGCCCTTGTCCTTCTAGGCGGTAGAGGTCACGGGTTTGGGACGTGCTGCCGAAGAAGCCTTGGCGAGTTGCTGCAGTGCATCTTGTAGATGGTACACACTGCAGCCACGGTGCACCAGTGGTGGAGGGAGTGAATGTTTAAGGTGGTGGATGGGGTGCCAATCAAGCGGGCTGCTTTCTACTGGATGGTGTCGAGCTTCTTGAGTGTTGTTGGAGCTGCACTCATCCAGGCAAGTGGAGAGTATTCCATCACACTCCTTACTTGTGCCTTGTAGATGGTGGAAAGGCTTTGGGGAGTCAGGAGGTGAGACACTCGCTGCAGAATAGCTAGCCTCTGACCTGCTCTTGTTGCCACAGTATTTATGTGGCTGGTCCAGTTAAGTTTCTGGTCAATGGTGACCCCCAGGATGTTGATGGTGGGGGATTCGGCGATGGTAATGCCGTTGAATGTCATGGGGCGGTGGTTAGACTCTCGCTTGTTGGAGATAGTCATTGCCTGGAACTTGTGTGACCAAAAGCTTGCTCAAACATGACGGTCTTAAAGGAGGAACGAGAGGTGGAGAGGGGGAGAGGTTTAGAGAGGGAATTTCCGAACTTAGGGCTTTGGCAGCTGAAAGCGCGGCCGCCAGTGGTGGGATGATGGAAATCGGGGAAGCGCAAGAGGCCAGAATTGGAGGAGCGCAGAGATCTCAGAGGGTTGTAGAGCTGGAGGAGGTTACAGAGAAAGGGAGGGGGAAGGCCATGGAGGGATTTGAGCACAAGAATGAGAATTTTCAATTCGAGGCATTGCCAGATTGGGAGCCAATGTAGGTCAATGAGCTCAAAGGGTGATTGGTGACTAGGACTTGGTGCGAGTTAGGATATGGGCAGCAGAATTTTGGATGAGCTGAAGTTTATGGAGGGTGGAAGGTGGGAGGCCGGCCAGGAGAGCATTGGAATAGTTGAATCTGGAGGTAACAAAGGCATGCATGAGGGTTTCAGCAGTCGATGGGCTGATGCAGGGGTAGAGACGGGCGATATTACGGAGGTGGAAGTGGGCAGTCTTGGTGATGGGGTGGCTATGGGTTCGGAAGCTCAGCTCGGGGTCAAATAGGACGCCAAGTTTGCAAACATTTGGTTCAGCCTAAGACAGTGGCCGGGGAGGGGGATGGAGTCGGTGGTTAGTGAACGGAGATTGTGGCGGAGCCCAAGGCAATGGCTTTGGTCTTCCCAATATTGAAATGGAGGAAATTTCTACTTATCCAATGCAGGATGTCAGACATGCAGCATGACAAATCAGAGGCATTGGAGGGGTCGAAAGAGGTGGTGAGGTGGAGCTGGGTGTCGTCAGCGTACATGTGTAATCTGATGTTGCGTTTTTGGATGATATCACCAAGAGGCAGCATGCAGATAAATAGGAGTGGGCCAAGAATAGATCCTTGGGGGACTCCAGAGGTAATGGTGCGGGAGCAGGAAGAGAAGCCATTACAGGAAATTCTCTGGCTATGACTGGACAGACAGGAATGGAACCAGGCAAGGGCAGTCCCACCCAGCTGGACAAAGCAGAAGAGACATTGGAGGACGATGGTGTGGTCAACCGTGCCAAAGGTTGCAGACGGGTAGAGAAGAATGAGGAGGGATAGTTTACCGTGGTCACAGTCACATAGGGTGTCATTTGTGACTTTGATAAGGGCTGTTTCAGTGCTGTGGCAGGGGCAGAAACCTGATTGCAGAGTTTCAAGCATGGAGTTGCAGGAAATATGGGCACGGATTTGGGAGGCAACAACATGTTCAAGGACTTTGAAGAGGAAAGGAAGGTTGGAGACGGGGTGACAGTTTGCAAAGACAGAGGGTCAAGTGTGGGTTTTTTGAGGTGGAGGGTGATGATGGGTGATTTGAAAGAGATGGGGACAGTTACCAGAGGAGAGGGAACCATTAACAATATCAGCTAGCATGGGGGCCAGGAAGGCAAGTTGGGTAGTCAGCAGTATTAGAAGTAATTGCTTCTTGTCCTAACATAAAACAACTGTTGATCTCATCATTAAACACAGCGACATTGATAACAATTATGATTGACTATAATGAGAACAGAAATACTGGAAATACATAGCAGGTCCATCAGCCTTGGAATCAGAACAAAGAGAGGTTAAGGTTTGGGGAGCACCATAGACCCTTCTTCAAAACAAGGGCACTGTGACCAAGGGTCGAAACCTGAAATGACAACCTGTCTTTTCTCTTTTCAGCTGATGACGGACCTACTGTGTCTTTCCAGAATTTCCCATTTTTGTGTCCGGGTTCTAGTATTTCCTCCAGGAATTATTAGCTCAAAGTAGGAATTATAAGTGTTCTTACCCCGCCCCGCTACTTGCTGGATGTTGAGGGTTTTTACCCCAGTTTCCATCCTGTTGATAAAGGAAACACATCACATTACAACAGGTATTTGCAGTATATTCACAATCATATTTTCCTCTAGTTTACCAATTTTCTCCCTCTCCCAGGGACACTGACTTCTGCTGGGGTGAAGCTCCATGGGCACAGTCACCCTCCAGCCCCTCGCCCAAAGTGCCCATTCTTCATGTGTGAGCACAGACAGCAAATGCCAGCAGGCCATTTGACCATGGGGAAGGAAGATCCACAGCAGGACTCACTGTATAGCAATCAGGAACAGGATCCTTGGCTGCTTTTACCCTCCCTTGCTCAGGGCACAGAGCCCAACCGTACACCCCAACCACTGCCCTGGTGGAACTTCTGCTCAGTGTGGCTCAGTTCCACAATGCCTTCACCCACTGAGCCATCAGGAGAGCTTTACTGGTCTATCTCTATAAAAGGAGGAACGAATCACCATCTAGGTGTTCATTCTGGGAGTGAGTGTGATGTTTGTGTCTGGTTAGATACAAAGCAGCCTTGAAACCAAAGTAAGTGATTGTAGAGTGCCCTGCCACTCCGAGTGCCTGGACTTCATTCCATTATCAGAGATCAAAGCTACAGTAATGAAGATACCAATAAAATGCAAGTACAGATTGTAATCTGCCAGTATAGGAAACCGTGGACTATACTCAGTGTGTGGCTGGAATTTGTAACTGCCCCATGTCCTACCTATGCTCCTCTCCCTCCAGTAGCTTCTTGTAGGTGGCAATTTCAAGATCCAGAGCCAGCTTGACAGTCATCAGGTCCTGGTATTGGCGGACTTGGGTGGTCAACTCATGTCTTGCTTTGACGATGGCAGCTTCCAGATCTTGAATCCTAAGCTTAGCGTCTTTGAGAGACATCTCACCGCGTTCCTCGGCTTCTCCGATTTCAGCCTCCAGTTTGAGACGCTAAATAGCACAAATATTAATATGGTCAGTTTCATCGGCATTTCGCCTGTCAGAGCAGCGCTCCAAATGAGTCATCGGGAAACCCTCTCCCTCGTGTCAATCAATTGGGAAGAGCAGTGCGGTGAGTATTGTAGGCTGATTGCGATTGGATTCACATCACAATGTTTCCTTAGAAAGGTCGAAATGTAATCATTACTGAGCGACCAAGAGTGACAGGACTAGACCAGGTTGAGCTGATCCTTCAACCGTTTCTTGCCCAATTTTTTTGGATGGGGGAAAGAGAAGAGAGAAGAGAGAGACCCAGAGAGGCAGACAGGCCATTTACAATAGTTATTCAATTGGTACCAATATCTTGTTTTGTTTCAGTTCTTTGCCTACCTCCTGTTTAAGACGATCGATATTGTTAGTCAGGTTACGGATATCATTGGTCAGCTGAGTAATTTCTGATTTCACCAGACGGAGGTCATTGTCATATTGTCCAGATGAAGTGGACAGTTCCTGTATCTGCAATGAAACATTGGCAACTGGTTAGTAAAAGATTTCACACTTCAGCACCGGCTGCAGACCTATCAACACGTGTGGTACATGGGGATCGGGATCTCAAAGAACTAACCTTGGTCGCTTTCCATGCATTCGCTTCATCGCGGCATCTATCTGCGAGTGATTGGTACTGAGCTCTGGCCTGAGCAACGATGCTTTCTATGTCCAGATCGGGTCTGCTATCCAATTGCACGCAGACAGAAGTGTTCTGAATCTGTGCCTGCAGCTCACGGATTTCCTAAAGATCGGCGGGAAAAAGATTGAAAGGAGATTGGAAGCATTGGAGCTGGATTGGGTTAGACTTGATTGAATTAAACAGCAAGAGGACAACTCTTGGACTGTGTCACATTTTTACCTCTTGAAATATTGATCTGAGGAAGTCGATTTCATCGGTGAGGCTTTCCAGTTTCGCTTCCAGTTCTACCTTGTTCATGTAGGAGTCATCGACATCCTAAAGAGGAGAGGGACACACTACTTTGAAAAACTCTGCCAAGAGATCCCTTTGCTATGGCCCTGCAGACAGACCTAAAGTACTGCTCACCTTCTTGACCAGGACAAACTCATTTTCCATTTCTGTGCGCCTGTTAATTTCATCTTCGTATCTGGAATGAAACAGATTATTTTACTGGTAATCCTGAGGAAATAACCCCTTCTGCCCCATTTCCATGGTGAACCAATCCTGGGATGTCCAGCCCTAAGTTATTGATCTCAAGCTCTTGCGCTCAGTGAATGCATGCTCTCCGTCGCTGGGCCGTGATTTCCACTCACTCCTTCGTTATCAAATATCCGTCCACGTATGCACTATTCTTCATCTGCTTCCCTCCCCAAGATACACAACGTCCCCGAAGTGTAAAAAAACGCTGTTCTTAGAACCATCAGTCCAGCTGGCGCTTCAACAGATTGGATCACCCAGACCAGAACCCCCAGTTTACCAAACCCATCAACCCCTCCATTACCCAAATGAACTCATCTATGTCACTGACCTTCAAAGCTCTGGGACACTCCACCCTTCCCACAACTCAGATTCAACAGGCAGCTGTCCCGACTCAGGAACCTCCCCGTCCCATCGGGTACACCCCAGACCTCCACACTCAGGAACCAACCCGTCCCATCGGGTACACCCCAGACCTCCACACTCAGGAACCTCCCCGTCCCATCGGGTACACCCCAGGCCTCCACACTCAGGAACCAACCCGTCCCATCGGGTACACCCCAGACCTCCACACTCAGGAACCTCCCCGTCCCATCGGGTACACCCCAGACCTCCACACTCAGGAACCTCCCCGTCCCATCGGGTACACCCCAGGCCTCCACACTCAGGAACCTCCCCGTCCCATCGGGTACACCCCAGGCCTCCACACTCAGGAACCAACCCGTCCCATCGGGTACACCCCAGACCTCCACAACCCGGGGTACTGAGGCCAAATGTGGCACCACAGCTGTATCCAGCGGAGGACAGCTGACTGAGCACAGTCTAATGTAACTGTGACGAGTACAGCCATTTATGTTCACTCCTTCAGTTCAGTTAAGGTCACTTTCCTGCGGATTATTTCGCCAGGTGACATTTTGCCAGGTCCTGGTCAATTGATCAAAATGGTCTTAATGTGAACCGGGGACTTTGTTCAGTTGAGACATGACGGGAGAAGTACAAATGGATTCCGTAATTCAGCAGCACCACACTTACTTGCCCTTAAAGTCCTCAACCAGACCTTGCATCTGCAGAAGATCAGCCTCGAACTTCAGCTTCTCCTGCCCAAGAGTTTCCAGTTGCCTTTTGAGGTTGTCAATGTAAGCCTGGAACATGCTGTCGATGTTGGATTTGTAAGTTCCCTGTTCTTTCAGAAGATTCAGTTTGACCTCCAGTTGCTTATTTCTCTCTTCCAGGATACGAACCTGACGGTGTAGAATGAATGCACGGTTAGATTTGAACTGAACTGGTAGGAAAGTGAGAAGAGCCATTTCCAGAGTCACACCAAGTCATTGAGCAGAGACACAAAACACTGGGTTACAAACACGACCGACTGGAGAGCTGTTAAAATTACCTTGTCAATGAAATTGGCAAAGTTGTTGTTGAGCCCCACGAGCTGCTGCCTCTCATTCGCCCGGACCTGTTGCTGGCTGGTGTCATTTTTGGGGAGAGGGGCTTCCAGGTCAAGTTGAGTGGTTGCCTGGATCATCGCTTGACCGCCACTGAAACCGTAACGGCCACTGGAACCGGCACCGAAACCACCACCGTAACCACCACTGAAACCGGCACCGTAACCTGATCCGATTCCCAGGTGGCTGTGGCCAGACATTGCGATTTTCCGACTCTGACCGGTGATCACACTCATGGCGCGCCTCCCTCCGACACCGCCAAAGGATCTCGCTCCCCCGCCGAATGCTCTTCCTCCGCTGGAGCTGGAGCTGGAGCTGGAGAATGTCATGTTTCCCAGTCCCCCGCCGAATGTTCTTCCTCCGCCGGAGCTGGAGATGGACTTGGAACTGTAGCTAGTGCGCTGCATGCTCATGTTGAGGTTGTTTGAGAGACCGGAGAGTCCAAAACTGAAGGACTGGTGGAGGTGAGGGCGACTTTAGCAGCTTTTATGGGCTGTGTGGATCTGGGCTTGGTCAGCGTGTCAGGTAACAGGGATGGGAATGGAGCAGCCGATATAGAGGAGGAGTCACCCGCCGGCCTCTGTCACGGGTTCCAACCTGTCCCTTTGCCGAGCAGCAACACCTGCTTGTTGCTTTTACTGCCACAGGCCAACTTGGCGTCAGCAACAATGTGTGGATCTTGGGAACAGACCCCTGCCTGTGTGTGGGGCTGGGAGGCTGCAAGAGTCGAGAAGCGGCCATGTGGAGGGGCTGTTTGATAGCCCCGCAACTCCTGTGCATATCAGTATTGTAAATGGAGATAGCAGCTCGCAGTATTAGACAGCAGGTAGTCCATTAGTGAGGGTCATTCCCTGGCTTTAAGTGTGGGGGGTCATCTTTTCTTGATGTATCTGCATCGTTTGCCAATGGCTCGCTTGCTTTCTGTGCTTGGACAAATGGGCTTGTGGATTTGTAGATGTTGAAGTCGCCTATTCGCTGTTGGTAGCTGCACGGTGCGGTAAATAAAGGGTTAAATCCTGATGTAGGGATTGCCTGAGCTCGCATCTCGGTCACACCCTTGGGCTTGTTTCTGGGGCTGTCTGTTTGGGCAGGGTTCCAGCTCGCGGACCCGCGACACAAGAAATGCCAGTTGTCCCCGAACAGATCGAAAGCCCAATGTATTGAGAGAATACAGTGCAGAACAACACGGGGAGACGGTGTGAGAGAGGGGAAAGAGTGTGGAGCTGCTTCTTCACTCTCCAGCGGTTAAAAAACATACAGGATCCTGGGCTTCATAAATAGAGGCATAGAGTACAAAAGCAAGTTATGATGAACCTTCATAAAACACTGGTTCGGCCACAACTGGAGTATTTTGTCCAATTCTGGGCACCGCACTTTAGGAAGAAAGTGAAGGGTTTAGAGAGGGTGCAGAAAAGATTTACAAGAATGGTTGCAGGGATGAGGGACTTCAGTTACGTGGATAGACTGGAGACGCTGGGGTTGTTCTGCTTAGAGCAGAGAAGATTGAGAGGAGATTTGATAGAGGTGTTCAAAATCATGAGGGGTCTGGACAGAGTAGATCGAGAGAAACTGTTCCCATTGGCGGAAGGGTCAAGAACCAGAGGACACAGATTCAAGGTGATTGGCAGAAGAACCAAAGGCGACATGAGGAAAAACTTTTTTACACAGCGAGTGGTTAGGATCTGGAATGCACTGCCTGAGAGGGTGATGGAGGCAGATTCAATCGTGGCTTCCAAAAGGGAATTGGATAAGTACCTGAAGGGAAAAAAATTGCAGGGCAATGGGGAAAGGGCGGGGGGAGTGGGACTAGCTGAAGTGCTCTTGCACAGAGCCGACACGGGCTCGACGGGCCGAATGGCCTCCTTCTGTGCTGTAACCACTCTATGATTCGATGATTCTATTCGAAGAAGCCATCTCACCGTGTGCCCCTTGCAGTGTCCACGGGTTAACACAAAATACTGAGCGACTGTCAAAGGGGCAAAACCCAGAAAGTCTGAGATCAAAACAGTCCTGGAAAGCTTTTCCCAACTAGTCGGAATTTACATAAGAACATAAGAACATAAGAAATAGGAGCAGGAGTAGGCCAATCGGCCCCTCGAGCCTGCTCCGCCATTCAATAAGATCATGGCTGATCTGATCCTAACCGCCAATCTACTATCTATCACAGAACCATCTCCTGCATCTAACAGAATTGCACACACGAAATAGGAGCAGAATCAGGCTACACAGTCCCTGGGCCCGCTCCACTACCCACAGGGCCATGACCGATCCGAACCTAGACTCATGTCCAAATTCCTGCCCGCTCCCCGTAACCCTTAATGCCCTTTACTTCTAGGAAACTGTCTATTTCTGTTTTAAATTTAATTAATGTTGTAGCTTCTACAGCTTTTTGTGGCAGCATATTCCATGGACCTACCACCCTCTGAGTGAAGTAGTTCCTCCTCATCTCAGTTTTGAAAGAGCAGCCCCTTATTCTAAGACTATGTCCCCTAGTTCTCGTCTCACCCGTCATCGGGAACATCCTCCCCGCATCCACCCGATCCAACCCCTTCACAATCTTATATGTTTCAATAAGATCGCCTCTCATTCTTCTGAACTCCAATGAGTAGAGTCCCAATCTACCCAACCTCTCCTCATATGACCACCCCCTCATCCCCGGGATTAACCGAGTGAACCTTTTTTGCACTGCCTCGAGAGCAAGGATGTCTTTCCTTAAGTAAGGACACCAAAACTGTATGCAGTATTCCAGGTGCGGTCTCACCAATACCTTGTACAACTGAAGCAATACCTCCCTATTTTTATATTCTATCCCCCTAGCAATGAAAGCCAACATTCCATTTGCCTTCTTAATCACTTGCTGCACCTGCATACTAACCTTTTGAGTTTCGTGCACCAGGACCCCCAGATCCCTTTGCACTTCAGTACTCTCCAGTTTCTTGCCATTAAGATAATAAATTGCTCTAGGATTTTTCCTGCCAAAGTGCATCACCTCACACTTTCCAGTGTTGTATTCCATCTGCCAAATCTCTGCCCACTTACTTAGCCTGTCTATGTCCCCTTGCAGGTTTTTTATGTCCTCCTCACTCACTACTTTCCCTCCCATCTTTGTATCATCTGCAAATTTTGATATGTTACACTTGGTCCCTTCCTCCAAATCGTTAATATAGATTGTGAAGAGTTGGGGACCCAGCACTGACCCCTGTGGAACACCACTAGTTACTGATTGCCAGTCTGAGAATGAACCATTTATCCCAACTCTTTGCTTTCTGTTAGATAGCCAATCCTCTATCCATGCCAGAATATTACCCCCAATCCCGTGATTTTTTACCTTAAGCAATAATCTTTTGTGTGGCACCTTGTCAAATGCCTTTTGGAAGTCTAAATACACTACGTCCACTGGTTCCCCTTTATCCACTCTATATGTTACTTCCTCAAAGAACTCCAGCAAATTTGTCAAACATGACTTCCCCTTCGTAAAACCATGCTGACTTTGTCCTATTAAATTATGATTATCCAAATGTCCTGTTACTGTTTCCTTAATAATGGACTCCAAAATTTTACCTACCACAGATGTTAGGCTAACCGGTCTATAGTTACCAGCCTTCTGTCTACTGCCCTTTTTAAATAAGGGTGTTACATTAGCAGTTTTCCAGTCTGCCGGGACCTTAGCGGAATCCAGGGAGTTTTGAAAAATTATTACCAATGCATCTACAATCCCTACCGCCACTTCCTTCAAGACTCTAGGATGTAAGCCATCAGGTCCAGGTGATTTATCCGCCTTGAGTCCCATTATTTTACCGAGTACCACTTCCTTAGTGATTTTGATCGTGTTTAGCTCCTCTCCCCCTATAGCCCCCTGTTTGTCCAGTGTTGGGATATTCTTAGTGTCCTCTACTGTAAAGACTGATACAAAATATTCATTCAGTGTTTTTGCCATCTCCATATTTCCCACCATTAATTTCCCGGTCTCATCCTCTAAGGGACCAACATTTACTTTAGCCACCCTTTTTCTTTTTATATAAAGTGAAAGAGTTAATCATAAGCAGTCTCTTGTCAATCTGCAAAGAATAATGCACCAGGCTTATGTTAGAGCAGTTTAAAGTTGGAGAAATGTTTATTAGGACAATAAGCGTTAGCTCATCTGGGAAGAGATGGTGAAATTCCCCTTGAACACTGGGGAGTAGAAGAGAACCGTGATTAAAATCTTGGTTCCGTGTGTCTCCCATTGGCAGTGCTGGCGAGACTTTCCTGCTCTACCGTGCTGAACAACACGGGGAGACGGTGTGAGAGAGGGGAAAGAGTGTGGAGCTGCTTCTTCACTGTGAGCTTCCCATCCCATATCCTCTCCATCACAAAGAGCACCCACTTGCCCGTCCAATATCGCCCGTCTCCGTCATTGCCTCAACCCATCTGTTGCTGAAACCCTCACCCATGCTTTTGTTACCTCCTGACTTGACTATTCCAATGCTCTCCTGCTGGACCTCCCATTTTCCACCCGCCACAAACTTGAGCTCATCCAAAACTCTGCTGCCCATATCCTATCTCACACCAAGTCCCCTTGACCCACCACCCCTGTGCTCGCTAATCCACATTGGCTTCCTGTCCAGAAATACCTCGACTTTTAAAGTGCTCATTCTCCTGTTCGAATCCCTCCATGGCCTCGCCCCTCCCTATCTCTGTAACACCCTCCAGCCCTACAAGCCTCTGAGAACTTTGCGTTCCTCCATCTCTGGCCCCTTGTGCATTCCCCACTTCCTTCACCCCACCATTGGCTGCCTTCCTTAACACTTACCTCTTTGACCAAGCTCCTGGTCACCTATCCTAAAGTCTCCTTATGTGGCTCGGTGTCAAATTTGGTCTGACCATCCTCCTGTGAAGCCCAGGGGGACGTTTGACTATGTTGAAGGCGCTATATAAATGCAAGTTGTTGTTTATAGCAGAGGTTCCGCGCCACAAGGGTCTGAGGATTAATTCGCTTTGCGCTCTTTCAGCTTGGCAGGATAGCAGCAGAGTGTGAGAGCAGGTTGAAAGCATCGACTTTCCAGAGCAATAACATTGCGAGTGAGCTATGTGCCAAGGGCTCCACCAGCTGGTTCAGTGTGGAAGCTCACCAGGATCCCTGGTGTGTTCTTTTCACTTCACCTGAGGAAGGAGCAAATCGATAGCTCCGAAAGCTTGTGATTTCAAATAAAACTGTTGGACTATAACCTGGTGTTGTGCGACCTCTCAATTGTGTTCTTTTTATCCATTGGTAGCTTTAAGATTGCTAAGTTTGGGGAATAAATAGTTTAAATAAGAATGATTTAAAGGGAAAAGAGGATCCATATTTACGTGGACAATTCCTGGAAGGAATATTCCTATTCCATGCAATCTGGTTGTTTGTAGTCTTAGGAATTTAGCCATGTAATTTCCTGGAGAGATAAAATAACGGAGATAAACCCAAGGCCGATAAGGGAAGAAATGCTCTGGAAAATGCCTTTCCAACGCGACCAGAACCTGCCCAGGAGATCACATGCAACAACTGTTATCTATGAAGCCACTGACCTTCTACATGATGCGATCTCTGCCCCGGTCAAGATCCGGTCCAGCTCCCTCTTGAAGGTGTGCAGAGTTAGCACCCATCACACCAGCCGCAACGTGTTCCAGAGGAATATGAGGAAAAGAAGAACTGCCTAACATCCAGTCTATTCCTCCTCTTGCATAGTTTAAACACATGTCACCTGGTGCTTCATAATCTGTTAAACTGGAATAATCTGTCAATAGACGCGCTATCGAGCACCTTTCATTATTTTATAAACCTTTATCTGGTCGCCTCGAAGTCTACACTGCTCTAATGTAAATAGACCCAGCTGCTTTAGCCTATCTGAGTAACTACGGTTCTTTAAGCTAGGAATCATTCTTGTATCTCTCCTCTGAACCTTTTCCAAGGCCACTTTATCACCCACCATGTGGGGGGACCAAAACTGGCCGCAGTACTCCAGATGCGGTCTAACCAACGACCTGTATAATGACTGAATGGTGTCCTTTGATTTGTACTGAATGGTTCTATTAATACAACCCAATACCCTGTTAGCTTTAGTTACAGCTTCTCTACATTGGTCATGAACCTTCAGTGATCTGTGCACACCAACACCTCCATCCTTTTCTCTCTCGACCTCTTTCAGTACCATTTGCCATTGTGTGGCCCATTCCCCGAGCGCATCTAAATTTCTTTGCCTTGGATTGCATTCTTCTACTGTCTTAACCATTGCACAGATTTTGGTGTCATCTGCAAACTTACTGACCATATTGCCAACATCACTGTCCAGGTCATTCATAAAGGCAGTGAAGGGAAGTGGGCCTAGGACCGATCCACGGGGAGCACCACTCGTAACGTGCCTCCAGGCTGAGACACGTCCATTAGCTACAATATTTTGGCCCTGGGATTGGAGCCAGTTCCTAATCCAGTGTCTCAAATTCCTACTGAAAGCGCAAATTTCTATCTTGTGAAGTAACCTAGTCTGAGGAACCTTATCAAAGGCTTTCTGAAAGCCCAGGCAGACATCAGTTGGGAAGGACATATATCGACTCGCCCTGGCAAATAACGCATCGGTCACCTGCCTGATGCATTTGTGGGTGGCTGACTGAGACTTCCTCGATGAGTCTGCAGAGCTCCGTGACCAGCTGCCTTGACAATCGGAGCCTCCTGAAGCACTGCTCCTCGGACAGGTCAAGGAAGCTGAGCCTCTGTCTGTACACCCTGTGAGGTGGGTAAGGCCTGCTGCGCGCATGCCCCCTCTGTTGTTGCCTTCTCTGCGGCCCACCTGCAACTCCTTCTACAGTATGCCCTTGCTGCTGGTGCTCCTCTTCCTCCTCCTCTTCTTCACTCTAATAGAGTGCAGCTAGAGCAGCACCTATTATCAGATTCTCATTTTTTTTAACAAAGTGTATCGAAAGCACAACCCAACTTAAACAGTGATCACAGAATCATAGCCCACAATGAACTGAAAGAGCACGTGTGGGTGTTGCACCTTTATTCAGATCGGGTCCCTTTAGTTTCAGCACACGGATCAGTTCGCACGCAATCCTATCGGGGTCCTAATTGCATCATAGGACTACGATATATGTATATTCATGAGCCTCCCGTCGATCACTAAAAGCTTGTGGACAGGTACAAGAATAATTGAAAAGGCTAATGGACTGTTGACCTTTATCTCAAGAGGGCGGGAATACAAAGGGGTGCAAGTTATGTTACAGTTATATAAAGTATTTAGAGTATTGCGTTCAGTTCTGGGCACCGTACCTCAGGAAGGATATATTGGCCTTGGAGGAGGTGCAGATTCTCCAGAATGATACTGGAATTAAAGGGTTAAGTTATGAGGACAGGTTGCATAGACTAGGCTTGTATTTCCTTGAGCATAGAAGATTAAGGGATGATCTAATTGAGGTGTTTAAGATGATTAAAGTAGTTAATAGGATAGATGGAGAGAAATTATTTCCTCTGGTGGGGGAATCCAGCACAAGGGGGCGGGCAGAACCTTAAAATTAGAACTAGGCTGTTCCGGGGTGATGTCAAGAAGCACTTTGTCACACAAAGGGTAGTGGAAACCTGGAACTCTCTTCCCCCAAATAGCTGTTGACGCTGGGGGGTCAATTGAAAATTTCAAAACGGAGATTGCTAGATTTTTGTTAGGCAAGAGTATAAAGGGTTCCGGAACCAAGGCGGGTCGATGGAGTTAAGATACAGATCAGCCATGATCTAACTGAATGGAGAATAAGGCTCGAGGGGCTGAATGGCCTCCTCCTGTTCCTATGTTCCGATTCACAGCTGTTAATATCGCAGAGGCCGGGAACGTGGTGGGTTGGGGACAGGATCACCATTTCTGGGATTTTGACCCCTCTCCTGACCCTTTCCTGCCCGCCGGGGTTTAGCGGTTTAAAATCGAGACCGATGACTCCAGTGTCCTTCTTAATAGCTACCCATCTATCGTAAATTCCAACTTTCCCTAATCTAAGTCCCATTCACCCATCAGCCCTATTCTCACTGATGTACATTGACTCCCTGTCTCTCAATGGCTGAATTTCAATTTTTTTCCCCAAGTCTTTAAATCCCTCTACAGACTCGCTGCTCCTTGTCTCTGCTACCTTCTCCAGCCTTATATCCCCTGCTGCTCCCTTTCTTCCTCCAACTCTGGCCTTTTGTATATCCTGTGCTCCCTTCACCTTCGAGTCTTCAGCCATCTTGGACCTAGTCTTTGGAACTGTCCTCCTCCCTCCAGTTCCCTTTGACTCATCACTTCTCTCTCTCATAACCGATCTTTTCAAACAAGCCTTTGGTCATTTCCTCAAACTCTCCGACCATGGCTCTCTACCTATACCTTTATCCATTTTATTTCTTTTCTCTCTCCTCTCTGTAGCACACCTTGGAAAATGTTCTATGTTAAAGGTGTCATATAAATGCAGGTTGTTGCTGGTGATGTTATTAGTGTCTTGCAATCTACATCTCTTAGCTTTCATATATTATTCTATTGGTAAATAAATCTGAACAAGCAGTTAAGCCTGTGCACCATGTGTACCACTATGGGTTTTTAATAACAATTCCTGGGGATGAATCTTGTGCTCATCATTGTAAGGGGTGTCACCACTGGGCAATAGAATATTTTTCACTGTTAACACCCAGTGTCATCATCAAGTGCTCCCAGGTCGTGTACTATGTGGGAATTAAAAAACCTTCTGATTTGCTCCCAAAATGTGCCTGAATTACAACTTCGACATTGTAAATAATTATGATATTGTTCTTTATTACACCAGAGGGACATTTCCATTTTCACAGGAGCCATCCTTATGGATTCCCAAGTTTTACTGGAACTTAATCTAAACAGATGTAGTGCTGGGGAATGGGACACTTTCCATTTTGGTTACCCAGTCAACATCAAACACGCCCAGGTCAGTTTTGGAAACACGGAGTAGAGCTACTCTTCTCTGCCCCAAGAATATGCCTCAGTCCCTATGGCATTACTGCATCAGTATGCTATTTCTCCATTCCCCAGATGAGCTATCCCGTGGCCTCTCTGCGTGTCGCTGCTTACTTAGTGGTTATTACTGTAAATTAGGGACCGTTTGTACTGTAGGCCTATACTTTCTTGGAACAGCTTAGAGACTGCACAAACTCATTTCATGTAGGACGCTTACAGCCAATAGATGAAGGATACTTTCCTCGATCAGTCTGGACTGGATGTGAACACAGATCCCAGGGTCAGTGTTCTAACCCAATGCATCTCTCACTATCCCATAGATATGAGGTTGGCTGCCTTGTCGATGCACCAGCTGCATTGTGACCATTGGGAAAGGAGCATGTTCTGGAGATTCAAAATAATCATGTGTGCAGTGCTGGTAATCTCAGAGGATGGAAAAAGTAATATCATTGGCGGAGGAGAAGGAGGCGGAGTTAAATTGCTGCTAAACTTTGGGGTATCTATATCTGTGCACTGACTGACTTCAGTGATGGTCTGTTGTGTTTTTATATGGAATGCACAAAGTAATCTTTCTATATTTCATAACATTGCTCCAACCTTAATGTAAAAATATTTCAAAGTTCTTAAATTTCACATGAACGTATGAAGCTTGTTTTTTTCAGTAACTTAATATTGTGCTTAAGCAAAAAGCAGTCCAGATTTGTCGATTAGAAGTTTAATCAGTATAACAGGAATGTCATGAAAGGTAAATCCCCAGTACAAAATGATAGAGAATCATGAAACAGTTCAGCACCGAAAACTTTGGTTTATTTCCCATTTTAAAGGAACCAACAAATAAACTGTGAGTTTCTTAACCGGCTTTCCCACAAACCCCAACAATAGGCCTTTACTAGGTTTAATTTCCTCTGTGCACTGGTTAAGATGTCGATGTTAATTTCATGTCGTTTAACTATGTCAAATGAACAGGTTGGTGAAGGTGTTGCAAATAGCAAACATGAAGTTAATCCAAATATGTTAACCACTGCACTAAGAACAGTACGTAGAGGAAATACAGCCTCTGACAATGAGCTCATCAGTGGGCTGGTAAGAGACGCTGCTGGCATTAGTTTATCCCTCGTTGATTCAAGCTGTAGTTGTATATCCACGCTCCACTGATTTCACAATCACGGTTTTGCTGCCACCTCCGATAGCAGTACTGCTGCCACTTGTACTAGAGCCTCCTGAACTGATCAAAGAGGTTTCCATGCCATGACTGCCTTGGACGTGTCCATACAATCCCTGACTCATATCACCAAACGCCTGAAAATTACCTGTATAGGGGGAAAAACACTCTTAACATCTGGGTCCTACAGTTAAAAGGACAAGTACAACAACAGAAACAATTTGCATTTCTATAGCACCTTTAACTTAGTAAAGCATCGCAGGAGCTTTATCAAGAAAAACTTTGACACCGAACCACATACGGATTTTTATTTTTATTCGTTCATGGGATGTGGGCGTCGCTGGCAAGGCCAGCATTTATCGCCCATCCCTAATTGCCCTTGAAAAGGTGGTGGTGAGCCGCCTTCTTGAACCGCTGCAGTCCATGTGGTGAAGGTACTCCCACAGTGCTGTTGTGGAGGGAGTTCCAGGATTTTGACCCAGCGACGATGAAGGATCGGCGATATACTTCCAAGTCAGGATGGTGTGTGACTTGGAGGTGAACTTGGAGGTGGTGGTGTTCCCATGCGCCTGCTGCCCTTGTCCTTCTAGGCGGTAGAGGTCACGGGTTTGGGACGTGCTGCCGAAGAAGCCTTGGCGAGTTGCTGCAGTGCATCTTGTAGATGGTACACACTGCAGCCACGGTGCACCAGTGGTGGAGGGAGTGAATGTTTAAGGTGGTGGATGGGGTGCCAATCAAGCGGGCTGCTTTCTACTGGATGGTGTCGAGCTTCTTGAGTGTTGTTGGAGCTGCACTCATCCAGGCAAGTGGAGAGTATTCCATCACACTCCTTACTTGTGCCTTGTAGATGGTGGAAAGGCTTTGGGGAGTCAGGAGGTGAGACACTCGCTGCAGAATAGCTAGCCTCTGACCTGCTCTTGTTGCCACAGTATTTATGTGGCTGGTCCAGTTAAGTTTCTGGTCAATGGTGACCCCCAGGATGTTGATGGTGGGGGATTCGGCGATGGTAATGCCGTTGAATGTCATGGGGCGGTGGTTAGACTCTCGCTTGTTGGAGATAGTCATTGCCTGGAACTTGTGTGACCAAAAGCTTGCTCAAACATGACGGTCTTAAAGGAGGAACGAGAGGTGGAGAGGGGGAGAGGTTTAGAGAGGGAATTTCCGAACTTAGGGCTTTGGCAGCTGAAAGCGCGGCCGCCAGTGGTGGGATGATGGAAATCGGGGAAGCGCAAGAGGCCAGAATTGGAGGAGCGCAGAGATCTCAGAGGGTTGTAGAGCTGGAGGAGGTTACAGAGAAAGGGAGGGGGAAGGCCATGGAGGGATTTGAGCACAAGAATGAGAATTTTCAATTCGAGGCATTGCCAGATTGGGAGCCAATGTAGGTCAATGAGCTCAAAGGGTGATTGGTGACTAGGACTTGGTGCGAGTTAGGATATGGGCAGCAGAATTTTGGATGAGCTGAAGTTTATGGAGGGTGGAAGGTGGGAGGCCGGCCAGGAGAGCATTGGAATAGTTGAATCTGGAGGTAACAAAGGCATGCATGAGGGTTTCAGCAGTCGATGGGCTGATGCAGGGGTAGAGACGGGCGATATTACGGAGGTGGAAGTGGGCAGTCTTGGTGATGGGGTGGCTATGGGTTCGGAAGCTCAGCTCGGGGTCAAATAGGACGCCAAGTTTGCAAACATTTGGTTCAGCCTAAGACAGTGGCCGGGGAGGGGGATGGAGTCGGTGGTTAGTGAACGGAGATTGTGGCGGAGCCCAAGGCAATGGCTTTGGTCTTCCCAATATTGAAATGGAGGAAATTTCTACTTATCCAATGCTGGATGTCAGACATGCAGCATGACAAATCAGAGGCATTGGAGGGGTCGAAAGAGGTGGAGCTGGGTGTCGTCAGTGTACATGTGTAATCTGATGTTGCGTTTTTGGATGATATCACCAAGAGGCAGCATGCAGATAAATAGGAGTGGGCCAAGAATAGATCCTTGGGGGACTCCAGAGGTAATGGTGCGGGAGCAGGAAGAGAAGCCATTACAGGAAATTCTCTGGCTATGACTGGACAGACAGAAATGGAACCAGGCAAGGGCAGTCCCACCCAGCTGGACAAAGCAGAAGAGACATTGGAGGACGATGGTGTGGTCAACCGTGCCAAAGGTTGCAGACGGGTAGAGAAGAATGAGGAGGGATAGTTTACCGTGGTCACAGTCACATAGGGTGTCATTTGTGACTTTGATAAGGGCTGTTTCAGTGCTGTGGCAGGGGCAGAAACCTGATTGCAGAGTTTCAAGCATGGAGTTGCAGGAAATATGGGCACGGATTTGGGAGGCAACAACATGTTCAAGGACTTTGAAGAGGAAAGGAAGGTTGGAGACGGGGTGACAGTTTGCAAAGACAGAGGGTCAAGTGTGGGTTTTTTGAGGTGGAGGGTGATGATGGGTGATTTGAAAGAGATGGGGACAGTTACCAGAGGAGAGGGAACCATTAACAATATCAGCTAGCATGGGGGCCAGGAAGGCAAGTTGGGTAGTCAGCAGTATTAGAAGTAATTGCTTCTTGTCCTAACATAAAACAACTGTTGATCTCATCATTAAACACAGCGACATTGATAACAATTATGATTGACTATAATGAGAACAGAAATACTGGAAATACATAGCAGGTCCATCAGCCTTGGAATCAGAACAAAGAGAGGTTAAGGTTTGGGGAGCACCATAGACCCTTCTTCAAAACAAGGGCACTGTGACCAAGGGTCGAAACCTGAAATGACAACCTGTCTTTTCTCTTTTCAGCTGATGACGGACCTACTGTGTCTTTCCAGAATTTCCCATTTTTGTGTCCGGGTTCTAGTATTTCCTCCAGGAATTATTAGCTCAAAGTAGGAATTATAAGTGTTCTTACCCCGCCCCGCTACTTGCTGGATGTTGAGGGTTTTTACCCCAGTTTCCATCCTGTTGATAAAGGAAACACATCACATTACAACAGGTATTTGCAGTATATTCACAATCATATTTTCCTCTAGTTTACCAATTTTCTCCCTCTCCCAGGGACACTGACTTCTGCTGGGGTGAAGCTCCATGGGCACAGTCACCCTCCAGCCCCTCGCCCAAAGTGCCCATTCTTCATGTGTGAGCACAGACAGCAAATGCCAGCAGGCCATTTGACCATGGGGAAGGAAGATCCACAGCAGGACTCACTGTATAGCAATCAGGAACAGGATCCTTGGCTGCTTTTACCCTCCCTTGCTCAGGGCACAGAGCCCAACCGTACACCCCAACCACTGCCCTGGTGGAACTTCTGCTCAGTGTGGCTCAGTTCCACAATGCCTTCACCCACTGAGCCATCAGGAGAGCTTTACTGGTCTATCTCTATAAAAGGAGGAACGAATCACCATCTAGGTGTTCATTCTGGGAGTGAGTGTGATGTTTGTGTCTGGTTAGATACAAAGCAGCCTTGAAACCAAAGTAAGTGATTGTAGAGTGCCCTGCCACTCCGAGTGCCTGGACTTCATTCCATTATCAGAGATCAAAGCTACAGTAATGAAGATACCAATAAAATGCAAGTACAGATTGTAATCTGCCAGTATAGGAAACCGTGGACTATACTCAGTGTGTGGCTGGAATTTGTAACTGCCCCATGTCCTACCTATGCTCCTCTCCCTCCAGTAGCTTCTTGTAGGTGGCAATTTCAAGATCCAGAGCCAGCTTGACAGTCATCAGGTCCTGGTATTGGCGGACTTGGGTGGTCAACTCATGTCTTGCTTTGACGATGGCAGCTTCCAGATCTTGAATCCTAAGCTTAGCGTCTTTGAGAGACATCTCACCGCGTTCCTCGGCTTCTCCGATTTCAGCCTCCAGTTTGAGACGCTAAATAGCACAAATATTAATATGGTCAGTTTCATCGGCATTTCGCCTGTCAGAGCAGCGCTCCAAATGAGTCATCGGGTAACCCTCTCCCTCGTGTCAATCAATTGGGAAGAGCAGTGCGGTGAGTATTGTAGGCTGATTGCGATTGGATTCACATCACAATGTTTCCTTAGAAAGGTCGAAATGTAATCATTACTGAGCGACCAAGAGTGACAGGACTAGACCAGGTTGAGCTGATCCTTCAACCGTTTCTTGCCCAATTTTTTTGGATGGGGGAAAGAGAAGAGAGAAGAGAGAGACCCAGAGAGGCAGACAGGCCATTTACAATAGTTATTCAATTGGTACCAATATCTTGTTTTGTTTCAGTTCTTTGCCTACCTCCTGTTTAAGACGATCGATATTGTTAGTCAGGTTACGGATATCATTGGTCAGCTGAGTAATTTCTGATTTCACCAGACGGAGGTCATTGTCATATTGTCCAGATGAAGTGGACAGTTCCTGTATCTGCAATGAAACATTGGCAACTGGTTAGTAAAAGATTTCACACTTCAGCACCGGCTGCAGACCTATCAACACGTGTGGTACATGGGGATCGGGATCTCAAAGAACTAACCTTGGTCGCTTTCCATGCATTCGCTTCATCGCGGCATCTATCTGCGAGTGATTGGTACTGAGCTCTGGCCTGAGCAACGATGCTTTCTATGTCCAGATCGGGTCTGCTATCCAATTGCACGCAGACAGAAGTGTTCTGAATCTGTGCCTGCAGCTCACGGATTTCCTAAAGATCGACGGGAAAAAGATTGAAAGGAGATTGGAAGCATTGGAGCTGGATTGGGTTAGACTTGATTGAATTAAACAGCAAGAGGACAACTCTTGGACCGTGTCACATTTTTACCTCTTGAAATATTGATCTGAGGAAGTCGATTTCATCGGTGAGGCTTTCCAGTTTCGCTTCCAGTTCTACCTTGTTCATGTAGGAGTCATCGACATCCTAAAGAGGAGAGGGACACACTACTTTGAAAAACTCTGCCAAGAGATCCCTTTGCTATGGCCCTGCAGACAGACCTAAAGTACTGCTCACCTTCTTGACCAGGACAAACTCATTTTCCATTTCTGTGCGCCTGTTAATTTCATCTTCGTATCTGGAATGAAACAGATTATTTTACTGGTAATCCTGAGGAAATAACCCCTTCTGCCCCGTTTCCATGGTGAACCAATCCTGGGATGTCCAGCCCTAACTTATTGATCTCAAGCTCTTGCGCTCAGTGAATGCATGCTCTCCGTCGCTGGGCCGTGATTTCCACTCACTCCTTCGTTATCAAATATCCGTCCACGTATGCACTATTCTTCATCTGCTTCCCTCCCCAAGATACACAACGTCCCGAAGTGTAAAAAAACGCTGTTCTTAGAACCATCAGTCCAGCTGGCGCTTCAACAGATTGGATCACCCAGACCAGAACCCCCAGTTACCAAACCCATCAACCCCTCCATTACCCAAATGAACTCATCTATGTCACTGACCTTCAAAGCTCTGGGACACTCCACCCTTCCCACAACTCAGATTCAACAGGCAGCTGTCCCGACTCAGGAACCTCCCCGTCCCATCGGGTACACCCCAGACCTCCACACTCAGGAACCAACCCGTCCCATCGGGTACACCCCAGACCTCCACACTCAGGAACCTCCCCGTCCCATCGGGTACACCCAGACCTCCACACTCAGGAACCTCCCCGTCCCATCGGGTACACCCCAGACCTCCACACTCAGAAACCTCCCCGATCCCTCGGGTACACCCCAGGCCTCCACACTCAGGAACCTCCCCGTCCCATCGGGTACACCCCAGGCCTCCACACTCAGGAACCTCCCCGTCCCATCGGGTACACCCCAGACCTCCACACTCAGGAACCAACCCGTCCCATCGGGTACACCCCAGACCTCCACACTCAGAAACCTCCCCGATCCCTCGGGTACACCCCAGGCCTCCACACTCAGGAACCAACCCGTCCCATCGGGTACACCCCAGACCTCCACAACCGGGGTACTGAGGCCAAATGTGGCACCACAGCTGTATCCAGCGGAGGACAGCTGACTGAGCACAGTCTAATGTAACTGTGACGAGTACAACCATTTATGTTCACTCCTTCAGTTCAGTTAAGGTCACTTTCCTGCGGATTATTTCGCCAGGTGACATTTTGCCAGGTCCTGGTCAATTGATCAAAATGGTCTTAATGTGAACCGGGGACTTTGTTCAGTTGAGACATGACAGGAGAAGTACAAATGGATTCCGTAATTCAGCAGCACCACACTTACTTGCCCTTAAAGTCCTCAACCAGACCTTGCATCTGCAGAAGATCAGCCTCGAACTTCAGCTTCTCCTGCCCAAGAGTTTCCAGTTGCCTTTTGAGGTTGTCAATGTAAGCCTGGAACATGCTGTCGATGTTGGATTTGTAAGTTCCCTGTTCTTTCAGAAGATTCAGTTTGACCTCCAGTTGCTTATTTCTCTCTTCCAGGATACGAACCTGACGGTGTAGAATGAATGCACGGTTAGATTTGAACTGAACTGGTAGGAAAGTGAGAAGAGCCATTTCCAGAGTCACACCAAGTCATTGAGCAGAGACACAAAACACTGGGTTACAAACACGACCGACTGGAGAGCTGTTAAAATTACCTTGTCAATGAAATTGGCAAAGTTGTTGTTGAGCCCCACGAGCTGCTGCCTCTCATTCGCCCGGACCTGTTGCTGGCTGGTGTCATTTTTGGGGAGAGGGGCTTCCAGGTCAAGTTGAGTGGTTGCCTGGATCATCGCTTGACCGCCACTGAAACCGTAACGGCCACTGGAACCGGCACCGAAACCACCACCGTAACCACCACTGAAACCGGCACCGTAACCTGATCCGATTCCCAGGTGGCTGTGGCCAGACATTGCGATTTTCCGACTCTGACCTGTGATCACACTCATGGCGCGCCTCCCTCCGACACCGCCAAAGGATCTCGCTCCCCCGCCGAATGCTCTTCCTCCGCTGGAGCTGGAGCTGGAGCTGGAGAATGTCATGTTTCCCAGTCCCCCGCCGAATGTTCTTCCTCCGCCGGAGCTGGAGATGGACTTGGAACTGTAGCTAGTGCGCTGCATGCTCATGTTGAGGTTGTTTGAGAGACCGGAGAGTCCGAAAACTGAAGGACTGGTGGAGGTGAGGGCGACTTTAGCAGCTTTTATGGGCTGTGTGGATCTGGGCTTGGTCAGCGTGTCAGGTAACAGGGATGGGAATGGAGCAGCCGATATAGAGGAGGAGTCACCCGCCGGCCTCGGTCACGGGTTCCAACCTGTCCCTTTGCCGAGCAGCAACACCTGCTTGTTGCTTTTACTGCCACAGGCCAACTTGGCGTCAGCAACAATGTGTGGATCTTGGGAACAGACCCCTGCCTGTGTGTGGGGCTGGGAGGCTGCAAGAGTCGAGAAGCGGCCATGTGGAGGGGCTGTTTGATAGCCCCGCAACTCCTGTGCATATCAGTATTGTAAATGGAGATAGCAGCTCGCAGTATTAGACAGCAGGTAGTCCATTAGTGAGGGTCATTCCCTGGCTTTAAGTGTGGGGGGTCATCTTTTCTTGATGTATCTGCATCGTTTGCCAATGGCTCGCTTGCTTTCTGTGCTTGGACAAATGGGCTTGTGGATTTGTAGATGTTGAAGTCGCCTATTCGCTGTTGGTAGCTGCACGGTGCGGTAAATAAAGGGTTAAATCCTGATGTAGGGATTGCCTGAGCTCGCATCTCGGTCACACCCTTGGGCTTGTTTCTGGGGCTGTCTGTTTGGGCAGGGTTCCAGCTCGCGGACCCGCGACACAAGAAATGCCAGTTGTCCCCGAACAGATCGAAAGCCCAATGTATTGAGAGAATACAGTGCAGAACAACACGGGGAGACGGTGTGAGAGAGGGGAAAGAGTGTGGAGCTGCTTCTTCACTCTCCAGCGGTTAAAAAACATACAGGATCCTGGGCTTCATAAATAGAGGCATAGAGTACAAAAGCAAGTTATGATGAACCTTCATAAAACACTGGTTCGGCCACAACTGGAGTATTTTGTCCAATTCTGGGCACCGCACTTTAGGAAGAAAGTGAAGGGTTTAGAGAGGGTGCAGAAAAGATTTACAAGAATGGTTGCAGGGATGAGGGACTTCAGTTACGTGGATAGACTGGAGACGCTGGGGTTGTTCTGCTTAGAGCAGAGAAGATTGAGAGGAGATTTGATAGAGGTGTTCAAAATCATGAGGGGTCTGGACAGAGTAGATCGAGAGAAACTGTTCCCATTGGCGGAAGGGTCGAGAACCAGAGGACACAGATTCAAGGTGATTGGCAGAAGAACCAAAGGCGACATGAGGAAAAACTTTTTTACACAGCGAGTGGTTAGGATCTGGAATGCACTGCCTGAGAGGGTGATGGAGGCAGATTCAATCGTGGCTTCCAAAAGGGAATTGGATAAGTACCTGAAGGGAAAAAAATTGCAGGGCAATGGGGAAAGGGCGGGGGGAGTGGGACTAGCTGAAGTGCTCTTGCACAGAGCCGACACGGGCTCGACGGGCCGAATGGCCTCCTTCTGTGCTGTAACCACTCTATGATTCGATGATTCTATTCGAAGGAGCCATCTCACCGTGTGCCCCTTGCAGTGTCCACGGGTTAACACAAAATACTGAGCGACTGTCAAAGGGGCAAAACCCAGAAAGTCTGAGATCAAAACAGTCCTGGAAAGCTTTTCCCAACTAGTCGGAATTTACATAAGAACATAAGAACATAAGAAATAGGAGCAGGAGTAGGCCAATCGGCCCCTCGAGCCTGCTCCGCCATTCAATAAGATCATGGCTGATCTGATCCTAACCGCCAATCTACTATCTATCACAGAACCATCTCCTGCATCTAACAGAATTGCACACACGAAATAGGAGCAGAATCAGGCTACACAGTCCCTGGGCCCGCTCCACTACCCACAGGGCCATGACCGATCCGAACCTAGACTCATGTCCAAATTCCTGCCCGCTCCCCGTAACCCTTAATGCCCTTTACTTCTAGGAAACTGTCTATTTCTGTTTTAAATTTAATTAATGTTGTAGCTTCTACAGCTTTTTGTGGCAGCATATTCCATGGACCTACCACCCTCTGAGTGAAGTAGTTCCTCCTCATCTCAGTTTTGAAAGAGCAGCCCCTTATTCTAAGACTATGTCCCCTAGTTCTCGTCTCACCCGTCATCGGGAACATCCTCCCCGCATCCACCCGATCCAACCCCTTCACAATCTTATATGTTTCAATAAGATCGCCTCTCATTCTTCTGAACTCCAATGAGTAGAGTCCCAATCTACCCAACCTCTCCTCATATGACCACCCCCTCATCCCCGGGATTAACCGAGTGAACCTTTTTTGCACTGCCTCGAGAGCAAGGATGTCTTTCCTTAAGTAAGGACACCAAAACTGTATGCAGTATTCCAGGTGCGGTCTCACCAATACCTTGTACAACTGAAGCAATACCTCCCTATTTTTATATTCTATCCCCCTAGCAATGAAAGCCAACATTCCATTTGCCTTCTTAATCACTTGCTGCACCTGCATACTAACCTTTTGAGTTTCGTGCACCAGGACCCCCAGATCCCTTTGCACTTCAGTACTCTCCAGTTTCTTGCCATTAAGATAATAAATTGCTCTAGGATTTTTCCTGCCAAAGTGCATCACCTCACACTTTCCAGTGTTGTATTCCATCTGCCAAATCTCTGCCCACTTACTTAGCCTGTCTATGTCCCCTTGCAGGTTTTTTATGTCCTCCTCACTCACTACTTTCCCTCCCATCTTTGTATCATCTGCAAATTTTGATATGTTACACTTGGTCCCTTCCTCCAAATCGTTAATATAGATTGTGAAGAGTTGGGGACCCAGCACTGACCCCTGTGGAACACCACTAGTTACTGATTGCCAGTCTGAGAATGAACCATTTATCCCAACTCTTTGCTTTCTGTTAGATAGCCAATCCTCTATCCATGCCAGAATATTACCCCCAATCCCGTGATTTTTTACCTTAAGCAATAATCTTTTGTGTGGCACCTTGTCAAATGCCTTTTGGAAGTCTAAATACACTACGTCCACTGGTTCCCCTTTATCCACTCTATATGTTACTTCCTCAAAGAACTCCAGCAAATTTGTCAAACATGACTTCCCCTTCGTAAAACCATGCTGACTTTGTCCTATTAAATTATGATTATCCAAATGTCCTGTTACTGTTTCCTTAATAATGGACTCCAAAATTTTACCTACCACAGATGTTAGGCTAACCGGTCTATAGTTACCAGCCTTCTGTCTACTGCCCTTTTTAAATAAGGGTGTTACATTAGCAGTTTTCCAGTCTGCCGGGACCTTAGCGGAATCCAGGGAGTTTTGAAAAATTATTACCAATGCATCTACAATCCCTACCGCCACTTCCTTCAAGACTCTAGGATGTAAGCCATCAGGTCCAGGTGATTTATCCGCCTTGAGTCCCATTATTTTACCGAGTACCACTTCCTTAGTGATTTTGATCGTGTTTAGCTCCTCTCCCCCTATAGCCCCCTGTTTGTCCAGTGTTGGGATATTCTTAGTGTCCTCTACTGTAAAGACTGATACAAAATATTCATTCAGTGTTTTTGCCATCTCCATATTTCCCACCATTAATTTCCCGGTCTCATCCTCTAAGGGACCAACATTTACTTTAGCCACCCTTTTTCTTTTTATATAAAGTGAAAGAGTTAATCATAAGCAGTCTCTTGTCAATCTGCAAAGAATAATGCACCAGGCTTATGTTAGAGCAGTTTAAAGTTGGAGAAATGTTTATTAGGACAATAAGCGTTAGCTCATCTGGGAAGAGATGGTGAAATTCCCTTGAACACTGGGGAGTAGAAGAGAACCGTGATTAAAATCTTGGTTCCGTGTGTCTCCCATTGGCAGTGCTGGCGAGACTTTCCTGCTCTACCGTGCTGAACAACACGGGGAGACGGTGTGAGAGAGGGGAAAGAGTGTGGAGCTGCTTCTTCACTGTGAGCTTCCCATCCCATATCCTCTCCATCACAAAGAGCACCCACTTGCCCGTCCAATATCGCCCGTCTCCGTCATTGCCTCAACCCATCTGTTGCTGAAACCCTCACCCATGCTTTTGTTACCTCCTGACTTGACTATTCCAATGCTCTCCTGCTGGACCTCCCATTTTCCACCCGCCACAAACTTGAGCTCATCCAAAACTCTGCTGCCCATATCCTATCTCACACCAAGTCCCCTTGACCCACCACCCCTGTGCTCGCTAATCCACATTGGCTTCCTGTCCAGAAATACCTCGACTTTTAAAGTGCTCATTCTCCTGTTCGAATCCCTCCATGGCCTCGCCCCTCCCTATCTCTGTAACACCCTCCAGCCCTACAAGCCTCTGAGAACTTTGCGTTCCTCCATCTAGGAGGGGGGGTGGGCTCAGAGGAGGAGATCAGGAAGCTCCAGAGCGATTTGGACAGACTGGGTGATTGGGCGGATAAATGGCAGATGCACTATAATGTGGACAAGTGCGAAGTTATCCACCTTGGGTGCAGGAACGGGAGGGCAAATTATTATTTAAATGGCAATAAATTGGGAGAGGGGGAAGTACAGAGAGACCTGGGTGTTCTTGTACACAGTCACTGAAGGCGAGCATGCAGGTGCAACAGGCGGTCAAGAAGGCAAACGGTATGCTGGCCTTCATAGCAAAAGGGTTGGAATACAGGAACAGGGATACCTTGCTGCAGCTGTACAGGGCACTGGTGAGACCACACCTCGAGTACTGTGTACAGTTTTGGTCGCCTCATCTGAGGAAAGATGTTCTTGCCATGGAGGGGGTGCAGCGGCGATTCACCAGGCTGATACCAGGAATGGCGGGATTGACCTATGAGGAGAGACTATGTAGTTTAGGATGTACACACTGGAGTTTAGAAGATTGAGAGGGGACCTCATAGAAGTGTATAAAATTCTGACAGGTCTAGACAGACTAGATGCAGAAGGAATGTTTCCCTTGGCGGGTGAGAACAGAACTAGAGGACATAATTTAAGGATAAGGGCTAAACCATTTAGGACAGAAATGAGGGGAAATTTCTTCACTCAGAGAGTGGTGAACCTGTGGAACTCATTGCCACAGAGGCAGTGTACGCCAGCTCATTAAATATATTTAAGAGGGAATTAGATATATTTCTACAGGCAAAAGGGGTTAAGGGTTACGGAGAGAAGGCGGGGACGGGATACTGAATTGGAGGATCAGCCATGATCACATTAAATGGCGGAGCAGGCTCGAAGGGCCGGATGGCCTACTCCTGCTCCTATCTTCTATGTATCTATGTATCTATGTATCTCTGGCCCCTTGTGCATTCCCCACTTCCTTCACCCCACCATTGGCTGCCTTCCTTAACACTTACCTCTTTGACCAAGCTCCTGGTCAACTATCCTAAAGTCTCCTTATGTGGCTCGGTGTCAAATTTGGTCTGACCATCCTCCTGTGAAGCCCAGGGGGACGTTTGACTATGTTGAAGGCGCTATATAAATGCAAGTTGTTGTTTATAGCAGAGGTTCCGCGCCACAAGGGTCTGAGGATTAATTCGCTTTGCGCTCTTTCAGCTTGGCAGGATAGCAGCAGAGTGTGAGAGCAGGTTGAAAGCATCGACTTTCCAGAGCAATAACATTGCGAGTGAGCTATGTGCCAAGGGCTCCACCAGCTGGTTCAGTGTGGAAGCTCACCAGGATCCCTGGTGTGTTCTTTTCACTTCACCTGAGGAAGGAGCAAATCGATAGCTCCGAAAGCTTGTGATTTCAAATAAAACTGTTGGACTATAACCTGGTGTTGTGCGACCTCTCAATTGTGTTCTTTTTATCCATTGGTAGCTTTAAGATTGCTAAGTTTGGGGAATAAATAGTTTAAATAAGAATGATTTAAAGGGAAAAGAGGATCCATATTTACGTGGACAATTCCTGGAAGGAATATTCCTATTCCATGCAATCTGGTTGTTTGTAGTCTTAGGAATTTAGCCATGTAATTTCCTGGAGAGATAAAATAACGGAGATAAACCCAAGGCCGATAAGGGAAGAAATGCTCTGGAAAATGCCTTTCCAACGCGACCAGAACCTGCCCAGGAGATCACATGCAATAACTGTTATCTATGAAGCCACTGACCTTCTACATGATGCGATCTCTGCCCCGGTCAAGATCCGGTCCAGCTCCCTCTTGAAGGTGTGCAGAGTTAGCACCCATCACACCAGCCGCAACGTGTTCCAGAGGAATATGAGGAAAAGAAGAACTGCCTAACATCCAGTCTATTCCTCCTCTTGCATAGTTTAAACACATGTCACCTGGTGCTTCATAATCTGTTAAACTGGAATAATCTGTCAATAGACGCGCTATCGAGCACCTTTCATTATTTTATAAACCTTTATCTGGTCGCCTCGAAGTCTACACTGCTCTAATGTAAATAGACCCAGCTGCTTTAGCCTATCTGAGTAACTACGGTTCTTTAAGCTAGGAATCATTCTTGTATCTCTCCTCTGAACCTTTTCCAAGGCCACTTTATCACCCACCATGTGGGGGGACCAAAACTGGCCGCAGTACTCCAGATGCGGTCTAACCAACGACCTGTATAATGACTGAATGGTGTCCTTTGATTTGTACTGAATGGTTCTATTAATACAACCCAATACCCTGTTAGCTTTAGTTACAGCTTCTCTACATTGGTCATGAACCTTCAGTGATCTGTGCACACCAACACCTCCATCCTTTTCTCTCTCGACCTCTTTCAGTACCATTTGCCATTGTGTGGCCCATTCCCCGAGCGCATCTAAATTTCTTTGCCTTGGATTGCATTCTTCTACTGTCTTAACCATTGCACAGATTTTGGTGTCATCTGCAAACTTACTGACCATATTGCCAACATCACTGTCCAGGTCATTCATAAAGGCAGTGAAGGGAAGTGGGCCTAGGACCGATCCACGGGGAGCACCACTCGTAACGTGCCTCCAGGCTGAGACACGTCCATTAGCTACAATATTTTGGCCCTGGGATTGGAGCCAGTTCCTAATCCAGTGTCTCAAATTCCTACTGAAAGCGCAAATTTCTATCTTGTGAAGTAACCTAGTCTGAGGAACCTTATCAAAGGCTTTCTGAAAGCCCAGGCAGACATCAGTTGGGAAGGACATATATCGACTCGCCCTGGCAAATAACGCATCGGTCACCTGCCTGATGCATTTGTGGGTGGCTGACTGAGACTTCCTCGATGAGTCTGCAGAGCTCCGTGACCAGCTGCCTTGACAATCGGAGCCTCCTGAAGCACTGCTCCTCGGACAGGTCAAGGAAGCTGAGCCTCTGTCTGTACACCCTGTGAGGTGGGTAAGGCCTGCTGCGCGCATGCCCCCTCTGTTGTTGCCTTCTCTGCGGCCCACCTGCAACTCCTTCTACAGTATGCCCTTGCTGCTGGTGCTCCTCTTCCTCCTCCTCTTCTTCACTCTAATAGAGTGCAGCTAGAGCAGCACCTATTATCAGATTCTCATTTTTTTTAACAAAGTGTATCGAAAGCACAACCCAACTTAAACAGTGATCACAGAATCATAGCCCACAATGAACTGAAAGAGCACGTGTGGGTGTTGCACCTTTATTCAGATCGGGTCCCCTTTAGTTTCAGCACACGGATCAGTTCGCACGCAATCCTATCGGGGTCCTAATTGCATCATAGGACTACGATATATGTATATTCATGAGCCTCCCGTCGATCACTAAAAGCTTGTGGACAGGTACAAGAATAATTGAAAAGGCTAATGGACTGTTGACCTTTATCTCAAGAGGGCTGGAATACAAAGGGGTGCAAGTTATGTTACAGTTATATAAAGTATTTAGAGTATTGCGTTCAGTTCTGGGCACCGTACCTCAGGAAGGATATATTGGCCTTGGAGGAGGTGCAGATTCTCCAGAATGATACTGGAATTAAAGGGTTAAGTTATGAGGACAGGTTGCATAGACTAGGCTTGTATTTCCTTGAGCATAGAAGATTAAGGGATGATCTAATTGAGGTGTTTAAGATGATTAAAGTAGTTAATAGGATAGATGGAGAGAAATTATTTCCTCTGGTGGGGGAATCCAGCACAAGGGGGCGGGCAGAACCTTAAAATTAGAACTAGGCTGTTCCGGGGTGATGTCAAGAAGCACTTTGTCACACAAAGGGTAGTGGAAACCTGGAACTCTCTTCCCCCAAATAGCTGTTGACGCTGGGGGGTCAATTGAAAATTTCAAAACGGAGATTGCTAGATTTTTGTTAGGCAAGAGTATAAAGGGTTCCGGAACCAAGGCGGGTCGATGGAGTTAAGATACAGATCAGCCATGATCTAACTGAATGGAGAATAAGGCTCGAGGGGCTGAATGGCCTCCTCCTGTTCCTATGTTCCGATTCACAGCTGTTAATATCGCAGAGGCCGGGAACGTGTGGGTTGGGGACAGGATCACCATTTCTGGGATTTTGACCCCTCTCCTGACCCTTTCCTGCCCGCCGGGGTTTAGCGGTTTAAAATCGAGACCGATGACTCCAGTGTCCTTCTTAATAGCTACCCATCTATCGTAAATTCCAACTTTCCTAATCTAAGTCCCATTCACCCATCAGCCCTATTCTCACTGATGTACATTGACTCCCTGTCTCTCAATGGCTGAATTTCAATTTTTTTCCCCAAGTCTTTAAATCCCTCTACAGACTCGCTGCTCCTTGTCTCTGCTACCTTCTCCAGCCTTATATCCCCTGCTGCTCCCTTTCTTCCTCCAACTCTGGCCTTTTGTATATCCTGTGCTCCCTTCACCTTCGAGTCTTCAGCCATCTTGGACCTAGTCTTTGGAACTGTCCTCCTCCTCCAGTTCCCTTTGACTCATCACTTCTCTCTCTCATAACCGATCTTTTCAAACAAGCCTTTGGTCATTTCCTCAAACTCTCCGACCATGGCTCTCTACCTATACCTTTATCCATTTTATTTCTTTTCTCTCTCCTCTCTGTAGCACACCTTGGAAAATGTTCTATGTTAAAGGTGTCATATAAATGCAGGTTGTTGCTGGTGATGTTATTAGTGTCTTGCAATCTACATCTCTTAGCTTTCATATATATTATTCTATTGGTAAATAAATCTGAACAAGCAGTTAAGCCTGTGCACCATGTGTACCACTATGGGTTTTTAATAACAATTCCTGGGGATGAATCTTGTGCTCATCATTGTAAGGGGTGTCACCACTGGGCAATAGAATATTTTTCACTGTTAACACCCAGTGTCATCATCAAGTGCTCCCAGGTCGTGTACTATGTGGGAATTAAAAAACCTTCTGATTTGCTCCCAAAATGTGCCTGAATTACAACTTCGACATTGTAAATAATTATGATATTGTTCTTTATTACACCAGAGGGACATTTCCATTTTCACAGGAGCCATCCTTATGGTTTCCCAAGTTTTACTGGAACTTAATCTAAACAGATGTAGTGCTGGGGAATGGGACACTTTCCATTTTGGTTACCCAGTCAACATCAAACACGCCCAGGTCAGTTTTGGAAACACGGAGTAGAGCTACTCTTCTCTGCCCCAAGAATATGCCTCAGTCCCTATGGCATTACTGCATCAGTATGCTATTTCTCCATTCCCCAGATGAGCTATCCCGTGGCCTCTCTGCGTGTCGCTGCTTACTTAGTGGTTATTACTGTAAATTAGGGACCGTTTGTACTGTAGGCCTATACTTTCTTGGAACAGCTTAGAGACTGCACAAACTCATTTCATGTAGGACGCTTACAGCCAATAGATGAAGGATACTTTCCTCGATCAGTCTGGACTGGATGTGAACACAGATCCCAGGGTCAGTGTTCTAACCCAATGCATCTCTCACTATCCCATAGATATGAGGTTGGCTGCCTTGTCGATGCACCAGCTGCATTGTGACCATTGGGAAAGGAGCATGTTCTGGAGATTCAAAATAATCATGTGTGCAGTGCTGGTAATCTCAGAGGATGGAAAAAGTAATATCATTGGCGGAGGAGAAGGAGGCGGAGTTAAATTGCTGCTAAACTTTGGGGTATCTATATCTGTGCACTGACTGACTTCAGTGATGGTCTGTTGTGTTTTTATATGGAATGCACAAAGTAATCTTTCTATATTTCATAACATTGCTCCAACCTTAATGTAAAAATATTTCAAAGTTCTTAAATTTCACATGAACGTATGAAGCTTGTTTTTTTCAGTAACTTAATATTGTGCTTAAGCAAAAAGCAGTCCAGATTTGTCGATTAGAAGTTTAATCAGTATAACAGGAATGTCATGAAAGGTAAATCCCCAGTACAAATGATAGAGAATCATGAAACAGTTCAGCACCGAAAACTTTGGTTTATTTCCCATTTTAAAGGAACCAACAAATAAACTGTGAGTTTCTTAACCGGCTTTCCCACAAACCCCAACAATAGGCCTTTACTAGGTTTAATTTCCTCTGTGCACTGGTTAAGATGTCGATGTTAATTTCATGTCGTTTAACTATGTCAAATGAACAGGTTGGTGAAGGTGTTGCAAATAGCAAACATGAAGTTAATCCAAATATGTTAACCACTGCACTAAGAACAGTACGTAGAGGAAATACAGCCTCTGACAATGAGCTCATCAGTGGGCTGGTAAGAGACGCTGCTGGCATTAGTTTATCCCTCGTTGATTCAAGCTGTAGTTGTATATCCACGCTCCACTGATTTCACAATCACGGTTTTGCTGCCACCTCCGATAGCAGTACTGCTGCCACTTGTACTAGAGCCTCCTGAACTGATCAAAGAGGTTTCCATGCCATGACTGCCTTGGACGTGTCCATACAATCCCTGACTCATATCACCAAACGCCTGAAAATTACCTGTATAGGGGGAAAAACACTCTTAACATCTGGGTCCTACAGTTAAAAGGACAAGTACAACAACAGAAACAATTTGCATTTCTATAGCACCTTTAACTTAGTAAAGCATCGCAGGAGCTTTATCAAGAAAAACTTTGACACCGAACCACATACGGATTTTTATTTTTATTCGTTCATGGGATGTGGGCGTCGCTGGCAAGGCCAGCATTTATCGCCCATCCCTAATTGCCCTTGAAAAGGTGGTGGTGAGCCGCCTTCTTGAACCGCTGCAGTCCATGTGGTGAAGGTACTCCCACAGTGCTGTTGTGGAGGGAGTTCCAGGATTTTGACCCAGCGACGATGAAGGATCGGCGATATACTTCCAAGTCAGGATGGTGTGTGACTTGGAGGTGAACTTGGAGGTGGTGGTGTTCCCATGCGCCTGCTGCCCTTGTCCTTCTAGGCGGTAGAGGTCACGGGTTTGGGACGTGCTGCCGAAGAAGCCTTGGCGAGTTGCTGCAGTGCATCTTGTAGATGGTACACACTGCAGCCACGGTGCACCAGTGGTGGAGGGAGTGAATGTTTAAGGTGGTGGATGGGGTGCCAATCAAGCGGGCTGCTTTCTACTGGATGGTGTCGAGCTTCTTGAGTGTTGTTGGAGCTGCACTCATCAGGCAAGTGGAGAGTATTCCATCACACTCCTTACTTGTGCCTTGTAGATGGTGGAAAGGCTTTGGGGAGTCAGGAGGTGAGACACTCGCTGCAGAATAGCTAGCCTCTGACCTGCTCTTGTTGCCACAGTATTTATGTGGCTGGTCCAGTTGCGTTTCTGGTCAATGGTGACCCCAGGATGTTGATGGTGGGGGATTCGGCGATGGTAATGCCGTTGAATGTCATGGGGCGGTGGTTAGACTCTCGCTTGTTGGAGATAGTCATTGCCTGGAACTTGTGTGACCAAAAGCTTGCTCAAACATGACGGTCCTTAAAGGAGGAACGAGAGGTGGAGAGGGGGAGAGGTTTAGAGAGGGAATTTCCGAACTTAGGGCTTTGGCAGCTGAAAGCGCGGCCGCCAGTGGTGGGATGATGGAAATCGGGGAAGCGCAAGAGGCCAGAATTGGAGGAGCGCAGAGATCTCAGAGGGTTGTAGAGCTGGAGGAGGTTACAGAGAAAGGGAGGGGGAAGGCCATGGAGGGATTTGAGCACAAGAATGAGAATTTTCAATTCGAGGCATTGCCAGATTGGGAGCCAATGTAGGTCAATGAGCTCAAAGGGTGATTGGTGACTAGGACTTGGTGCGAGTTAGGATATGGGCAGCAGAATTTTGGATGAGCTGAAGTTTATGGAGGGTGGAAGGTGGGAGGCCGGCCAGGAGAGCATTGGAATAGTTGAATCTGGAGGTAACAAAGGCATGCATGAGGGTTTCAGCAGTCGATGGGCTGATGCAGGGTAGAGACGGGCGATATTACGGAGGTGGAAGTGGGCAGTCTTGGTGATGGGGTGGCTATGGGTTCGGAAGCTCAGCTCGGGGTCAAATAGGACGCCAAGTTTGCAAACATTTGGTTCAGCCTAAGACAGTGGCCGGGGAGGGGGATGGAGTCGGTGGTTAGTGAACGGAGATTGTGGCGGAGCCCAAGGCAATGGCTTTGGTCTTCCCAATATTGAAATGGAGGAAATTTCTACTTATCCAATGCTGGATGTCAGACATGCAGCATGACAAATCAGAGGCATTGGAGGGGTCGAAAGAGGTGGTGAGGTGGAGCTGGGTGTCGTCAGCGTACATTTGTAATCTGATGTTGCGTTTTTGGATGATATCACCAAGAGGCAGCATGCAGATAAATAGGAGTGGGCCAAGAATAGATCCTTGGGGGACTCCAGAGGTAATGGTGCGGGAGCAGGAAGAGAAGCCATTACAGGAAATTCTCTGGCTATGACTGGACAGACAGGAGTGGAACCAGGCAAGGGCAGTCCCACCCAGCTGGACAAAGCAGAAGAGACATTGGAGGACGATGGTGTGGTCAACCGTGCCAAAGGTTGCAGAGGGTAGAGAAGAATGAGGAGGGATAGTTACCGTGGTCACAGTCACATAGGGTGTCATTTTGTGACTTTGATAAGGGCTGTTTCAGTGCTGTGGCAGGGGCAGAAACCTGATTGCAGAGTTTCAAGCATGGAGTTGCAGGAAATATGGGCACGGATTTTGGAGGCAACAACAGTTCAAGGACTTTGAAGAGGAAAGGAAGGTTGGAGACGGGGTGACAGTTTGCAAAGACAGAGGGTCAAGTGTGGGTTTTTTGAGGTGGAGGGTGATGATGGGTGATTTGAAAGAGATGGGGACAGTTACCAGAGGAGAGGGAACCATTAACAATATCAGCTAGCATGGGGGCCAGGAAGGCAAGTTGGGTAGTCAGCAGTATTAGAAGTAATTGCTTCTTGTCCTAACATAAAACAACTGTTGATCTCATCATTAAACACAGCGACATTGATAACAATTATGATTTGACTATAATGAGAACAGAAATACTGGAAATACATAGCAGGTCCATCAGCCTTGGAATCAGAACAAAGAGAGGTTAAGGTTTGGGGAGCACCATAGACCCTTCTTCAAAACAAGGGCACTGTGACCAAGGGTCGAAACCTGAAATGACAACCTGTCTTTTTCTCTTTTCAGCTGATGACGGACCTACTGTGTCTTTCCAGAATTTCCCATTTTTGTGTCCGGGTTCTAGTATTTCCTCCAGGAATTATTAGCTCAAAGTAGGAATTATAAGTGTTCTTACCCCGCCCCGCTACTTGCTGGATGTTGAGGGTTTTTACCCCAGTTTCCATCCTGTTGATAAAGGAAACACATCACATTACAACAGGTATTTGCAGTATATTCACAATCATATTTTCCTCTAGTTTACCAATTTTCTCCCTCTCCCAGGGACACTGACTTCTGCTGGGGTGAAGCTCCATGGGCACAGTCACCCTCAGCCCCTCGCCCAAAGTGCCCATTCTTCATGTGTGAGCACAGACAGCAAATGCCAGCAGGCCATTTGACCATGGGAAGGAAGATCCACAGCAGGACTCACTGTATAGCAATCAGGAACAGGATCCTTGGCTGCTTTTACCCTCCCTTGCTCAGGGCACAGAGCCCAACCGTACACCCCAACCACTGCCCTGGTGGAACTTCTGCTCAGTGGGCTCAGTTCCACAATGCCTTCACCCACTGAGCCATCAGGAGAGCTTTACTGGTCTATCTCTATAAAAGAGGAACGAATCACCATCTAGGTGTTCATTCTGGGAGTGAGTGTGATGTTTGTGTCTGGTTAGATACAAAGCAGCCTTGAAACCAAAGTAAGTGATTGTAGAGTGCCCTGCCACTCCGAGTGCCTGGACTTCATTCCATATCAGAGATCAAAGCTACAGTAATGAAGATACCAATAAAATGCAAGTACAGATTGTAATCTGCCAGTATAGGAAACCGTGGACTATACTCAGTGTGTGGCTGGAATTTGTAACTGCCCCATGTCCTACCTATGCTCCTCTCCCTCCAGTAGCTTCTTGTAGGTGGCAATTTCAAGATCCAGAGCCAGCTTGACAGTCATCAGGTCCTGGTATTGGCGGACTTGGGTGGTCAACTCATGTCTTTGCTTTGACGATGGCAGCTTCCAGATCTTGAATCCTAAGCTTAGCGTCTTTGAGAGACATCTCACCGCGTTCCTCGGCTTCTCCGATTTCAGCCTCCAGTTTGAGACGCTAAATAGCACAAATATTAATATGGTCAGTTTCATCGGCATTTCGCCTGTCAGAGCAGCGCTCCAAATGAGTCATCGGGAACCCTCTCCCTCGTGTCATGCAATTGGCAAGAGCAGTGCGGTGAGTATTGTAGGCTGATTGCGATTGGATTCACATCACAATGTTTCCTTAGAAAGGTCGAAATGTAATCATTACTGAGCGACCAAGAGTGACAGGACTAGACCAGGTTGAGCTGATCCTTCAACCGTTTCTTGCCCAATTTTTTTGGATGGGGGAAAGAGAAGAGAGAAGAGAGAGACCCAGAGAGGCAGACAGGCCATTTACAATAGTATTCCAATTGGTACCAATATCTTGTTTTGTTTTCAGTCTTTGCCTACCTCCTGTTTAAGACGATCGATATTGTTTAGTCAGGTTACGGATATCATTGGTCAGCTGAGTAATTTCTGATTTCTTCACCAGACGGAGGTCATTGTCATATTGTCCAGAATGAAGTGGACAGTTCCTGTATCTGCAATGAAACATTGGCAACTGGTTAGTAAAAGATTTCACACTTCAGCACCGCTGCAGACCTATCAATAACTTGTGGTACATGGGATCGGGATCTCAAAGAACTAACCTTGGTCGCTTTCCATGCATTCGCTTCATCGCGGCATCTATCTGCGAGTGATTGTACTGAGCTCTGGCTGAGCAACGATGCTTTCTATGTCCAGATCGGGTCTGCTATCCAATTGCACGCAGACAGAAGTGTTCTGAATCTGTGCCTGCAGCTCCGGATTTCCCCTAAAGATCGGCGGGAAAAAGATTGAAAGGAGATTGGAAGCATTGGAGCTGGATTGGGTAGACTTGATTGAATTAAACAGCAAGAGGACAACTCTTGACTGTGTCAACATTTTACCTCTTGAAATATTGATCTGAGGAAGTCGATTTCATCGGTGAGGCTTTCCAGTTTCGCTTCCAGTTCTACCTTGTTCATGTAGGAGTCATCGACATCCTAAAGAGGGAGAGGGACACACTACTTTGAAAAAATCTCTGCCAAGAGATCCCTTTGCTATGCCCTGCAGACAGACCTAAAGTACTGCTCACTTCTTGACCAGGACAAACTCATTTTCCATTTTCCTGTGCGCCTGTTAATTTCATCTTCGTATCTGGAATGAAACAGATTATTTTACTGGTAATCCTGAGGAAATAACCCCTTCTGCCCCGTTTTCCATGGTGAACCAATCCTGGGATGTCCAGCCCTAAGTTATTGAACTCAAGGCTCTTGCGCTCAGTGAATGCATTCTCTCCGTCGCTGGGCCGTGATTTCCACTCACTCCTTCGTTATCAAATAACCGTCCACGTATGCACTATTCTTCATCTGCTTCCCTCCCCAAGATACACAACGTCCCCGAAGTGTAAAAAAAAACGCGTTCTTAGAACATCAGTCCAGCTGGCGCTTCAACAGATTGGATCACCCAGACCAGAACCCCCAGTTTACCAAACCCATCAACCCCTCCATTACCCAAATGAACTCATCTATGTCACTGACCTTCAAAGCTCTGGGACACTCCACCCTTCCCACAAACTCAGATTCAACAGGCAGCTGTCCCGACTCAGGAACCTCCCCGTCCCATCGGTACACCCCAGACCTCCACACTCAGGAACCAACCCGTCCCCATCGGGTACACCCCAGACCTCCACACTCAGGAACCTCCCCGTCCCATCGGGTACACCCCAGACCTCCACACTCAGGAACCTCCCCGTCCCATCGGGTACACCCCAGACCTCCACACTCAGAAACCTCCCGATCCCTCGGGTACACCCCAGGCCTCCACACTCAGGAACCTCCCCGTCCCATCGGGTACACCCCAGGCCTCCACACTCAGGAACCTCCCCGTCCCATCGGGTACACCCCAGACCTCCACACTCAGGAACCAACCCGTCCCATCGGGTACACCCCAGACCTCCACACTCAGAAACCTCCCCGATCCCTCGGGTACACCCCAGGCCTCCACACTCAGGAACCAACCCGTCCCATCGGGTACACCCCAGACCTCCACAACCCGGGGTACTGAGGCCAAATGTGGCACCACAGCTGTATCCAGCGGAGGACAGCTGACTGAGCACAGTCTAATGTAACTGTGACGAGTACAGCCATTTATGTTCACTCCTTCAGTTCAGTTAAGGTCACTTTCCTGCGGATTATTTCGCCAGGTGACATTTTGCCAGGTCCTGGTCAATTGATCAAAATGGTCTTAATGTGAACCAGGGACTTTGTTCAGTTGAGACATGACGGGAGAAGTACAAAAGGATTCCGTAATTCAGCAGCACCACACTTACTTGCCCTTAAAGTCCTCAACAGACCTTGCATCTGCAGAAGACAGCCTCGAACTTCAGCTCTCCTGCCCAAGAGTTTCCAGTTGCCTTTTGAGGTTTGTCAATGTAAGCCTGGAACATGCTGTCGATGTTGGATTTGTAAGTTCCCTGTTCTTTCAGAAGATTCAGTTTGACCTCCAGTTTGCTTATTTCTCTCTTCCAGGATACGAACCTGACGGTGTAGAATGAATGCACGGTTAGATTTGAACTGAACTGGTAGGAAAAGTGAGAAGAGCCATTTCCAGAGTCACACCAAGTCATTGAGCAGAGACACAAAACACTGGTTACAAACACGACCGACTGGAGAGCTGTTAAAATTACCTTGTCAATGAAATTGGCAAAGGTTGTTGTTGAGCCCCACGAGCTGCTGCCTCTCATTCGCCCGGACCTGTTGCTGGCTGGTGTCATTTTTGGGGAGAGGGGCTTTCCAGGTCAAGTTGAGTGTTTGCCTGATCATCGCTTGACCGCGCACTGAAACCGTAACGGCCACTGGAACCGGCACCGAAACCACCACCGTAACCACCACTGAAACCGGCACCGTAACCTTGATCCGATTCCCAGGTGGCTGTGGCCAGACATTGCGATTTTCCGACTCTGACCGGTGATCACACTCATGGCGCGCCTCCCTCCGACACCGCCAAGGATCTCGCTCCTCCCCGCCGAATGCTCTTCCTCCGCTGGAGCTGGAGCTGGAGAATGTCATGTTTCCCAGTCCCCCGCCGAATGTTCTTCCTCCCGAGCCTGGAGAGTGGACCTTGGAACTGTAGCTAGTGCGCTGATGCTCATGTTGAGGTTGTTTGAGAGACCGGAGAGTCCGAAACTGATGGACTGGTGAGGTGAGGGCGACTTTAGCAGCTTTTATGGGCTGTGTGGATCTGGGCTTGGTCAGCGTGTCAGGGTAAACAGGGATGGAATGGAGCAGCCGATATAGAGGAGGAGGTCACCCGCGGCCTCTGTCACGGGTTCCAACCTGTCCCTTTGCCGAGCAGCAAACACCTGCTTGTTGCTTTTAACTGCCACAGCCAACTTGGCGTCAGCAACAATGTGTGGATCTTGGGAACAGACCCCTGCCTGCTGTGTGGGGCTGGGAGGCTGCAAGAGTCGAGAAGCGGCCATGTGGAGGGGCTGTTTGATAGCCCCGCAACTCCTGTGCATATCAGTATTGTAAATGGAGATAGCAGCTCGCAGTATTAGACAGCAGGTAGTCCATTAGTGAGGGTCATTCCCTGGCTTTAAGTGTGGGGGGATCATCTTTTCTTGGATGTATCTGCATCGTTTGCCAATGGCTCGCTTGCTTTCTGTGCTTGGACAAATGGGCTTGTGGATTTGTAGATGTTGAAGTCGCCTATTCGCTGTTGGTAGCTGCACGGTGCGGTAAATAAAGGGTTAAATCCTGATGTAGGGATTTGCGCTGAGCTCGCATCTCGGTCACACCCTTGGGCTTGTTCTGGGCGTCTGTTTGGGCAGGGTTCCAGCTCGCGGACCCGCGGCACAAGAAATGCCAGTTGTCCCCGAACAGATCGAAAGCCCAATGTATTGAGAGAATACAGTGCAGAACAACACGGGGAGACGGTGTGAGAGAGGGGGAAAGAGTGTGGAGCTTCTTCTTCAACTCTCCAGCGGTAAAAAACATACAGGATCCTGGGCTTCATAAATAGAGGCATAGAGTACAAAAGCAAGTTATGAATGAACCTTCATAAACACTGGTTCGGCGGCACAACTGGAGTATTTTGTCCAATTCTAGGGCAGCCGCACTTTAGGAAGAAAGTGAAGGGTTTAGAGAGGGTGCAGAAAAGATTTAGCAAGAATGGTTGCAGGGATGAGGGATTTCAGTTACGTGGATAGACTGGAGAAGCTGGGGTTGTTCTGCTTAGAGCAGAGAAGATTGAGAGGAGATTTGATAGAGGTGTTCAAAATCATGAGGGTCTGGATCAGATAGATCGAGAGAAACTGTTCCCATTGGCGGAAGGGGTCGAGAACCAGAGGACACAGATTCAAGGTGATTGGCAGAAGAACCAAAGGCGACATGAGGAAAAAACTTTTTTACACAGCGAGTGGTTAGGATCTGGAATGCACTGCCTGAGAGGGTGATGGAGGCAGACTCAATCGTGCTTCCAAAAGGGAATTGGATAAGTACCTGAAAGGGAAAAAAAATTGCAGGGCAATGGGGGAAAGGGCGGGGGGAGTGGACTAGCTGAAGTGCTCTTGCACAGAGCCGACACGGGCTCGACGGCCGAATGGCCTCCTTCTGTGCTGTAAACCACTCTATGATTCGATGATTCTATTCGAAGGAGCCATCATCACCGTTTGCCCCTTGCAGTGTCCACGGGTTAACACAAAATACTGAGCGACTGTCCAAAGGGGCAAAACCCGAAAGTCTGAGATCAAAACAGTCCTGGAAAGCTTTTCCCAACTAGTCGGAATTTACATAAGAACATAAGAACATAAGAAATAGGAGCAGGAGTAGGCCAATCGGCCCCTCGAGCCTGCTCCGCCATTCAATAAGATCATGGCTGATCTGATCCTAACCGCCAATCTACTATCTATCACAGAACCATCTCCTGCATCTAACAGAATTGCACACACGAAATAGGAGCAGAATCAGGCTACACAGTCCCTGGGCCCGCTCCACTACCCACAGGGCCATGACCGATCCGAACCTAGACTCATGTCCAAATTCCTGCCCGCTCCCCGTAACCCTTAATGCCCTTTACTTCTAGGAAACTGTCTATTTCTGTTTTAAATTTAATTAATGTTGTAGCTTCTACAGCTTTTTGTGGCAGCATATTCCATGGACCTACCACCCTCTGAGTGAAGTAGTTCCTCCTCATCTCAGTTTTGAAAGAGCAGCCCCTTATTCTAAGACTATGTCCCCTAGTTCTCGTCTCACCCGTCATCGGGAACATCCTCCCCGCATCCACCCGATCCAACCCCTTCACAATCTTATATGTTTCAATAAGATCGCCTCTCATTCTTCTGAACTCCAATGAGTAGAGTCCCAATCTACCCAACCTCTCCTCATATGACCACCCCCTCATCCCCGGGATTAACCGAGTGAACCTTTTTTGCACTGCCTCGAGAGCAAGGATGTCTTTCCTTAAGTAAGGACACCAAAACTGTATGCAGTATTCCAGGTGCGGTCTCACCAATACCTTGTACAACTGAAGCAATACCTCCCTATTTTTATATTCTATCCCCCTAGCAATGAAAGCCAACATTCCATTTGCCTTCTTAATCACTTGCTGCACCTGCATACTAACCTTTTGAGTTTCGTGCACCAGGACCCCCAGATCCCTTTGCACTTCAGTACTCTCCAGTTTCTTGCCATTAAGATAATAAATTGCTCTAGGATTTTTCCTGCCAAAGTGCATCACCTCACACTTTCCAGTGTTGTATTCCATCTGCCAAATCTCTGCCCACTTACTTAGCCTGTCTATGTCCCCTTGCAGGTTTTTTATGTCCTCCTCACTCACTACTTTCCCTCCCATCTTTGTATCATCTGCAAATTTTGATATGTTACACTTGGTCCCTTCCTCCAAATCGTTAATATAGATTGTGAAGAGTTGGGGACCCAGCACTGACCCCTGTGGAACACCACTAGTTACTGATTGCCAGTCTGAGAATGAACCATTTATCCCAACTCTTTGCTTTCTGTTAGATAGCCAATCCTCTATCCATGCCAGAATATTACCCCCAATCCCGTGATTTTTTACCTTAAGCAATAATCTTTTGTGTGGCACCTTGTCAAATGCCTTTTGGAAGTCTAAATACACTACGTCCACTGGTTCCCCTTTATCCACTCTATATGTTACTTCCTCAAAGAACTCCAGCAAATTTGTCAAACATGACTTCCCCTTCGTAAAACCATGCTGACTTTGTCCTATTAAATTATGATTATCCAAATGTCCTGTTACTGTTTCCTTAATAATGGACTCCAAAATTTTACCTACCACAGATGTTAGGCTAACCGGTCTATAGTTACCAGCCTTCTGTCTACTGCCCTTTTTAAATAAGGGTGTTACATTAGCAGTTTTCCAGTCTGCCGGGACCTTAGCGGAATCCAGGGAGTTTTGAAAAATTATTACCAATGCATCTACAATCCCTACCGCCACTTCCTTCAAGACTCTAGGATGTAAGCCATCAGGTCCAGGTGATTTATCCGCCTTGAGTCCCATTATTTTACCGAGTACCACTTCCTTAGTGATTTTGATCGTGTTTAGCTCCTCTCCCCCTATAGCCCCCTGTTTGTCCAGTGTTGGGATATTCTTAGTGTCCTCTACTGTAAAGACTGATACAAAATATTCATTCAGTGTTTTTGCCATCTCCATATTTCCCACCATTAATTTCCCGGTCTCATCCTCTAAGGGACCAACATTTACTTTAGCCACCCTTTTTCTTTTTATATAAAGTGAAAGAGTTAATCATAAGCAGTCTCTTGTCAATCTGCAAAGAATAATGCACCAGGCTTATGTTAGAGCAGTTTAAAGTTGGAGAAATGTTTATTAGGACAATAAGCGTTAGCTCATCTGGGAAGAGATGGTGAAATTCCCTTGAACACTGGGGAGTAGAAGAGAACCGTGATTAAAATCTTGGTTCCGTGTGTCTCCCATTGGCAGTGCTGGCGAGACTTTCCTGCTCTACCGTGCTGAACAACACGGGAGACGGTGTGAGAGAGGGGAAAGAGTGTGGAGCTGCTTCTTCACTGTGAGCTTCCCATCCCATATCCTCTCCATCACAAAGAGCACCCACTTGCCCGTCCAATATCGCCCGTCTCCGTCATTGCCTCAACCCATCTGTTGCTGAAACCCTCACCCATGCTTTTGTTACCTCCTGACTTGACTATTCCAATGCTCTCCTGCTGGACCTCCCATTTTCCACCCGCCACAAACTTGAGCTCATCCAAAACTCTGCTGCCCATATCCTATCTCACACCAAGTCCCCTTGACCCACCACCCTGTGCTCGCTAATCCACATTGGCTTCCTGTCCAGAAATACCTCGACTTTTAAAGTGCTCATTCTCCTGTTCGAATCCCTCCATGGCCTCGCCCCTCCCTATCTCTGTAACACCCTCCAGCCCTACAAGCCTCTGAGAACTTTGCGTTCCTCCATCTAGGAGGGGGTGGGCTCAGAGGAGGAGATCAGGAAGCTCCAGAGCGATTTGGACAGACTGGGTGATTGGGCGGATAAATGGCAGATGCACTATAATGTGGACAAGTGCGAAGTTATCCACCTTGGGTGCAGGAACGGGAGGGCAAATTATTATTTAAATGGCAATAAATTGGGAGAGGGAAGTACAGAGAGACCTGGGTGTTCTTGTACACCAGTCACTGAAGGCGAGCATGCAGGTGCAACAGGCGGTCAAGAAGGCAAACGGTATGCTGGCCTTCATAGCAAAAGGGTTGGAATACAGGAACAGGGATACCTTGCTGCAGCTGTACAGGGCACTGGTGAGACCACACCTCGAGTACTGTGTACAGTTTTGGTCGCCTCATCTGAGGAAAGATGTTCTTGCCATGGAGGGGGGCAGCGGCGATTCACCAGGCTGATACCAGGAATGGCGGGATTGACCTATGAGGAGAGACTATGTAGTTTAGGGATGTACACACTGGAGTTTAGAAGATTGAGAGGGGACCTCATAGAAGTGTATAAAATTCTGACAGGTCTAGACAGACTAGATGCAGAAGGAATGTTTCCCTTGGCGGGTGAGAACAGAACTAGAGGACATAATTTAAGGATAAGGGCTAAACCATTTAGGACAGAAATGAGGGAAATTTCTTCACTCAGAGAGTGGTGAACCTGTGGAACTCATTGCCACAGAGGGCAGTGTACGCCAGCTCATTAAATATATTTAAGAGGGAATTAGATATATTTCTACAGGCAAAAGGGGTTAAGGGTTACGGAGAGAAGGCGGGGACGGGATACTGAATTGGAGGATCAGCCATGATCACATTAAATGGCGGAGCAGGCTCGAAGGGCCGGATGGCCTACTCCTGCTCCTATCTTCTATGTATCTATGTATCTATGTATCTCTGGCCCCTTGTGCATTCCCCACTTCCTTCACCCCACCATTGGCTGCCTTCCTTAACACTTACCTCTTTGACCAAGCTCCTGGTCAACTATCCTAAAGTCTCCTTATGTGGCTCGGTGTCAAATTTGGTCTGACCATCCTCCTGTGAAGCCCAGGGGGACGTTTGACTATGTTGAAGGCGCTATATAAATGCAAGTTGTTGTTTATAGCAGAGGTTCCGCGCCACAAGGGTCTGAGGATTAATTCGCTTTGCGCTCTTTCAGCTTGGCAGGATAGCAGCAGAGTGTGAGAGCAGGTTGAAAGCATCGACTTTCCAGAGCAATAACATTGCGAGTGAGCTATGTGCCAAGGGCTCCACCAGCTGGTTCAGTGTGGAAGCTCACCAGGATCCCTGGTGTGTTCTTTTCACTTCACCTGAGGAAGGAGCAAATCGATAGCTCCGAAAGCTTGTGATTTCAAATAAAACTGTTGGACTATAACCTGGTGTTGTGCGACCTCTCAATTGTGTTCTTTTTATCCATTGGTAGCTTTAAGATTGCTAAGTTTGGGGAATAAATAGTTTAAATAAGAATGATTTAAAGGGAAAAGAGGATCCATATTTACGTGGACAATTCCTGGAAGGAATATTCCTATTCCATGCAATCTGGTTGTTTGTAGTCTTAGGAATTTAGCCATGTAATTTCCTGGAGAGATAAAATAACGGAGATAAACCCAAGGCCGATAAGGGAAGAAATGCTCTGGAAAATGCCTTTCCAACGCGACCAGAACCTGCCCAGGAGATCACATGCAACAACTGTTATCTATGAAGCCACTGACCTTCTACATGATGCGATCTCTGCCCCGGTCAAGATCCGGTCCAGCTCCCTCTTGAAGGTGTGCAGAGTTAGCACCCATCACACCAGCCGCAACGTGTTCCAGAGGAATATGAGGAAAAGAAGAACTGCCTAACATCCAGTCTATTCCTCCTCTTGCATAGTTTAAACACATGTCACCTGGTGCTTCATAATCTGTTAAACTGGAATAATCTGTCAATAGACGCGCTATCGAGCACCTTTCATTATTTTATAAACCTTTATCTGGTCGCCTCGAAGTCTACACTGCTCTAATGTAAATAGACCCAGCTGCTTTAGCCTATCTGAGTAACTACGGTTCTTTAAGCTAGGAATCATTCTTGTATCTCTCCTCTGAACCTTTTCCAAGGCCACTTTATCACCCACCATGTGGGGGGACCAAAACTGGCCGCAGTACTCCAGATGCGGTCTAACCAACGACCTGTATAATGACTGAATGGTGTCCTTTGATTTGTACTGAATGGTTCTATTAATACAACCCAATACCCTGTTAGCTTTAGTTACAGCTTCTCTACATTGGTCATGAACCTTCAGTGATCTGTGCACACCAACACCTCCATCCTTTTCTCTCTCGACCTCTTTCAGTACCATTTGCCATTGTGTGGCCCATTCCCCGAGCGCATCTAAATTTCTTTGCCTTGGATTGCATTCTTCTACTGTCTTAACCATTGCACAGATTTTGGTGTCATCTGCAAACTTACTGACCATATTGCCAACATCACTGTCCAGGTCATTCATAAAGGCAGTGAAGGGAAGTGGGCCTAGGACCGATCCACGGGGAGCACCACTCGTAACGTGCCTCCAGGCTGAGACACGTCCATTAGCTACAATATTTTGGCCCTGGGATTGGAGCCAGTTCCTAATCCAGTGTCTCAAATTCCTACTGAAAGCGCAAATTTCTATCTTGTGAAGTAACCTAGTCTGAGGAACCTTATCAAAGGCTTTCTGAAAGCCCAGGCAGACATCAGTTGGGAAGGACATATATCGACTCGCCCTGGCAAATAACGCATCGGTCACCTGCCTGATGCATTTGTGGGTGGCTGACTGAGACTTCCTCGATGAGTCTGCAGAGCTCCGTGACCAGCTGCCTTGACAATCGGAGCCTCCTGAAGCACTGCTCCTCGGACAGGTCAAGGAAGCTGAGCCTCTGTCTGTACACCCTGTGAGGTGGGTAAGGCCTGCTGCGCGCATGCCCCCTCTGTTGTTGCCTTCTCTGCGGCCCACCTGCAACTCCTTCTACAGTATGCCCTTGCTGCTGGTGCTCCTCTTCCTCCTCCTCTTCTTCACTCTAATAGAGTGCAGCTAGAGCAGCACCTATTATCAGATTCTCATTTTTTTTAACAAAGTGTATCGAAAGCACAACCCAACTTAAACAGTGATCACAGAATCATAGCCCACAATGAACTGAAAGAGCACGTGTGGGTGTTGCACCTTTATTCAGATCGGGTCCCCTTTAGTTTCAGCACACGGATCAGTTCGCACGCAATCCTATCGGGGTCCTAATTGCATCATAGGACTACGATATATGTATATTCATGAGCCTCCCGTCGATCACTAAAAGCTTGTGGACAGGTACAAGAATAATTGAAAAGGCTAATGGACTGTTGACCTTTATCTCAAGAGGGCTGGAATACAAAGGGGTGCAAGTTATGTTACAGTTATATAAAGTATTTAGAGTATTGCGTTCAGTTCTGGGCACCGTACCTCAGGAAGGATATATTGGCCTTGGAGGAGGTGCAGATTCTCCAGAATGATACTGGAATTAAAGGGTTAAGTTATGAGGACAGGTTGCATAGACTAGGCTTGTATTTCCTTGAGCATAGAAGATTAAGGGATGATCTAATTGAGGTGTTTAAGATGATTAAAGTAGTTAATAGGATAGATGGAGAGAAATTATTTCCTCTGGTGGGGGAATCCAGCACAAGGGGGCGGGCAGAACCTTAAAATTAGAACTAGGCTGTTCCGGGGTGATGTCAAGAAGCACTTTGTCACACAAAGGGTAGTGGAAACCTGGAACTCTCTTCCCCCAAATAGCTGTTGACGCTGGGGGGTCAATTGAAAATTTCAAAACGGAGATTGCTAGATTTTTGTTAGGCAAGAGTATAAAGGGTTCCGGAACCAAGGCGGGTCGATGGAGTTAAGATACAGATCAGCCATGATCTAACTGAATGGAGAATAAGGCTCGAGGGGCTGAATGGCCTCCTCCTGTTCCTATGTTCCGATTCACAGCTGTTAATATCGCAGAGGCCGGGAACGTGGTGGGTTGGGGACAGGATCACCATTTCTGGGATTTTGACCCCTCTCCTGACCCTTTCCTGCCCGCCGGGGTTTAGCGGTTTAAAATCGAGACCGATGACTCCAGTGTCCTTCTTAATAGCTACCCATCTATCGTAAATTCCAACTTTCCTAATCTAAGTCCCATTCACCCATCAGCCCTATTCTCACTGATGTACATTGACTCCCTGTCTCTCAATGGCTGAATTTCAATTTTTTTCCCCAAGTCTTTAAATCCCTCTACAGACTCGCTGCTCCTTGTCTCTGCTACCTTCTCCAGCCTTATATCCCCTGCTGCTCCCTTTCTTCCTCCAACTCTGGCCTTTTGTATATCCTGTGCTCCCTTCACCTTCGAGTCTTCAGCCATCTTGGACCTAGTCTTTGGAACTGTCCTCCTCCCTCCAGTTCCCTTTGACTCATCACTTCTCTCTCTCATAACCGATCTTTTCAAACAAGCCTTTGGTCATTTCCTCAAACTCTCCGACCATGGCTCTCTACCTATACCTTTATCCATTTTATTTCTTTTCTCTCTCCTCTCTGTAGCACACCTTGGAAAATGTTCTATGTTAAAGGTGTCATATAAATGCAGGTTGTTGCTGGTGATGTTATTAGTGTCTTGCAATCTACATCTCTTAGCTTTCATATATATATTCTATTGGTAAATAAATCTGAACAAGCAGTTAAGCCTGTGCACCATGTGTACCACTATGGGTTTTTAATAACAATTCCTGGGGATGAATCTTGTGCTCATCATTGTAAGGGGTGTCACCACTGGGCAATAGAATATTTTTCACTGTTAACACCCAGTGTCATCATCAAGTGCTCCCAGGTCGTGTACTATGTGGGAATTAAAAAACCTTCTGATTTGCTCCCAAAATGTGCCTGAATTACAACTTCGACATTGTAAATAATTATGATATTGTTCTTTATTACACCAGAGGGACATTTCCATTTTCACAGGAGCCATCCTTATGGTTTCCCAAGTTTTACTGGAACTTAATCTAAACAGATGTAGTGCTGGGGAATGGGACACTTTCCATTTTGGTTACCCAGTCAACATCAAACACGCCCAGGTCAGTTTTGGAAACACGGAGTAGAGCTACTCTTCTCTGCCCCAAGAATATGCCTCAGTCCCTATGGCATTACTGCATCAGTATGCTATTTCTCCATTCCCCAGATGAGCTATCCCGTGGCCTCTCTGCGTGTCGCTGCTTACTTAGTGGTTATTACTGTAAATTAGGGACCGTTTGTACTGTAGGCCTATACTTTCTTGGAACAGCTTAGAGACTGCACAAACTCATTTCATGTAGGACGCTTACAGCCAATAGATGAAGGATACTTTCCTCGATCAGTCTGGACTGGATGTGAACACAGATCCCAGGGTCAGTGTTCTAACCCAATGCATCTCTCACTATCCCATAGATATGAGGTTGGCTGCCTTGTCGATGCACCAGCTGCATTGTGACCATTGGGAAAGGAGCATGTTCTGGAGATTCAAAATAATCATGTGTGCAGTGCTGGTAATCTCAGAGGATGGAAAAAGTAATATCATTGGCGGAGGAGAAGGAGGCGGAGTTAAATTGCTGCTAAACTTTGGGGTATCTATATCTGTGCACTGACTGACTTCAGTGATGGTCTGTTGTGTTTTTATATGGAATGCACAAAGTAATCTTTCTATATTTCATAACATTGCTCCAACCTTAATGTAAAAATATTTCAAAGTTCTTAAATTTCACATGAACGTATGAAGCTTGTTTTTTTCAGTAACTTAATATTGTGCTTAAGCAAAAAGCAGTCCAGATTTGTCGATTAGAAGTTTAATCAGTATAACAGGAATGTCATGAAAGGTAAATCCCCAGTACAAAATGATAGAGAATCATGAAACAGTTCAGCACCGAAAACTTTGGTTTATTTCCCATTTTAAAGGAACCAACAAATAAACTGTGAGTTTCTTAACCGGCTTTCCCACAAACCCCAACAATAGGCCTTTACTAGGTTTAATTTCCTCTGTGCACTGGTTAAGATGTCGATGTTAATTTCATGTCGTTTAACTATGTCAAATGAACAGGTTGGTGAAGGTGTTGCAAATAGCAAACATGAAGTTAATCCAAATATGTTAACCACTGCACTAAGAACAGTACGTAGAGGAAATACAGCCTCTGACAATGAGCTCATCAGTGGGCTGGTAAGAGACGCTGCTGGCATTAGTTTATCCCTCGTTGATTCAAGCTGTAGTTGTATATCCACGCTCCACTGATTTCACAATCACGGTTTTGCTGCCACCTCCGATAGCAGTACTGCTGCCACTTGTACTAGAGCCTCCTGAACTGATCAAAGAGGTTTCCATGCCATGACTGCCTTGGACGTGTCCATACAATCCCTGACTCATATCACCAAACGCCTGAAAATTACCTGTATAGGGGGAAAAACACTCTTAACATCTGGGTCCTACAGTTAAAAGGACAAGTACAACAACAGAAACAATTTGCATTTCTATAGCACCTTTAACTTAGTAAAGCATCGCAGGAGCTTTATCAAGAAAAACTTTGACACCGAACCACATACGGATTTTTATTTTTATTCGTTCATGGGATGTGGGCGTCGCTGGCAAGGCCAGCATTTATCGCCCATCCCTAATTGCCCTTGAAAAGGTGGTGGTGAGCCGCCTTCTTGAACCGCTGCAGTCCATGTGGTGAAGGTACTCCCACAGTGCTGTTGTGGAGGGAGTTCCAGGATTTTGACCCAGCGACGATGAAGGATCGGCGATATACTTCCAAGTCAGGATGGTGTGTGACTTGGAGGTGAACTTGGAGGTGGTGGTGTTCCCATGCGCCTGCTGCCCTTGTCCTTCTAGGCGGTAGAGGTCACGGGTTTGGGACGTGCTGCCGAAGAAGCCTTGGCGAGTTGCTGCAGTGCATCTTGTAGATGGTACACACTGCAGCCACGGTGCACCAGTGGTGGAGGGAGTGAATGTTTAAGGTGGTGGATGGGGTGCCAATCAAGCGGGCTGCTTTCTACTGGATGGTGTCGAGCTTCTTGAGTGTTGTTGGAGCTGCACTCATCCAGGCAAGTGGAGAGTATTCCATCACACTCCTTACTTGTGCCTTGTAGATGGTGGAAAGGCTTTGGGGAGTCAGGAGGTGAGACACTCGCTGCAGAATAGCTAGCCTCTGACCTGCTCTTGTTGCCACAGTATTTATGTGGCTGGTCCAGTTAAGTTTCTGGTCAATGGTGACCCCCAGGATGTTGATGGTGGGGGATTCGGCGATGGTAATGCCGTTGAATGTCATGGGGCGGTGGTTAGACTCTCGCTTGTTGGAGATAGTCATTGCCTGGAACTTGTGTGACCAAAAGCTTGCTCAAACATGACGGTCTTAAAGGAGGAACGAGAGGTGGAGAGGGGGAGAGGTTTAGAGAGGGAATTTCCGAACTTAGGGCTTTGGCAGCTGAAAGCGCGGCCGCCAGTGGTGGGATGATGGAAATCGGGGAAGCGCAAGAGGCCAGAATTGGAGGAGCGCAGAGATCTCAGAGGGTTGTAGAGCTGGAGGAGGTTACAGAGAAAGGGAGGGGGAAGGCCATGGAGGGATTTGAGCACAAGAATGAGAATTTTCAATTCGAGGCATTGCCAGATTGGGAGCCAATGTAGGTCAATGAGCTCAAAGGGTGATTGGTGACTAGGACTTGGTGCGAGTTAGGATATGGGCAGCAGAATTTTGGATGAGCTGAAGTTTATGGAGGGTGGAAGGTGGGAGGCCGGCCAGGAGAGCATTGGAATAGTTGAATCTGGAGGTAACAAAGGCATGCATGAGGGTTTCAGCAGTCGATGGGCTGATGCAGGGGTAGAGACGGGCGATATTACGGAGGTGGAAGTGGGCAGTCTTGGTGATGGGGTGGCTATGGGTTCGGAAGCTCAGCTCGGGGTCAAATAGGACGCCAAGTTTGCAAACATTTGGTTCAGCCTAAGACAGTGGCCGGGGAGGGGGATGGAGTCGGTGGTTAGTGAACGGAGATTGTGGCGGAGCCCAAGGCAATGGCTTTGGTCTTCCCAATATTGAAATGGAGGAAATTTCTACTTATCCAATGCTGGATGTCAGACATGCAGCATGACAAATCAGAGGCATTGGAGGGGTCGAAAGAGGTGGTGAGGTGGAGCTGGGTGTCGTCAGCGTACATTTGTAATCTGATGTTGCGTTTTTGGATGATATCACCAAGAGGCAGCATGCAGATAAATAGGAGTGGGCCAAGAATAGATCCTTGGGGGACTCCAGAGGTAATGGTGCGGGAGCAGGAAGAGAAGCCATTACAGGAAATTCTCTGGCTATGACTGGACAGACAGGAGTGGAACCAGGCAAGGGCAGTCCCACCCAGCTGGACAAAGCAGAAGAGACATTGGAGGACGATGGTGTGGTCAACCGTGCCAAAGGTTGCAGACGGGTAGAGAAGAATGAGGAGGGATAGTTTACCGTGGTCACAGTCACATAGGGTGTCATTTGTGACTTTGATAAGGGCTGTTTCAGTGCTGTGGCAGGGGCAGAAACCTGATTGCAGAGTTTCAAGCATGGAGTTGCAGGAAATATGGGCACGGATTTGGGAGGCAACAACATGTTCAAGGACTTTGAAGAGGAAAGGAAGGTTGGAGACGGGGTGACAGTTTGCAAAGACAGAGGGTCAAGTGTGGGTTTTTTGAGGTGGAGGGTGATGATGGGTGATTTGAAAGAGATGGGGACAGTTACCAGAGGAGAGGGAACCATTAACAATATCAGCTAGCATGGGGGCCAGGAAGGCAAGTTGGGTAGTCAGCAGTATTAGAAGTAATTGCTTCTTGTCCTAACATAAAACAACTGTTGATCTCATCATTAAACACAGCGACATTGATAACAATTATGATTGACTATAATGAGAACAGAAATACTGGAAATACATAGCAGGTCCATCAGCCTTGGAATCAGAACAAAGAGAGGTTAAGGTTTGGGGAGCACCATAGACCCTTCTTCAAAACAAGGGCACTGTGACCAAGGGTCGAAACCTGAAATGACAACCTGTCTTTTCTCTTTTCAGCTGATGACGGACCTACTGTGTCTTTCCAGAATTTCCCATTTTTGTGTCCGGGTTCTAGTATTTCCTCCAGGAATTATTAGCTCAAAGTAGGAATTATAAGTGTTCTTACCCCGCCCCGCTACTTGCTGGATGTTGAGGGTTTTTACCCCAGTTTCCATCCTGTTGATAAAGGAAACACATCACATTACAACAGGTATTTGCAGTATATTCACAATCATATTTTCCTCTAGTTTACCAATTTTCTCCCTCTCCCAGGGACACTGACTTCTGCTGGGGTGAAGCTCCATGGGCACAGTCACCCTCCAGCCCCTCGCCCAAAGTGCCCATTCTTCATGTGTGAGCACAGACAGCAAATGCCAGCAGGCCATTTGACCATGGGGAAGGAAGATCCACAGCAGGACTCACTGTATAGCAATCAGGAACAGGATCCTTGGCTGCTTTTACCCTCCCTTGCTCAGGGCACAGAGCCCAACCGTACACCCCAACCACTGCCCTGGTGGAACTTCTGCTCAGTGTGGCTCAGTTCCACAATGCCTTCACCCACTGAGCCATCAGGAGAGCTTTACTGGTCTATCTCTATAAAAGGAGGAACGAATCACCATCTAGGTGTTCATTCTGGGAGTGAGTGTGATGTTTGTGTCTGGTTAGATACAAAGCAGCCTTGAAACCAAAGTAAGTGATTGTAGAGTGCCCTGCCACTCCGAGTGCCTGGACTTCATTCCATTATCAGAGATCAAAGCTACAGTAATGAAGATACCAATAAAATGCAAGTACAGATTGTAATCTGCCAGTATAGGAAACCGTGGACTATACTCAGTGTGTGGCTGGAATTTGTAACTGCCCCATGTCCTACCTATGCTCCTCTCCCTCCAGTAGCTTCTTGTAGGTGGCAATTTCAAGATCCAGAGCCAGCTTGACAGTCATCAGGTCCTGGTATTGGCGGACTTGGGTGGTCAACTCATGTCTTGCTTTGACGATGGCAGCTTCCAGATCTTGAATCCTAAGCTTAGCGTCTTTGAGAGACATCTCACCGCGTTCCTCGGCTTCTCCGATTTCAGCCTCCAGTTTGAGACGCTAAATAGCACAAATATTAATATGGTCAGTTTCATCGGCATTTCGCCTGTCAGAGCAGCGCTCCAAATGAGTCATCGGGAAACCCTCTCCCTCGTGTCAATGAATTGGCAAGAGCAGTGCGGTGAGTATTGTAGGCTGATTGCGATTGGATTCACATCACAATGTTTCCTTAGAAAGGTCGAAATGTAATCATTACTGAGCGACCAAGAGTGGCAGGACTAGACCAGGTTGAGCTGATCCTTCAACCGTTTCTTGCCCAATTTTTTTGGATGGGGGAAAGAGAAGAGAGAAGAGAGAGACCCAGAGAGGCAGACAGGCCATTTACAATAGTTATTCAATTGGTACCAATATCTTGTTTTGTTTCAGTTCTTTGCCTACCTCCTGTTTAAGACGATCGATATTGTTAGTCAGGTTACGGATATCATTGGTCAGCTGAGTAATTTCTGATTTCACCAGACGGAGGTCATTGTCATATTGTCCAGATGAAGTGGACAGTTCCTGTATCTGCAATGAAACATTGGCAACTGGTTAGTAAAAGATTTCACACTTCAGCACCGGCTGCAGACCTATCAACACGTGTGGTACATGGGGATCGGGATCTCAAAGAACTAACCTTGGTCGCTTTCCATGCATTCGCTTCATCGCGGCATCTATCTGCGAGTGATTGGTACTGAGCTCTGGCCTGAGCAACGATGCTTTCTATGTCCAGATCGGGTCTGCTATCCAATTGCACGCAGACAGAAGTGTTCTGAATCTGTGCCTGCAGCTCACGGATTTCCTAAAGATCGACGGGAAAAAGATTGAAAGGAGATTGGAAGCATTGGAGCTGGATTGGGTTAGACTTGATTGAATTAAACAGCAAGAGGACAACTCTTGGACTGTGTCACATTTTTACCTCTTGAAATATTGATCTGAGGAAGTCGATTTCATCGGTGAGGCTTTCCAGTTTCGCTTCCAGTTCTACCTTGTTCATGTAGGAGTCATCGACATCCTAAAGAGGAGAGGGACACACTACTTTGAAAAACTCTGCCAAGAGATCCCTTTGCTATGGCCCTGCAGACAGACCTAAAGTACTGCTCACCTTCTTGACCAGGACAAACTCATTTTCCATTTCTGTGCGCCTGTTAATTTCATCTTCGTATCTGGAATGAAACAGATTATTTTACTGGTAATCCTGAGGAAATAACCCCTTCTGCCCCGTTTCCATGGTGAACCAATCCTGGGATGTCCAGCCCTAACTTATTGATCTCAAGCTCTTGCGCTCAGTGAATGCATGCTCTCCGTCGCTGGGCCGTGATTTCCACTCACTCCTTCGTTATCAAATATCCGTCCACGTATGCACTATTCTTCATCTGCTTCCCTCCCCAAGATACACAACGTCCCCGAAGTGTAAAAAAACGCTGTTCTTAGAACCATCAGTCCAGCTGGCGCTTCAACAGATTGGATCACCCAGACCAGAACCCCCAGTTTACCAAACCCATCAACCCCTCCATTACCCAAATGAACTCATCTATGTCACTGACCTTCAAAGCTCTGGGACACTCCACCCTTCCCACAACTCAGATTCAACAGGCAGCTGTCCCGACTCAGGAACCTCCCCGTCCCATCGGGTACACCCCAGACCTCCACACTCAGGAACCAACCCGTCCCATCGGGTACACCCCAGACCTCCACACTCAGGAACCTCCCCGTCCCATCGGGTACACCCCAGACCTCCACACTCAGGAACCTCCCGTCCCATCGGGTACACCCCAGACCTCCACACTCAGAAACCTCCCCGATCCCTCGGGTACACCCCAGGCCTCCACACTCAGGAACCTCCCCGTCCCATCGGGTACACCCCAGGCCTCCACACTCAGGAACCTCCCCGTCCCATCGGGTACACCCCAGACCTCCACACTCAGGAACCAACCCGTCCCATCGGGTACACCCCAGACCTCCACACTCAGAAACCTCCCCGATCCCTCGGGTACACCCCAGGCCTCCACACTCAGGAACCAACCCGTCCCATCGGGTACACCCCAGACCTCCACAACCCGGGGTACTGAGGCCAAATGTGGCACCACAGCTGTATCCAGCGGAGGACAGCTGACTGAGCACAGTCTAATGTAACTGTGACGAGTACAACCATTTATGTTCACTCCTTCAGTTCAGTTAAGGTCACTTTCCTGCGGATTATTTCGCCAGGTGACATTTTGCCAGGTCCTGGTCAATTGATCAAAATGGTCTTAATGTGAACCGGGGACTTTGTTCAGTTGAGACATGACAGGAGAAGTACAAATGGATTCCGTAATTCAGCAGCACCACACTTACTTGCCCTTAAAGTCCTCAACCAGACCTTGCATCTGCAGAAGATCAGCCTCGAACTTCAGCTTCTCCTGCCCAAGAGTTTCCAGTTGCCTTTTGAGGTTGTCAATGTAAGCCTGGAACATGCTGTCGATGTTGGATTTGTAAGTTCCCTGTTCTTTCAGAAGATTCAGTTTGACCTCCAGTTGCTTATTTCTCTCTTCCAGGATACGAACCTGACGGTGTAGAATGAATGCACGGTTAGATTTGAACTGAACTGGTAGGAAAGTGAGAAGAGCCATTTCCAGAGTCACACCAAGTCATTGAGCAGAGACACAAAACACTGGGTTACAAACACGACCGACTGGAGAGCTGTTAAAATTACCTTGTCAATGAAATTGGCAAAGTTGTTGTTGAGCCCCACGAGCTGCTGCCTCTCATTCGCCCGGACCTGTTGCTGGCTGGTGTCATTTTTGGGGAGAGGGGCTTCCAGGTCAAGTTGAGTGGTTGCCTGGATCATCGCTTGACCGCCACTGAAACCGTAACGGCCACTGGAACCGGCACCGAAACCACCACCGTAACCACCACTGAAACCGGCACCGTAACTTGATCCGATTCCCAGGTGGCTGTGGCCAGACATTGCGATTTTCCGACTCTGACCTGTGATCACACTCATGGCGCGCCTCCCTCCGACACCGCCAAAGGATCTCGCTCCCCCGCCGAATGCTCTTCCTCCGCTGGAGCTGGAGCTGGAGCTGGAGAATGTCATGTTTCCCAGTCCCCCGCCGAATGTTCTTCCTCCGCCGGAGCTGGAGATGGACTTGGAACTGTAGCTAGTGCGCTGCATGCTCATGTTGAGGTTGTTTGAGAGACCGGAGAGTCCGAAACTGAAGGTGGAGGTGAGGGCGACTTTAGCAGCTTTTATGGGCTGTGTGGATCTGGGCTTGGTCAGCGTGTCAGGTAACAGGGATGGGAATGGAGCAGCCGATATAGAGGAGGAGTCACCCGCCGGCCTCTGTCACGGGTTCCAACCTGTCCCTTTGCCGAGCAGCAACACCTGCTTGTTGCTTTTACTGCCACAGGCCAACTTGGCGTCAGCAACAATGTGTGGATCTTGGGAACAGACCCCTGCCTGTGTGTGGGGCTGGGAGGCTGCAAGAGTCGAGAAGCGGCCATGTGGAGGGGCTGTTTGATAGCCCCGCAACTCCTGTGCATATCAGTATTGTAAATGGAGATAGCAGCTCGCAGTATTAGACAGCAGGTAGTCCATTAGTGAGGGTCATTCCCTGGCTTTAAGTGTGGGGGGTCATCTTTTCTTGATGTATCTGCATCGTTTGCCAATGGCTCGCTTGCTTTCTGTGCTTGGACAAATGGGCTTGTGGATTTGTAGATGTTGAAGTCGCCTATTCGCTGTTGGTAGCTGCACGGTGCGGTAAATAAAGGGTTAAATCCTGATGTAGGGATTGCCTGAGCTCGCATCTCGGTCACACCCTTGGGCTTGTTTCTGGGGCTGTCTGTTTGGGCAGGGTTCCAGCTCGCGGACCCGCGACACAAGAAATGCCAGTTGTCCCCGAACAGATCGAAAGCCCAATGTATTGAGAGAATACAGTGCAGAACAACACGGGGAGACGGTGTGAGAGAGGGGAAAGAGTGTGGAGCTGCTTCTTCACTCTCCAGCGGTTAAAAAACATACAGGATCCTGGGCTTCATAAATAGAGGCATAGAGTACAAAAGCAAGTTATGATGAACCTTCATAAAACACTGGTTCGGCCACAACTGGAGTATTTTGTCCAATTCTGGGCACCGCACTTTAGGAAGAAAGGTGATAGGGTTTAGAGAGGGTGCAGAAAAGATTTACAAGAATGGTTGCAGGGATGAGGGACTTCAGTTACGTGGATGACTGGAGACGCTGGGGGTTGTTCTGCTTAGAGCAGAGAAGATTGAGAGGAGATTTGATAGAGGTGTTACAAAATCATGAGGGGGTCTGGACAGAGTAGATCGAGAGAAACTGTTCCCATTGGCGGAAGGGTCAAGAACCAGAGGACACAGATTCAAGGTGATTGGCAGAAGAACCAAGGCGACATGAGGAAAAACTTTTTTTACACAGCGAGGTGGTTAGGATCTGGAATGCACTGCCTGAGAGGGTGATGGAGGCAGATTCAATCGTGGCTTCCAAAAGGAATTGGATAAGTACCTGAAGGGAAAAAAATTGCAGGGCAATGGGGAAAGGGCGGGGGGAGTGGGACTAGCTGAAGTGCTCTTGCACAGAGCCGACACGGGCTCGACGGGCCGAATGGCCTCCTTCTGTGCTGTAACCACTCTATGATTCGATGATTCTATTCGAAGAAGCCATCTCTACCGTGTGCCCCTTGCAGTGTCCACGGGTTACCACAAAATACTGAGCGACTGTCAAAGGGCAAAACCCAGAAAGTCTGAGATCAAAACAGTCCTGGAAAGCTTTTTCCAACTAGTCGGAATTTACATAAGAACATAAGAACATAAGAAATAGGAGCAGGAGTAGGCCAATCGGCCCCTCGAGCCTGCTCCGCCATTCAATAAGATCATGGCTGATCTGATCCTAACCGCCAATCTACTATCTATCACAGAACCATCTCCTGCATCTAACAGAATGCACACACGAAATAGGAGCAGAATCAGGCTACACAGTCCCTGGGCCCCGCTCCACTACCCACAGGGCCTTGACCAGATCCGAACCTAGGACTCATGTCCAAATTCCTGCCCGCTCCCCGTAACCCTTAATTGCCCTTTACTTCTAGGAAACTGTCTATTTCTGTTTTAAATTTAATTAATGTTGTAGCTTCTACAGCTTTTTGTGGCAGCATATTCCATGGACCCTACCACCCTCTGAGTGAAGTAGTTCCTCCTCATCTCAGTTTGAAAGAGCAGCCCCTTATTCTAAGACTATGTCCCCTAGTTCTCGTCTCACCCGTCATCGGGAAATCCTCCCCGCATCCACCCGATCCAACCCCTTCACAATCTTATATGTTTCAATAAGATCCGCCTCTCATTCTTCTGAACTCCAATGAGTAGAGTCCCCAATCTACCCAACCTCTCCTCATATGACCACCCCCTCATCCCCGGGATTAACCGAGTGAACCTTTTTTGCACTGCTCGAGAGCAAGGATGTCTTTCCTTAAGTAAGGGACACCAAAAACTGTATGCAGTATTCCAGGTGCGGTCTCACCAATACCTTGTACAACTGAAGCAATACCTCCCTATTTTTATATTCTATCCCCCTAGCAATGAAAGCCAACATTCCATTTGCCTTCTTAATCACTTGCTGCACCTGCATACTAACCTTTTGAGTTTCGTGCACCAGGACCCCCAGATCCCTTTGCACTTCAGTACTCTCCAGTTTCTTGCCATTAAGATAATAATTGCTCTAGGATTTTTCCTGCCAAAGTGCATCACCTCACACTTTCCAGTGTTGTATTCCATCTGCCAAATCTCTGCCCACTTACTTAGCCTGTCTATGTCCCCTTGCAGGTTTTTATGTCCTCCTCACTCACTACTTTCCCTCCCATCTTTGTATCATCTGCAAATTTTGATATGTTACACTTGGTCCCTTCCTCCAAATCGTTAATATAGATTGTGAAGAGTTGGGGACCCAGCACTTGACCCCTGTGGAACACCACTAGTTACTGATTGCCAGTCTGAGAATGAACCATTTATCCCAACTCTTTGCTTTCTGTTAGATAGCCAATCCTCTATCCCATGCCAGAATATACCCCCAATCCGTGATTTTTTACCTTAAGCAATAATCTTTTGTGTGGCACCTTGTCAAATGCCTTTTGGAAGTCTAAATACACTACGTCCACTGGTTCCCCTTTATCCACTCTATATGTTACTTCCTCAAAGGAACTCCAGCAAATTTGTCAACATGACTTCCCCTTCGTAAAACCATGCTGACTTTGTCCTATTAAATTATGATTATCCAAATGTCCTGTTACTGTTTCCTTAATAATGACTCCAAAATTTTACCTACCACAGATGTTAGGCTAACCGGTCTATAGTTACCAGCCTTCTGTCTACTGCCCTTTTTAAATAAGGTGTTACATTAGCAGTTTTCCAGTCTGCCGGGACCTTAGCGGAATCCAGGGAGTTTTGAAAATTATTACCAATGCATCTACAATCCCTACCGCCACTTCTTCAAGACTCTAGGATGTAAGCCATCAGGTCCAGGTGATTTATCCGCCTTGAGTCCCATTATTTTACCGAGTACCACTTCCTTAGTGATTTTGATCGTGTTAGCTCCTCTCCCCCTATAGCCCCCTGTTTGTCAGTGTTGGGATATTCTTAGTGTCCTCTACTGTAAAGACTGATACAAAATATTCATTCAGTGTTTTTGCCATCTCCATATTTCCACCATTAATTTCCCGGTCTCATCCTCTAAGGGACCAACATTTACTTTAGCCACCCTTTTTCTTTTTATATAAAGTGAAAGAGTTAATCATAAGCAGTCTCTTGTCAATCTGCAAAGAATAATGCACCAGGCTTATGTTAGAGCAGTTTAAAGTTGGAGAAATTGTTTATTAGGACAATAAGCGTTAGCTCATCTGGGAAGAGATGGTGAAATTTCCCCTTGAACACTGGGGAGTAGAAGAGAACCGTGATTAAAATCTTGTTCCGTGTGTCTCCCATTGGCAGTGCTGGCGAGACTTTCCTGCTCTACCGTGCTGAACAACACGGGGAGACGGTGTGAGAGAGGGGAAAGAGTGTGGAGCTGCTTCTTCACTGTGAGCTTCCCATCCCATATCCTCTCCATCACAAAGAGCACCCACTTGCCCGTCCAATATCGCCGTCCTCCGTCATTGCCTCAACCCATCTGTGGCTGAAACCCTCACCCATGCTTTTGTTACCTCCTGACTTGACTATTCCAATGCTCTCCTGCTGACCTCCCATTTTCCACCCGCCACAAACTTGAGCTCATCCAAAACTCTGCTGCCCATATCCTATCTCACACCAAGTCCCCTTGACCCACCACCCCTGTGCTCGCTAATCCACATTGGCTTCCTGTCCAGAAATACCTCGACTTTTAAAGTGCTCATTCTCCTGTTCGAATCCTCCATGGCCTCGCCCCTCCCTATCTCTGTAACACCCTCCAGCCCTACAAGCCTCTGAACTTTGCGTTCCTCCATCTAGGAGGGGAGGTGGGCTCAGAGGAGGAGATCAGAAGCTCCAGAGCGATTTGGACAGACTGGGTGATTGGGCGGATAAATGGCAGATGCACTATAATGGGGACATGTGCGAAGTATCCACCTTGGGTGCAGGAACGGGAGGGCAAATTATTATTTAAATGGCAATAAATTGGGAGAGGGGGAAGTACAGAGAGACCTGGGTGTTCTTGTACACCAGTCACTGAAAGGCGAGCATGCAGGTGCAACAGGCCGGTCTAGAAGGCAAACGGTATGCTGGCCTTCATAGCAAAAGGGTTGGAATACAGGAACAGGGATACCTTGCTGCAGCTGTACAGGGCACTGGTGAGACCACACCTCGAGTACTGTGTACAGTTTTGGTCGCCTCATCTGAGGAAAGATGTTCTTGCCATGGAGGGGGTGCAGCGGCGATTCACCAGGCTGATACCAGGAATGGCGGGATTGACCTATGAGGAGAGACTATGTAGTTTAGGGATGTACACACTGGAGTTTAGAAGATTGAGAGGGGACCTCATAGAAGTGTATAAAATTCTGACAGGTCTAGACAGACTAGATGCAGAAGGAATGTTTCCCTTGGCGGGTGAGAACAGAACTAGAGGACATAATTTAAGGATAAGGGCTAAACCATTTAGGACAGAAATGAGGGGAAATTTCTTCACTCAGAGAGTGGTGAACCTGTGGAACTCATTGCCACAGAGGGCAGTGTACGCCAGCTCATTAAATATATTTAAGAGGGAATTAGATATATTTCTACAGGCAAAAGGGTTAAGGGTTACGGAGAGAAGGCGGGGACGGGATACTGAATTGGAGGATCAGCCATGATCACATTAAATGGCGGAGCAGGCTCGAAGGGCCGGATGGCCTACTCCTGCTCCTATCTTCTATGTATCTATGTATCTATGTATCTCTGGCCCCTTGTGCATTCCCCACTTCCTTCACCCCACCATTGGCTGCCTTCCTTAACACTTACCTCTTTGACCAAGCTCCTGGTCAACTATCCTAAAGTCTCCTTATGTGGCTCGGTGTCAAATTTGGTCTGACCATCCTCCTGTGAAGCCCAGGGGGACGTTTGACTATGTTGAAGGCGCTATATAAATGCAAGTTGTTGTTTATAGCAGAGGTTCCGCGCCACAAGGGTCTGAGGATTAATTCGCTTTGCGCTCTTTCAGCTTGGCAGGATAGCAGCAGAGTGTGAGAGCAGGTTGAAAGCATCGACTTTCCAGAGCAATAACATTGCGAGTGAGCTATGTGCCAAGGGCTCCACCAGCTGGTTCAGTGTGGAAGCTCACCAGGATCCCTGGTGTGTTCTTTTCACTTCACCTGAGGAAGGAGCAAATCGATAGCTCCGAAAGCTTGTGATTTCAAATAAAACTGTTGGACTATAACCTGGTGTTGTGCGACCTCTCAATTGTGTTCTTTTTATCCATTGGTAGCTTTAAGATTGCTAAGTTTGGGGAATAAATAGTTTAAATAAGAATGATTTAAAGGGAAAAGAGGATCCATATTTACGTGGACAATTCCTGGAAGGAATATTCCTATTCATGCAATCTGGTTGTTTGTAGTCTTAGGAATTTAGCCATGTAATTTCCTGGAGAGATAAAATAACGGAGATAAACCCAAGGCCGATAAGGGAAGAAATGCTCTGGAAAATGCCTTTCCAACGCGACCAGAACCTGCCCAGGAGATCACATGCAATAACTGTTATCTATGAAGCCACTGACCTTCTACATGATGCGATCTCTGCCCCGGTCAAGATCCGGTCCAGCTCCCTCTTGAAGGTGTGCAGAGTTAGCACCCATCACACCAGCCGCAACGTGTTCCAGAGGAATATGAGGAAAAGAAGAACTGCCTAACATCCAGTCTATTCCTCCTCTTGCATAGTTTAAACACATGTCACCTGGTGCTTCATAATCTGTTAAACTGGAATAATCTGTCAATAGACGCGCTATCGAGCACCTTTCATTATTTTATAACCTTTATCTGGTCGCCTCGAAGTCTACACTGCTCTAATGTAAATAGACCCAGCTGCTTTAGCCTATCTGAGTAACTACGGTTCTTTAAGCTAGGAATCATTCTTGTATCTCTCCTCTGAACCTTTTCCAAGGCCACTTTATCACCCACCATGTGGGGGGACCAAAACTGGCCGCAGTACTCCAGATGCGGTCTAACCAACGACCTGTATAATGACTGAATGGTGTCCTATGATTTGTACTGAATGGTTCTATTAATACAACCCAATACCCTGTTAGCTTTAGTTACAGCTTCTCTACATTGGTCATGAACCTTCAGTGATCTGTGCACACCAACACCTCCATCCTTTTCTCTCTCGACCTCTTTCAGTAGTACCATTTGCCATTGTGTGGCCCATTCCCCGAGCGCATCTAAATTTCTTTGCCTTGGATTGCATTCTTCTACTGTCTTAACCATTGCACAGATTTTGGTGTCATCTGCAAACTTACTGACCATATTGCCAACATCACTGTCCAGGTCATTCATAAAGGCAGTGAAGGGAAGTGGGCCTAGGACCGATCCACGGGGAGCACCACTCGTAACGTGCCTCCAGGCTGAGACACGTCCATTAGCTACAATATTTTGGCCCTGGGATTGGAGCCAGTTCCTAATCCAGTGTCTCAAATTCCTACTGAAAGCGCAAATTTCTATCTTGTGAAGTAACCTAGTCTGAGGAACCTTATCAAAGGCTTTCTGAAAGCCCAGGCAGACATCAGTTGGGAAGGACATATATCGACTCGCCCTGGCAAATAACGCATCGGTCACCTGCCTGATGCATTTGTGGGTGGCTGACTGAGACTTCCTCGATGAGTCTGCAGAGCTCCGTGACCAGCTGCCTTGACAATCGGAGCCTCCTGAAGCACTGCTCCTCGGACAGGTCAAGGAAGCTGAGCCTCTGTCTGTACACCCTGTGAGGTGGGTAAGGCCTGCTGCGCGCATGCCCCCTCTGTTGTTGCCTTCTCTGCGGCCCACCTGCAACTCCTTCTACAGTATGCCCTTGCTGCTGGTGCTCCTCTTCCTCCTCCTCTTCTTCACTCTAATAGAGTGCAGCTAGAGCAGCACCTATTATCAGATTCTCATTTTTTTTAACAAAGTGTATCGAAAGCACAACCCAACTTAAACAGTGATCACAGAATCATAGCCCACAATGAACTGAAAGAGCACGTGTGGGTGTTGCACCTTTATTCAGATCGGGTCCCCTTTAGTTTCAGCACACGGATCAGTTCGCACGCAATCCTATCGGGGTCCTAATTGCATCATAGGACTACGATATATGTATATTCATGAGCCTCCCGTCGATCACTAAAAGCTAGTGGACAGGTACAAGAATAATTGAAAAGGCTAATGGACTGTTGACCTTTATCTCAAGAGGGCTGGAATACAAAGGGGTGCAAGTTATGTTACAGTTATATAAAGTATTTAGAGTATTGCGTTCAGTTCTGGGCACCGTACCTCAGGAAGGATATATTGGCCTTGGAGGAGGTGCAGATTCTCCAGAATGATACTGGAATTAAAGGGTTAAGTTATGAGGACAGGTTGCATAGACTAGGCTTGTATTTCCTTGAGCATAGAAGATTAAGGGATGATCTAATTGAGGTGTTTAAGATGATTAAAGTAGTTAATAGGATAGATGGAGAGAAATTATTTCCTCTGGTGGGGGAATCCAGCACAAGGGGGCGGGCAGAACCTTAAAATTAGAACTAGGCTGTTCCGGGGTGATGTCAAGAAGCACTTTGTCACACAAAGGGTAGTGGAAACCTGGAACTCTCTTCCCCCAAATAGCTGTTGACGCTGGGGGGTCAATTGAAAATTTCAAAACGGAGATTGCTAGATTTTTGTTAGGCAAGAGTATAAAGGGTTCCGGAACCAAGGCGGGTCGATGGAGTTAAGATACAGATCAGCCATGATCTAACTGAATGGAGAATAAGGCTCGAGGGGCTGAATGGCCTCCTCCTGTTCCTATGTTCCGATTCACAGCTGTTAATATCGCAGAGGCCGGGAACGTGGTGGGTTGGGGACAGGATCACCATTTCTGGGATTTTGACCCCTCTCCTGACCCTTTCCTGCCCGCCGGGGTTTAGCGGTTTAAAATCGAGACCGATGACTCCAGTGTCCTTCTTAATAGCTACCCATCTATCGTAAATTCCAACTTTCCTAATCTAAGTCCCATTCACCCATCAGCCCTATTCTCACTGATGTACATTGACTCCCTGTCTCTCAATGGCTGAATTTCAATTTTTTTCCCCAAGTCTTTAAATCCCTCTACAGACTCGCTGCTCCTTGTCTCTGCTACCTTCTCCAGCCTTATATCCCCTGCTGCTCCCTTTCTTCCTCCAACTCTGGCCTTTTGTATATCCTGTGCTCCCTTCACCTTCGAGTCTTCAGCCATCTTGGACCTAGTCTTTGGAACTGTCCTCCTCCCTCCAGTTCCCTTTGACTCATCACTTCTCTCTCTCATAACCGATCTTTTCAAACAAGCCTTTGGTCATTTCCTCAAACTCTCCGACCATGGCTCTCTACCTATACCTTTATCCATTTTATTTCTTTTCTCTCTCCTCTCTGTAGCACACCTTGGAAAATGTTCTATGTTAAAGGTGTCATATAAATGCAGGTTGTTGCTGGTGATGTTATTAGTGTCTTGCAATCTACATCTCTTAGCTTTCATATATATTATTCTATTGGTAAATAAATCTGAACAAGCAGTTAAGCCTGTGCACCATGTGTACCACTATGGGTTTTTAATAACAATTCCTGGGGATGAATCTTGTGCTCATCATTGTAAGGGGTGTCACCACTGGGCAATAGAATATTTTTCACTGTTAACACCCAGTGTCATCATCAAGTGCTCCCAGGTCGTGTACTATGTGGGAATTAAAAAACCTTCTGATTTGCTCCCAAAATGTGCCTGAATTACAACTTCGACATTGTAAATAATTATGATATTGTTCTTTATTACACCAGAGGGACATTTCCATTTTCACAGGAGCCATCCTTATGGTTTCCCAAGTTTTACTGGAACTTAATCTAAACAGATGTAGTGCTGGGGAATGGGACACTTTCCATTTTGGTTACCCAGTCAACATCAAACACGCCCAGGTCAGTTTTGGAAACACGGAGTAGAGCTACTCTTCTCTGCCCCAAGAATATGCCTCAGTCCCTATGGCATTACTGCATCAGTATGCTATTTCTCCATTCCCCAGATGAGCTATCCCGTGGCCTCTCTGCGTGTCGCTGCTTACTTAGTGGTTATTACTGTAAATTAGGGACCGTTTGTACTGTAGGCCTATACTTTCTTGGAACAGCTTAGAGACTGCACAAACTCATTTCATGTAGGACGCTTACAGCCAATAGATGAAGGATACTTTCCTCGATCAGTCTGGACTGGATGTGAACACAGATCCCAGGGTCAGTGTTCTAACCCAATGCATCTCTCACTATCCCATAGATATGAGGTTGGCTGCCTTGTCGATGCACCAGCTGCATTGTGACCATTGGGAAAGGAGCATGTTCTGGAGATTCAAAATAATCATGTGTGCAGTGCTGGTAATCTCAGAGGATGGAAAAAGTAATATCATTGGCGGAGGAGAAGGAGGCGGAGTTAAATTGCTGCTAAACTTTGGGGTATCTATATCTGTGCACTGACTGACTTCAGTGATGGTCTGTTGTGTTTTTATATGGAATGCACAAAGTAATCTTTCTATATTTCATAACATTGCTCCAACCTTAATGTAAAAATATTTCAAAGTTCTTAAATTTCACATGAACGTATGAAGCTTGTTTTTTTCAGTAACTTAATATTGTGCTTAAGCAAAAAGCAGTCCAGATTTGTCGATTAGAAGTTTAATCAGTATAACAGGAATGTCATGAAAGGTAAATCCCCAGTACAAAATGATAGAGAATCATGAAACAGTTCAGCACCGAAAACTTTGGTTTATTTCCCATTTTAAAGGAACCAACAAATAAACTGTGAGTTTCTTAACCGGCTTTCCCACAAACCCCAACAATAGGCCTTTACTAGGTTTAATTTCCTCTGTGCACTGGTTAAGATGTCGATGTTAATTTCATGTCGTTTAACTATGTCAAATGAACAGGTTGGTGAAGGTGTTGCAAATAGCAAACATGAAGTTAATCCAAATATGTTAACCACTGCACTAAGAACAGTACGTAGAGGAAATACAGCCTCTGACAATGAGCTCATCAGTGGGCTGGTAAGAGACGCTGCTGGCATTAGTTTATCCCTCGTTGATTCAAGCTGTAGTTGTATATCCACGCTCCACTGATTTCACAATCACGGTTTTGCTGCCACCTCCGATAGCAGTACTGCTGCCACTTGTACTAGAGCCTCCTGAACTGATCAAAGAGGTTTCCATGCCATGACTGCCTTGGACGTGTCCATACAATCCCTGACTCATATCACCAAACGCCTGAAAATTACCTGTATAGGGGGAAAAACACTCTTAACATCTGGGTCCTACAGTTAAAAGGACAAGTACAACAACAGAAACAATTTGCATTTCTATAGCACCTTTAACTTAGTAAAGCATCGCAGGAGCTTTATCAAGAAAAACTTTGACACCGAACCACATACGGATTTTTATTTTTATTCGTTCATGGGATGTGGGCGTCGCTGGCAAGGCCAGCATTTATCGCCCATCCCTAATTGCCCTTGAAAAGGTGGTGGTGAGCCGCCTTCTTGAACCGCTGCAGTCCATGTGGTGAAGGTACTCCCACAGTGCTGTTGTGGAGGGAGTTCCAGGATTTTGACCCAGCGACGATGAAGGATCGGCGATATACTTCCAAGTCAGGATGGTGTGTGACTTGGAGGTGAACTTGGAGGTGGTGGTGTTCCCATGCGCCTGCTGCCCTTGTCCTTCTAGGCGGTAGAGGTCACGGGTTTGGGACGTGCTGCCGAAGAAGCCTTGGCGAGTTGCTGCAGTGCATCTTGTAGATGGTACACACTGCAGCCACGGTGCACCAGTGGTGGAGGGAGTGAATGTTTAAGGTGGTGGATGGGGTGCCAATCAAGCGGGCTGCTTTCTACTGGATGGTGTCGAGCTTCTTGAGTGTTGTTGGAGCTGCACTCATCCAGGCAAGTGGAGAGTATTCCATCACACTCCTTACTTGTGCCTTGTAGATGGTGGAAAGGCTTTGGGGAGTCAGGAGGTGAGACACTCGCTGCAGAATAGCTAGCCTCTGACCTGCTCTTGTTGCCACAGTATTTATGTGGCTGGTCCAGTTAAGTTTCTGGTCAATGGTGACCCCCAGGATGTTGATGGTGGGGGATTCGGCGATGGTAATGCCGTTGAATGTCATGGGGCGGTGGTTAGACTCTCGCTTGTTGGAGATAGTCATTGCCTGGAACTTGTGTGACCAAAAGCTTGCTCAAACATGACGGTCTTAAAGGAGGAACGAGAGGTGGAGAGGGGGAGAGGTTTAGAGAGGGAATTTCCGAACTTAGGGCTTTGGCAGCTGAAAGCGCGGCCGCCAGTGGTGGGATGATGGAAATCGGGGAAGCGCAAGAGGCCAGAATTGGAGGAGCGCAGAGATCTCAGAGGGTTGTAGAGCTGGAGGAGGTTACAGAGAAAGGGAGGGGGAAGGCCATGGAGGGATTTGAGCACAAGAATGAGAATTTTCAATTCGAGGCATTGCCAGATTGGGAGCCAATGTAGGTCAATGAGCTCAAAGGGTGATTGGTGACTAGGACTTGGTGCGAGTTAGGATATGGGCAGCAGAATTTTGGATGAGCTGAAGTTTATGGAGGGTGGAAGGTGGGAGGCCGGCCAGGAGAGCATTGGAATAGTTGAATCTGGAGGTAACAAAGGCATGCATGAGGGTTTCAGCAGTCGATGGGCTGATGCAGGGGTAGAGACGGGCGATATTACGGAGGTGGAAGTGGGCAGTCTTGGTGATGGGGTGGCTATGGGTTCGGAAGCTCAGCTCGGGGTCAAATAGGACGCCAAGTTTGCAAACATTTGGTTCAGCCTAAGACAGTGGCCGGGGAGGGGGATGGAGTCGGTGGTTAGTGAACGGAGATTGTGGCGGAGCCCAAGGCAATGGCTTTGGTCTTCCCAATATTGAAATGGAGGAAATTTCTACTTATCCAATGCTGGATGTCAGACATGCAGCATGACAAATCAGAGGCATTGGAGGGGTCGAAAGAGGTGGTGAGGTGGAGCTGGGTGTCGTCAGCGTACATTTGTAATCTGATGTTGCATTTTTGGATGATATCACCAAGAGGCAGCATGCAGATAAATAGGAGTGGGCCAAGAATAGATCCTTGGGGGACTCCAGAGGTAATGGTGCGGGAGCAGGAAGAGAAGCCATTACAGGAAATTCTCTGGCTATGACTGGACAGACAGGAGTGGAACCAGGCAAGGGCAGTCCCACCCAGCTGGACAAAGCAGAAGAGACATTGGAGGACGATGGTGTGGTCAACCGTGCCAAAGGTTGCAGATGGGTAGAGAAGAATGAGGAGGGATAGTTTACCGTGGTCACAGTCACATAGGGTGTCATTTGTGACTTTGATAAGGCTGTTTCAGTGCTGTGGCAGGGGCAGAAACCTGATTGCAGAGTTTCAAGCATGGAGTTGCAGGAAATATGGGCACGGATTTGGGAGGCAACAACATGTTCAAGGACTTTGAAGAGGAAAGGAAGGTTGGAGACGGGGTGACAGTTTGCAAAGACAGAGGGTCAAGTGTGGGTTTTTTGAGGTGGAGGGTGATGATGGGTGATTTGAAAGAGATGGGGACAGTTACCAGAGGAGAGGGAACCATTAACAATATCAGCTAGCATGGGGGCCAGGAAGGCAAGTTGGGTAGTCAGCAGTATTAGAAGTAATTGCTTCTTGTCCTAACATAAAACAACTGTTGATCTCATCATTAAACACAGCGACATTGATAACAATTATGATTGACTATAATGAGAACAGAAATACTGGAAATACATAGCAGGTCCATCAGCCTTGGAATCAGAACAAAGAGAGGTTAAGGTTTGGGGAGCACCATAGACCCTTCTTCAAAACAAGGGCACTGTGACCAAGGGTCGAAACCTGAAATGACAACCTGTCTTTTCTCTTTTCAGCTGATGACGGACCTACTGTGTCTTTCCAGAATTTCCCATTTTTGTGTCCGGGTTCTAGTATTTCCTCCAGGAATTATTAGCTCAAAGTAGGAATTATAAGTGTTCTTACCCCGCCCCGCTACTTGCTGGATGTTGAGGGTTTTTACCCCAGTTTCCATCCTGTTGATAAAGGAAACACATCACATTACAACAGGTATTTGCAGTATATTCACAATCATATTTTCCTCTAGTTTACCAATTTTCTCCCTCTCCCAGGGACACTGACTTCTGCTGGGGTGAAGCTCCATGGGCACAGTCACCCTCCAGCCCCTCGCCCAAAGTGCCCATTCTTCATGTGTGAGCACAGACAGCAAATGCCAGCAGGCCATTTGACCATGGGGAAGGAAGATCCACAGCAGGACTCACTGTATAGCAATCAGGAACAGGATCCTTGGCTGCTTTTACCCTCCCTTGCTCAGGGCACAGAGCCCAACCGTACACCCCAACCACTGCCCTGGTGGAACTTCTGCTCAGTGTGGCTCAGTTCCACAATGCCTTCACCCACTGAGCCATCAGGAGAGCTTTACTGGTCTATCTCTATAAAAGGAGGAACGAATCACCATCTAGGTGTTCATTCTGGGAGTGAGTGTGATGTTTGTGTCTGGTTAGATACAAAGCAGCCTTGAAACCAAAGTAAGTGATTGTAGAGTGCCCTGCCACTCCGAGTGCCTGGACTTCATTCCATTATCAGAGATCAAAGCTACAGTAATGAAGATACCAATAAAATGCAAGTACAGATTGTAATCTGCCAGTATAGGAAACCGTGGACTATACTCAGTGTGTGGCTGGAATTTGTAACTGCCCCATGTCCTACCTATGCTCCTCTCCCTCCAGTAGCTTCTTGTAGGTGGCAATTTCAAGATCCAGAGCCAGCTTGACAGTCATCAGGTCCTGGTATTGGCGGACTTGGGTGGTCAACTCATGTCTTGCTTTGACGATGGCAGCTTCCAGATCTTGAATCCTAAGCTTAGCGTCTTTGAGAGACATCTCACCGCGTTCCTCGGCTTCTCCGATTTCAGCCTCCAGTTTGAGACGCTAAATAGCACAAATATTAATATGGTCAGTTTCATCGGCATTTCGCCTGTCAGAGCAGCGCTCCAAATGAGTCATCGGGAAAAACCCTCTCCCTCGTGTCAATGAATTGGCAAGAGCAGTGCGGTGAGTATTGTAGGCTGATTGCGATTGGATTCACATCACAATGTTTCCTTAGAAAGGTCGAAATGTAATCATTACTGAGCGACCAAGAGTGGCAGGACTAGACCAGGTTGAGCTGATCCTTCAACCGTTTCTTGCCCAATTTTTTTGGATGGGGGAAAGAGAAGAGAGAAGAGAGAGACCCAGAGAGGCAGACAGGCCATTTACAATAGTTATTCAATTGGTACCAATATCTTGTTTTGTTTCAGTTCTTTGCCTACCTCCTGTTTAAGACGATCGATATTGTTAGTCAGGTTACGGATATCATTGGTCAGCTGAGTAATTTCTGATTTCACCAGACGGAGGTCATTGTCATATTGTCCAGATGAAGTGGACAGTTCCTGTATCTGCAATGAAACATTGGCAACTGGTTAGTAAAAGATTTCACACTTCAGCACCGGCTGCAGACCTATCAACACGTGTGGTACATGGGGATCGGGATCTCAAAGAACTAACCTTGGTCGCTTTCCATGCATTCGCTTCATCGCGGCATCTATCTGCGAGTGATTGGTACTGAGCTCTGGCCTGAGCAACGATGCTTTCTATGTCCAGATCGGGTCTGCTATCCAATTGCACGCAGACAGAAGTGTTCTGAATCTGTGCCTGCAGCTCACGGATTTCCTAAAGATCGACGGGAAAAAGATTGAAAGGAGATTGGAAGCATTGGAGCTGGATTGGGTTAGACTTGATTGAATTAAACAGCAAGAGGACAACTCTTGGACCGTGTCACATTTTTACCTCTTGAAATATTGATCTGAGGAAGTCGATTTCATCGGTGAGGCTTTCCAGTTTCGCTTCCAGTTCTACCTTGTTCATGTAGGAGTCATCGACATCCTAAAGAGGAGAGGGACACACTACTTTGAAAAACTCTGCCAAGAGATCCCTTTGCTATGGCCCTGCAGACAGACCTAAAGTACTGCTCACCTTCTTGACCAGGACAAACTCATTTTCCATTTCTGTGCGCCTGTTAATTTCATCTTCGTATCTGGAATGAAACAGATTATTTTACTGGTAATCCTGAGGAAATAACCCCTTCTGCCCCGTTTCCATGGTGAACCAATCCTGGGATGTCCAGCCCTAACTTATTGATCTCAAGCTCTTGCGCTCAGTGAATGCATGCTCTCCGTCGCTGGGCCGTGATTTCCACTCACTCCTTCGTTATCAAATATCCGTCCACGTATGCACTATTCTTCATCTGCTTCCCTCCCCAAGATACACAACGTCCCCGAAGTGTAAAAAAACGCTGTTCTTAGAACCATCAGTCCAGCTGGCGCTTCAACAGATTGGATCACCCAGACCAGAACCCCCAGTTTACCAAACCCATCAACCCCTCCATTACCCAAATGAACTCATCTATGTCACTGACCTTCAAAGCTCTGGGACACTCCACCCTTCCCACAACTCAGATTCAACAGGCAGCTGTCCCGACTCAGGAACCTCCCCGTCCCATCGGGTACACCCCAGACCTCCACACTCAGGAACCAACCCGTCCCATCGGGTACACCCCAGACCTCCACACTCAGGAACCTCCCCGTCCCATCGGGTACACCCCAGACCTCCACACTCAGGAACCTCCCCGTCCCATCGGGTACACCCCAGACCTCCACACTCAGAAACCTCCCCGATCCCTCGGGTACACCCCAGGCCTCCACACTCAGGAACCTCCCCGTCCCATCGGGTACACCCCAGGCCTCCACACTCAGGAACCTCCCCGTCCCATCGGGTACACCCCAGACCTCCACACTCAGGAACCAACCCGTCCCATCGGGTACACCCCAGACCTCCACACTCAGAAACCTCCCCGATCCCTCGGGTACACCCCAGGCCTCCACACTCAGGAACCAACCCGTCCCATCGGGTACACCCCAGACCTCCACAACCCGGGGTACTGAGGCCAAATGTGGCACCACAGCTGTATCCAGCGGAGGACAGCTGACTGAGCACAGTCTAATGTAACTGTGACGAGTACAACCATTTATGTTCACTCCTTCAGTTCAGTTAAGGTCACTTTCCTGCGGATTATTTCGCCAGGTGACATTTTGCCAGGTCCTGGTCAATTGATCAAAATGGTCTTAATGTGAACCGGGGACTTTGTTCAGTTGAGACATGACAGGAGAAGTACAAATGGATTCCGTAATTCAGCAGCACCACACTTACTTGCCCTTAAAGTCCTCAACCAGACCTTGCATCTGCAGAAGATCAGCCTCGAACTTCAGCTTCTCCTGCCCAAGAGTTTCCAGTTGCCTTTTGAGGTTGTCAATGTAAGCCTGGAACATGCTGTCGATGTTGGATTTGTAAGTTCCCTGTTCTTTCAGAAGATTCAGTTTGACCTCCAGTTGCTTATTTCTCTCTTCCAGGATACGAACCTGACGGTGTAGAATGAATGCACGGTTAGATTTGAACTGAACTGGTAGGAAAGTGAGAAGAGCCATTTCCAGAGTCACACCAAGTCATTGAGCAGAGACACAAAACACTGGGTTACAAACACGACCGACTGGAGAGCTGTTAAAATTACCTTGTCAATGAAATTGGCAAAGTTGTTGTTGAGCCCCACGAGCTGCTGCCTCTCATTCGCCCGGACCTGTTGCTGGCTGGTGTCATTTTTGGGGAGAGGGGCTTCCAGGTCAAGTTGAGTGGTTGCCTGGATCATCGCTTGACCGCCACTGAAACCGTAACGGCCACTGGAACCGGCACCGAAACCACCACCGTAACCACCACTGAAACCGGCACCGTAACTTGATCCGATTCCCAGGTGGCTGTGGCCAGACATTGCGATTTTCCGACTCTGACCTGTGATCACACTCATGGCGCGCCTCCCTCCGACACCGCCAAAGGATCTCGCTCCCCCGCCGAATGCTCTTCCTCCGCTGGAGCTGGAGCTGGAGCTGGAGAATGTCATGTTTCCCAGTCCCCCGCCGAATGTTCTTCCTCCGCCGGAGCTGGAGATGGACTTGGAACTGTAGCTAGTGCGCTGCATGCTCATGTTGAGGTTGTTTGAGAGACCGGAGAGTCCGAAACTGAAGGTGGAGGTGAGGGCGACTTTAGCAGCTTTTATGGGCTGTGTGGATCTGGGCTTGGTCAGCGTGTCAGGTAACAGGGATGGGAATGGAGCAGCCGATATAGAGGAGGAGTCACCCGCCGGCCTCGGTCACGGGTTCCAACCTGTCCCTTTGCCGAGCAGCAACACCTGCTTGTTGCTTTTACTGCCACAGGCCAACTTGGCGTCAGCAACAATGTGTGGATCTTGGGAACAGACCCCTGCCTGTGTGTGGGGCTGGGAGGCTGCAAGAGTCGAGAAGCGGCCATGTGGAGGGGCTGTTTGATAGCCCCGCAACTCCTGTGCATATCAGTATTGTAAATGGAGATAGCAGCTCGCAGTATTAGACAGCAGGTAGTCCATTAGTGAGGGTCATTCCCTGGCTTTAAGTGTGGGGGGTCATCTTTTCTTGATGTATCTGCATCGTTTGCCAATGGCTCGCTTGCTTTCTGTGCTTGGACAAATGGGCTTGTGGATTTGTAGATGTTGAAGTCGCCTATTCGCTGTTGGTAGCTGCACGGTGCGGTAAATAAAGGGTTAAATCCTGATGTAGGGATTGCCTGAGCTCGCATCTCGGTCACACCCTTGGGCTTGTTTCTGGGGCTGTCTGTTTGGGCAGGGTTCCAGCTCGCGGACCCGCGACACAAGAAATGCCAGTTGTCCCCGAACAGATCGAAAGCCCAATGTATTGAGAGAATACAGTGCAGAACAACACGGGGAGACGGTGTGAGAGAGGGGAAAGAGTGTGGAGCTGCTTCTTCACTCTCCAGCGGTTAAAAAACATACAGGATCCTGGGCTTCATAAATAGAGGCATAGAGTACAAAAGCAAGTTATGATGAACCTTCATAAAACACTGGTTCGGCCACAACTGGAGTATTTTGTCCAATTCTGGGCACCGCACTTTAGGAAGAAAGTGAAGGGTTTAGAGAGGGTGCAGAAAAGATTTACAAGAATGGTTGCAGGGATGAGGGACTTCAGTTACGTGGATAGACTGGAGACGCTGGGGTTGTTCTGCTTAGAGCAGAGAAGATTGAGAGGAGATTTGATAGAGGTGTTCAAAATCATGAGGGGTCTGGACAGAGTAGATCGAGAGAAACTGTTCCCATTGGCGGAAGGGTCGAGAACCAGAGGACACAGATTCAAGGTGATTGGCAGAAGAACCAAAGGCGACATGAGGAAAAACTTTTTTACACAGCGAGTGGTTAGGATCTGGAATGCACTGCCTGAGAGGGTGATGGAGGCAGATTCAATCGTGGCTTCCAAAAGGGAATTGGATAAGTACCTGAAGGGAAAAAAATTGCAGGGCAATGGGGAAAGGGCGGGGGGAGTGGGACTAGCTGAAGTGCTCTTGCACAGAGCCGACACGGGCTCGACGGGCCGAATGGCCTCCTTCTGTGCTGTAACCACTCTATGATTCGATGATTCTATTCGAAGGAGCCATCTCACCGTGTGCCCCTTGCAGTGTCCACGGGTTAACACAAAATACTGAGCGACTGTCAAAGGGGCAAAACCCAGAAAGTCTGAGATCAAAACAGTCCTGGAAAGCTTTTCCCAACTAGTCGGAATTTACATAAGAACATAAGAACATAAGAAATAGGAGCAGGAGTAGGCCAATCGGCCCCTCGAGCCTGCTCCGCCATTCAATAAGATCATGGCTGATCTGATCCTAACCGCCAATCTACTATCTATCACAGAACCATCTCCTGCATCTAACAGAATTGCACACACGAAATAGGAGCAGAATCAGGCTACACAGTCCCTGGGCCCGCTCCACTACCCACAGGGCCATGACCGATCCGAACCTAGACTCATGTCCAAATTCCTGCCCGCTCCCCGTAACCCTTAATGCCCTTTACTTCTAGGAAACTGTCTATTTCTGTTTTAAATTTAATTAATGTTGTAGCTTCTACAGCTTTTTGTGGCAGCATATTCCATGGACCTACCACCCTCTGAGTGAAGTAGTTCCTCCTCATCTCAGTTTTGAAAGAGCAGCCCCTTATTCTAAGACTATGTCCCCTAGTTCTCGTCTCACCCGTCATCGGGAACATCCTCCCCGCATCCACCCGATCCAACCCCTTCACAATCTTATATGTTTCAATAAGATCGCCTCTCATTCTTCTGAACTCCAATGAGTAGAGTCCCAATCTACCCAACCTCTCCTCATATGACCACCCCCTCATCCCCGGGATTAACCGAGTGAACCTTTTTTGCACTGCCTCGAGAGCAAGGATGTCTTTCCTTAAGTAAGGACACCAAAACTGTATGCAGTATTCCAGGTGCGGTCTCACCAATACCTTGTACAACTGAAGCAATACCTCCCTATTTTTATATTCTATCCCCCTAGCAATGAAAGCCAACATTCCATTTGCCTTCTTAATCACTTGCTGCACCTGCATACTAACCTTTTGAGTTTCGTGCACCAGGACCCCCAGATCCCTTTGCACTTCAGTACTCTCCAGTTTCTTGCCATTAAGATAATAAATTGCTCTAGGATTTTTCCTGCCAAAGTGCATCACCTCACACTTTCCAGTGTTGTATTCCATCTGCCAAATCTCTGCCCACTTACTTAGCCTGTCTATGTCCCCTTGCAGGTTTTTTATGTCCTCCTCACTCACTACTTTCCCTCCCATCTTTGTATCATCTGCAAATTTTGATATGTTACACTTGGTCCCTTCCTCCAAATCGTTAATATAGATTGTGAAGAGTTGGGGACCCAGCACTGACCCCTGTGGAACACCACTAGTTACTGATTGCCAGTCTGAGAATGAACCATTTATCCCAACTCTTTGCTTTCTGTTAGATAGCCAATCCTCTATCCATGCCAGAATATTACCCCCAATCCCGTGATTTTTTACCTTAAGCAATAATCTTTTGTGTGGCACCTTGTCAAATGCCTTTTGGAAGTCTAAATACACTACGTCCACTGGTTCCCCTTTATCCACTCTATATGTTACTTCCTCAAAGAACTCCAGCAAATTTGTCAAACATGACTTCCCCTTCGTAAAACCATGCTGACTTTGTCCTATTAAATTATGATTATCCAAATGTCCTGTTACTGTTTCCTTAATAATGGACTCCAAAATTTTACCTACCACAGATGTTAGGCTAACCGGTCTATAGTTACCAGCCTTCTGTCTACTGCCCTTTTTAAATAAGGGTGTTACATTAGCAGTTTTCCAGTCTGCCGGGACCTTAGCGGAATCCAGGGAGTTTTGAAAAATTATTACCAATGCATCTACAATCCCTACCGCCACTTCCTTCAAGACTCTAGGATGTAAGCCATCAGGTCCAGGTGATTTATCCGCCTTGAGTCCCATTATTTTACCGAGTACCACTTCCTTAGTGATTTTGATCGTGTTTAGCTCCTCTCCCCCTATAGCCCCCTGTTTGTCCAGTGTTGGGATATTCTTAGTGTCCTCTACTGTAAAGACTGATACAAAATATTCATTCAGTGTTTTTGCCATCTCCATATTTCCCACCATTAATTTCCCGGTCTCATCCTCTAAGGGACCAACATTTACTTTAGCCACCCTTTTTCTTTTTATATAAAGTGAAAGAGTTAATCATAAGCAGTCTCTTGTCAATCTGCAAAGAATAATGCACCAGGCTTATGTTAGAGCAGTTTAAAGTTGGAGAAATGTTTATTAGGACAATAAGCGTTAGCTCATCTGGGAAGAGATGGTGAAATTCCCCTTGAACACTGGGGAGTAGAAGAGAACCGTGATTAAAATCTTGGTTCCGTGTGTCTCCCATTGGCAGTGCTGGCGAGACTTTCCTGCTCTACCGTGCTGAACAACACGGGGAGACGGTGTGAGAGAGGGGAAAGAGTGTGGAGCTGCTTCTTCACTGTGAGCTTCCCATCCCATATCCTCTCCATCACAAAGAGCACCCACTTGCCCGTCCAATATCGCCCGTCTCCGTCATTGCCTCAACCCATCTGTTGCTGAAACCCTCACCCATGCTTTTGTTACCTCCTGACTTGACTATTCCAATGCTCTCCTGCTGGACCTCCCATTTTCCACCCGCCACAAACTTGAGCTCATCCAAAACTCTGCTGCCCATATCCTATCTCACACCAAGTCCCCTTGACCCACCACCCCTGTGCTCGCTAATCCACATTGGCTTCCTGTCCAGAAATACCTCGACTTTTAAAGTGCTCATTCTCCTGTTCGAATCCCTCCATGGCCTCGCCCCTCCCTATCTCTGTAACACCCTCCAGCCCTACAAGCCTCTGAGAACTTTGCGTTCCTCCATCTAGGAGGGGGGGTGGGCTCAGAGGAGGAGATCAGGAAGCTCCAGAGCGATTTGGACAGACTGGGTGATTGGGCGGATAAATGGCAGATGCACTATAATGTGGACAAGTGCGAAGTTATCCACCTTGGGTGCAGGAACGGGAGGGCAAATTATTATTTAAATGGCAATAAATTGGGAGAGGGGGAAGTACAGAGAGACCTGGGTGTTCTTGTACACCAGTCACTGAAGGCGAGCATGCAGGTGCAACAGGCGGTCAAGAAGGCAAACGGTATGCTGGCCTTCATAGCAAAAGGGTTGGAATACAGGAACAGGGATACCTTGCTGCAGCTGTACAGGGCACTGGTGAGACCACACCTCGAGTACTGTGTACAGTTTTGGTCGCCTCATCTGAGGAAAGATGTTCTTGCCATGGAGGGGGTGCAGCGGCGATTCACCAGGCTGATACCAGGAATGGCGGGATTGACCTATGAGGAGAGACTATGTAGTTTAGGGATGTACACACTGGAGTTTAGAAGATTGAGAGGGGACCTCATAGAAGTGTATAAAATTCTGACAGGTCTAGACAGACTAGATGCAGAAGGAATGTTTCTCTTGGCGGGTGAGAACAGAACTAGAGGACATAATTTAAGGATAAGGGCTAAACCATTTAGGACAGAAATGAGGGGAAATTTCTTCACTCAGAGAGTGGTGAACCTGTGGAACTCATTGCCACAGAGGGCAGTGTACGCCAGCTCATTAAATATATTTAAGAGGGAATTAGATATATTTCTACAGGCAAAAGGGGTTAAGGGTTACGGAGAGAAGGCGGGGACGGGATACTGAATTGGAGGATCAGCCATGATCACATTAAATGGCGGAGCAGGCTCGAAGGGCCGGATGGCCTACTCCTGCTCCTATCTTCTATGTATCTATGTATCTATGTATCTCTGGCCCCTTGTGCATTCCCCACTTCCTTCACCCCACCATTGGCTGCCTTCCTTAACACTTACCTCTTTGACCAAGCTCCTGGTCAACTATCCTAAAGTCTCCTTATGTGGCTCGGTGTCAAATTTGGTCTGACCATCCTCCTGTGAAGCCCAGGGGGACGTTTGACTATGTTGAAGGCGCTATATAAATGCAAGTTGTTGTTTATAGCAGAGGTTCCGCGCCACAAGGGTCTGAGGATTAATTCGCTTTGCGCTCTTTCAGCTTGGCAGGATAGCAGCAGAGTGTGAGAGCAGGTTGAAAGCATCGACTTTCCAGAGCAATAACATTGCGAGTGAGCTATGTGCCAAGGGCTCCACCAGCTGGTTCAGTGTGGAAGCTCACCAGGATCCCTGGTGTGTTCTTTTCACTTCACCTGAGGAAGGAGCAAATCGATAGCTCCGAAAGCTTGTGATTTCAAATAAAACTGTTGGACTATAACCTGGTGTTGTGCGACCTCTCAATTGTGTTCTTTTTATCCATTGGTAGCTTTAAGATTGCTAAGTTTGGGGAATAAATAGTTTAAATAAGAATGATTTAAAGGGAAAAGAGGATCCATATTTACGTGGACAATTCCTGGAAGGAATATTCCTATTCCATGCAATCTGGTTGTTTGTAGTCTTAGGAATTTAGCCATGTAATTTCCTGGAGAGATAAAATAACGGAGATAAACCCAAGGCCGATAAGGGAAGAAATGCTCTGGAAAATGCCTTTCCAACGCGACCAGAACCTGCCCAGGAGATCACATGCAATAACTGTTATCTATGAAGCCACTGACCTTCTACATGATGCGATCTCTGCCCCGGTCAAGATCCGGTCCAGCTCCCTCTTGAAGGTGTGCAGAGTTAGCACCCATCACACCAGCCGCAACGTGTTCCAGAGGAATATGAGGAAAAGAAGAACTGCCTAACATCCAGTCTATTCCTCCTCTTGCATAGTTTAAACACATGTCACCTGGTGCTTCATAATCTGTTAAACTGGAATAATCTGTCAATAGACGCGCTATCGAGCACCTTTCATTATTTTATAAACCTTTATCTGGTCGCCTCGAAGTCTACACTGCTCTAATGTAAATAGACCCAGCTGCTTTAGCCTATCTGAGTAACTACGGTTCTTTAAGCTAGGAATCATTCTTGTATCTCTCCTCTGAACCTTTTCCAAGGCCACTTTATCACCCACCATGTGGGGGGACCAAAACTGGCCGCAGTACTCCAGATGCGGTCTAACCAACGACCTGTATAATGACTGAATGGTGTCCTTTGATTTGTACTGAATGGTTCTATTAATACAACCCAATACCCTGTTAGCTTTAGTTACAGCTTCTCTACATTGGTCATGAACCTTCAGTGATCTGTGCACACCAACACCTCCATCCTTTTCTCTCTCGACCTCTTTCAGTACCATTTGCCATTGTGTGGCCCATTCCCCGAGCGCATCTAAATTTCTTTGCCTTGGATTGCATTCTTCTACTGTCTTAACCATTGCACAGATTTTGGTGTCATCTGCAAACTTACTGACCATATTGCCAACATCACTGTCCAGGTCATTCATAAAGGCAGTGAAGGGAAGTGGGCCTAGGACCGATCCACGGGGAGCACCACTCGTAACGTGCCTCCAGGCTGAGACACGTCCATTAGCTACAATATTTTGGCCCTGGGATTGGAGCCAGTTCCTAATCCAGTGTCTCAAATTCCTACTGAAAGCGCAAATTTCTATCTTGTGAAGTAACCTAGTCTGAGGAACCTTATCAAAGGCTTTCTGAAAGCCCAGGCAGACATCAGTTGGGAAGGACATATATCGACTCGCCCTGGCAAATAACGCATCGGTCACCTGCCTGATGCATTTGTGGGTGGCTGACTGAGACTTCCTCGATGAGTCTGCAGAGCTCCGTGACCAGCTGCCTTGACAATCGGAGCCTCCTGAAGCACTGCTCCTCGGACAGGTCAAGGAAGCTGAGCCTCTGTCTGTACACCCTGTGAGGTGGGTAAGGCCTGCTGCGCGCATGCCCCCTCTGTTGTTGCCTTCTCTGCGGCCCACCTGCAACTCCTTCTACAGTATGCCCTTGCTGCTGGTGCTCCTCTTCCTCCTCCTCTTCTTCACTCTAATAGAGTGCAGCTAGAGCAGCACCTATTATCAGATTCTCATTTTTTTTAACAAAGTGTATCGAAAGCACAACCCAACTTAAACAGTGATCACAGAATCATAGCCCACAATGAACTGAAAGAGCACGTGTGGGTGTTGCACCTTTATTCAGATCGGGTCCCCTTTAGTTTCAGCACACGGATCAGTTCGCACGCAATCCTATCGGGGTCCTAATTGCATCATAGGACTACGATATATGTATATTCATGAGCCTCCCGTCGATCACTAAAAGCTTGTGGACAGGTACAAGAATAATTGAAAAGGCTAATGGACTGTTGACCTTTATCTCAAGAGGGCTGGAATACAAAGGGGTGCAAGTTATGTTACAGTTATATAAAGTATTTAGAGTATTGCGTTCAGTTCTGGGCACCGTACCTCAGGAAGGATATATTGGCCTTGGAGGAGGTGCAGATTCTCCAGAATGATACTGGAATTAAAGGGTTAAGTTATGAGGACAGGTTGCATAGACTAGGCTTGTATTTCCTTGAGCATAGAAGATTAAGGGATGATCTAATTGAGGTGTTTAAGATGATTAAAGTAGTTAATAGGATAGATGGAGAGAAATTATTTCCTCTGGTGGGGGAATCCAGCACAAGGGGGCGGGCAGAACCTTAAAATTAGAACTAGGCTGTTCCGGGGTGATGTCAAGAAGCACTTTGTCACACAAAGGGTAGTGGAAACCTGGAACTCTCTTCCCCCAAATAGCTGTTGACGCTGGGGGGTCAATTGAAAATTTCAAAACGGAGATTGCTAGATTTTTGTTAGGCAAGAGTATAAAGGGTTCCGGAACCAAGGCGGGTCGATGGAGTTAAGATACAGATCAGCCATGATCTAACTGAATGGAGAATAAGGCTCGAGGGGCTGAATGGCCTCCTCCTGTTCCTATGTTCCGATTCACAGCTGTTAATATCGCAGAGGCCGGGAACGTGGTGGGTTGGGGACAGGATCACCATTTCTGGGATTTTGACCCCTCTCCTGACCCTTTCCTGCCCGCCGGGGTTTAGCGGTTTAAAATCGAGACCGATGACTCCAGTGTCCTTCTTAATAGCTACCCATCTATCGTAAATTCCAACTTTCCTAATCTAAGTCCCATTCACCCATCAGCCCTATTCTCACTGATGTACATTGACTCCCTGTCTCTCAATGGCTGAATTTCAATTTTTTTCCCCAAGTCTTTAAATCCCTCTACAGACTCGCTGCTCCTTGTCTCTGCTACCTTCTCCAGCCTTATATCCCCTGCTGCTCCCTTTCTTCCTCCAACTCTGGCCTTTTGTATATCCTGTGCTCCCTTCACCTTCGAGTCTTCAGCCATCTTGGACCTAGTCTTTGGAACTGTCCTCCTCCCTCCAGTTCCCTTTGACTCATCACTTCTCTCTCTCATAACCGATCTTTTCAAACAAGCCTTTGGTCATTTCCTCAAACTCTCCGACCATGGCTCTCTACCTATACCTTTATCCATTTTATTTCTTTTCTCTCTCCTCTCTGTAGCACACCTTGGAAAATGTTCTATGTTAAAGGTGTCATATAAATGCAGGTTGTTGCTGGTGATGTTATTAGTGTCTTGCAATCTACATCTCTTAGCTTTCATATATTATTCTATTGGTAAATAAATCTGAACAAGCATTTAAGCCTGTGCACCATGTGTACCACTATGGGTTTTTAATAACAATTCCTGGGGATGATTCTTGTGCTCATCATTGTAAGGGGTGTCACCACTGGGCAATAGAATATTTTTCACTGTTAACACCCAGTGTCATCATCAAGTGCTCCCAGGTCGTGTACTATGTGGGAATTAAAAAACCTTCTGATTTGCTCCCAAAATGTGCCTGAATTACAACTTCGACATTGTAAATAATTATGATATTGTTCTTTATTACACCAGAGGGACATTTCCATTTTCACAGGAGCCATCCTTATGGATTCCCAAGTTTTACTGGAACTTAATCTAAACAGATGTAGTGCTGGGGAATGGGACACTTTCCATTTTGGTTACCCAGTCAACATCAAACACGCCCAGGTCAGTTTTGGAAACACGGAGTAGAGCTACTCTTCTCTGCCCCAAGAATATGCCTCAGTCCCTATGGCATTACTGCATCAGTATGCTATTTCTCCATTCCCCAGATGAGCTATCCCGTGGCCTCTCTGCGTGTCGCTGCTTACTTAGTGGTTATTACTGTAAATTAGGGACCGTTTGTACTGTAGGCCTATACTTTCTTGGAACAGCTTAGAGACTGCACAAACTCATTTCATGTAGGACGCTTACAGCCAATAGATGAAGGATACTTTCCTCGATCAGTCTGGACTGGATGTGAACACAGATCCCAGGGTCAGTGTTCTAACCCAATGCATCTCTCACTATCCCATAGATATGAGGTTGGCTGCCTTGTCGATGCACCAGCTGCATTGTGACCATTGGGAAAGGAGCATGTTCTGGAGATTCAAAATAATCATGTGTGCAGTGCTGGTGATCTCAGAGGATGGAAAAAGTAATATCATTGGCGGAGGAGAAGGAGGCGGAGTTAAATTGCTGCTAAACTTTGGGGTATCTATATCTGTGCACTGACTGACTTCAGTGATGGTCTGTTGTGTTTTTATATGGAATGCACAAAGTAATCTTTCTATATTTCATAACATTGCTCCAACCTTAATGTAAAAATATTTCAAAGTTCTTAAATTTCACATGAACGTATGAAGCTTGTTTTTTTCAGTAACTTAATATTGTGCTTAAGCAAAAAGCAGTCCAGATTTGTCGATTAGAAGTTTAATCAGTATAACAGGAATGTCATGAAAGGTAAATCCCCAGTACAAAATGATAGAGAATCATGAAACAGTTCAGCACCGAAAACTTTGGTTTATTTCCCATTTTAAAGGAACCAACAAATAAACTGTGAGTTTCTTAACCGGCTTTCCCACAAACCCCAACAATAGGCCTTTACTAGGTTTAATTTCCTCTGTGCACTGGTTAAGATGTCGATGTTAATTTCATGTCGTTTAACTATGTCAAATGAACAGGTTGGTGAAGGTGTTGCAAATAGCAAACATGAAGTTAATCCAAATATGTTAACCACTGCACTAAGAACAGTACGTAGAGGAAATACAGCCTCTGACAATGAGCTCATCAGTGGGCTGGTAAGAGACGCTGCTGGCATTAGTTTATCCCTCGTTGATTCAAGCTGTAGTTGTATATCCACGCTCCACTGATTTCACAATCACGGTTTTGCTGCCACCTCCGATAGCAGTACTGCTGCCACTTGTACTAGAGCCTCCTGAACTGATCAAAGAGGTTTCCATGCCATGACTGCCTTGGACGTGTCCATACAATCCCTGACTCATATCACCAAACGCCTGAAAATTACCTGTATAGGGGGAAAAACACTCTTAACATCTGGGTCCTACAGTTAAAAGGACAAGTACAACAACAGAAACAATTTGCATTTCTATAGCACCTTTAACTTAGTAAAGCATCGCAGGAGCTTTATCAAGAAAAACTTTGACACCGAACCACATACGGATTTTTATTTTTATTCGTTCATGGGATGTGGGCGTCGCTGGCAAGGCCAGCATTTATCGCCCATCCCTAATTGCCCTTGAAAAGGTGGTGGTGAGCCGCCTTCTTGAACCGCTGCAGTCCATGTGGTGAAGGTACTCCCACAGTGCTGTTGTGGAGGGAGTTCCAGGATTTTGACCCAGCGACGATGAAGGATCGGCGATATACTTCCAAGTCAGGATGGTGTGTGACTTGGAGGTGAACTTGGAGGTGGTGGTGTTCCCATGCGCCTGCTGCCCTTGTCCTTCTAGGCGGTAGAGGTCACGGGTTTGGGACGTGCTGCCGAAGAAGCCTTGGCGAGTTGCTGCAGTGCATCTTGTAGATGGTACACACTGCAGCCACGGTGCACCAGTGGTGGAGGGAGTGAATGTTTAAGGTGGTGGATGGGGTGCCAATCAAGCGGGCTGCTTTCTACTGGATGGTGTCGAGCTTCTTGAGTGTTGTTGGAGCTGCACTCATCCAGGCAAGTGGAGAGTATTCCATCACACTCCTTACTTGTGCCTTGTAGATGGTGGAAAGGCTTTGGGGAGTCAGGAGGTGAGACACTCGCTGCAGAATAGCTAGCCTCTGACCTGCTCTTGTTGCCACAGTATTTATGTGGCTGGTCCAGTTAAGTTTCTGGTCAATGGTGACCCCCAGGATGTTGATGGTGGGGGATTCGGCGATGGTAATGCCGTTGAATGTCATGGGGCGGTGGTTAGACTCTCGCTTGTTGGAGATAGTCATTGCCTGGAACTTGTGTGACCAAAAGCTTGCTCAAACATGACGGTCTTAAAGGAGGAACGAGAGGTGGAGAGGGGGAGAGGTTTAGAGAGGGAATTTCCGAACTTAGGGCTTTGGCAGCTGAAAGCGCGGCCGCCAGTGGTGGGATGATGGAAATCGGGGAAGCGCAAGAGGCCAGAATTGGAGGAGCGCAGAGATCTCAGAGGGTTGTAGAGCTGGAGGAGGTTACAGAGAAAGGGAGGGGGAAGGCCATGGAGGGATTTGAGCACAAGAATGAGAATTTTCAATTCGAGGCATTGCCAGATTGGGAGCCAATGTAGGTCAATGAGCTCAAAGGGTGATTGGTGACTAGGACTTGGTGCGAGTTAGGATATGGGCAGCAGAATTTTGGATGAGCTGAAGTTTATGGAGGGTGGAAGGTGGGAGGCCGGCCAGGAGAGCATTGGAATAGTTGAATCTGGAGGTAACAAAGGCATGCATGAGGGTTTCAGCAGTCGATGGGCTGATGCAGGGGTAGAGACGGGCGATATTACGGAGGTGGAAGTGGGCAGTCTTGGTGATGGGGTGGCTATGGGTTCGGAAGCTCAGCTCGGGGTCAAATAGGACGCCAAGTTTGCAAACATTTGGTTCAGCCTAAGACAGTGGCCGGGGAGGGGGATGGAGTCGGTGGTTAGTGAACGGAGATTGTGGCGGAGCCCAAGGCAATGGCTTTGGTCTTCCCAATATTGAAATGGAGGAAATTTCTACTTATCCAATGCTGGATGTCAGACATGCAGCATGACAAATCAGAGGCATTGGAGGGGTCGAAAGAGGTGGTGAGGTGGAGCTGGGTGTCGTCAGCGTACATTTGTAATCTGATGTTGCGTTTTTGGATGATATCACCAAGAGGCAGCATGCAGATAAATAGGAGTGGGCCAAGAATAGATCCTTGGGGGACTCCAGAGGTAATGGTGCGGGAGCAGGAAGAGAAGCCATTACAGGAAATTCTCTGGCTATGACTGGACAGACAGGAGTGGAACCAGGCAAGGGCAGTCCCACCCAGCTGGACAAAGCAGAAGAGACATTGGAGGACGATGGTATGGTCAACCGTGCCAAAGGTTGCAGACGGGTAGAGAAGAATGAGGAGGGATAGTTTACCGTGGTCACAGTCACATAGGGTGTCATTTGTGACTTTGATAAGGGCTGTTTCAGTGCTGTGGCAGGGGCAGAAACCTGATTGCAGAGTTTCAAGCATGGAGTTGCAGGAAATATGGGCACGGATTTGGGAGGCAACAACATGTTCAAGGACTTTGAAGAGGAAAGGAAGGTTGGAGACGGGGTGACAGTTTGCAAAGACAGAGGGTCAAGTGTGGGTTTTTTGAGGTGGAGGGTGATGATGGGTGATTTGAAAGAGATGGGGACAGTTACCAGAGGAGAGGGAACCATTAACAATATCAGCTAGCATGGGGGCCAGGAAGGCAAGTTGGGTAGTCAGCAGTATTAGAAGTAATTGCTTCTTGTCCTAACATAAAACAACTGTTGATCTCATCATTAAACACAGCGACATTGATAACAATTATGATTGACTATAATGAGAACAGAAATACTGGAAATACATAGCAGGTCCATCAGCCTTGGAATCAGAACAAAGAGAGGTTAAGGTTTGGGGAGCACCATAGACCCTTCTTCAAAACAAGGGCACTGTGACCAAGGGTCGAAACCTGAAATGACAACCTGTCTTTTCTCTTTTCAGCTGATGACGGACCTACTGTGTCTTTCCAGAATTTCCCATTTTTGTGTCCGGGTTCTAGTATTTCCTCCAGGAATTATTAGCTCAAAGTAGGAATTATAAGTGTTCTTACCCCGCCCCGCTACTTGCTGGATGTTGAGGGTTTTTACCCCAGTTTCCATCCTGTTGATAAAGGAAACACATCACATTACAACAGGTATTTGCAGTATATTCACAATCATATTTTCCTCTAGTTTACCAATTTTCTCCCTCTCCCAGGGACACTGACTTCTGCTGGGGTGAAGCTCCATGGGCACAGTCACCCTCCAGCCCCTCGCCCAAAGTGCCCATTCTTCATGTGTGAGCACAGACAGCAAATGCCAGCAGGCCATTTGACCATGGGGAAGGAAGATCCACAGCAGGACTCACTGTATAGCAATCAGGAACAGGATCCTTGGCTGCTTTTACCCTCCCTTGCTCAGGGCACAGAGCCCAACCGTACACCCCAACCACTGCCCTGGTGGAACTTCTGCTCAGTGTGGCTCAGTTCCACAATGCCTTCACCCACTGAGCCATCAGGAGAGCTTTACTGGTCTATCTCTATAAAAGGAGGAACGAATCACCATCTAGGTGTTCATTCTGGGAGTGAGTGTGATGTTTGTGTCTGGTTAGATACAAAGCAGCCTTGAAACCAAAGTAAGTGATTGTAGAGTGCCCTGCCACTCCGAGTGCCTGGACTTCATTCCATTATCAGAGATCAAAGCTACAGTAATGAAGATACCAATAAAATGCAAGTACAGATTGTAATCTGCCAGTATAGGAAACCGTGGACTATACTCAGTGTGTGGCTGGAATTTGTAACTGCCCCATGTCCTACCTATGCTCCTCTCCCTCCAGTAGCTTCTTGTAGGTGGCAATTTCAAGATCCAGAGCCAGCTTGACAGTCATCAGGTCCTGGTATTGGCGGACTTGGGTGGTCAACTCATGTCTTGCTTTGACGATGGCAGCTTCCAGATCTTGAATCCTAAGCTTAGCGTCTTTGAGAGACATCTCACCGCGTTCCTCGGCTTCTCCGATTTCAGCCTCCAGTTTGAGACGCTAAATAGCACAAATATTAATATGGTCAGTTTCATCGGCATTTCGCCTGTCAGAGCAGCGCTCCAAATGAGTCATCGGGAAACCCTCTCCCTCGTGTCAATGAATTGGCAAGAGCAGTGCGGTGAGTATTGTAGGCTGATTGCGATTGGATTCACATCACAATGTTTCCTTAGAAAGGTCGAAATGTAATCATTACTGAGCGACCAAGAGTGGCAGGACTAGACCAGGTTGAGCTGATCCTTCAACCGTTTCTTGCCCAATTTTTTTGGATGGGGGAAAGAGAAGAGAGAAGAGAGAGACCCAGAGAGGCAGACAGGCCATTTACAATAGTTATTCAATTGGTACCAATATCTTGTTTTGTTTCAGTTCTTTGCCTACCTCCTGTTTAAGACGATCGATATTGTTAGTCAGGTTACGGATATCATTGGTCAGCTGAGTAATTTCTGATTTCACCAGACGGAGGTCATTGTCATATTGTCCAGATGAAGTGGACAGTTCCTGTATCTGCAATGAAACATTGGCAACTGGTTAGTAAAAGATTTCACACTTCAGCACCGGCTGCAGACCTATCAACACGTGTGGTACATGGGGATCGGGATCTCAAAGAACTAACCTTGGTCGCTTTCCATGCATTCGCTTCATCGCGGCATCTATCTGCGAGTGATTGGTACTGAGCTCTGGCCTGAGCAACGATGCTTTCTATGTCCAGATCGGGTCTGCTATCCAATTGCACGCAGACAGAAGTGTTCTGAATCTGTGCCTGCAGCTCACGGATTTCCTAAAGATCGACGGGAAAAAGATTGAAAGGAGATTGGAAGCATTGGAGCTGGATTGGGTTAGACTTGATTGAATTAAACAGCAAGAGGACAACTCTTGGACCGTGTCACATTTTTACCTCTTGAAATATTGATCTGAGGAAGTCGATTTCATCGGTGAGGCTTTCCAGTTTCGCTTCCAGTTCTACCTTGTTCATGTAGGAGTCATCGACATCCTAAAGAGGAGAGGGACACACTACTTTGAAAAACTCTGCCAAGAGATCCCTTTGCTATGGCCCTGCAGACAGACCTAAAGTACTGCTCACCTTCTTGACCAGGACAAACTCATTTTCCATTTCTGTGCGCCTGTTAATTTCATCTTCGTATCTGGAATGAAACAGATTATTTTACTGGTAATCCTGAGGAAATAACCCCTTCTGCCCCGTTTCCATGGTGAACCAATCCTGGGATGTCCAGCCCTAACTTATTGATCTCAAGCTCTTGCGCTCAGTGAATGCATGCTCTCCGTCGCTGGGCCGTGATTTCCACTCACTCCTTCGTTATCAAATATCCGTCCACGTATGCACTATTCTTCATCTGCTTCCCTCCCCAAGATACACAACGTCCCCGAAGTGTAAAAAAACGCTGTTCTTAGAACCATCAGTCCAGCTGGCGCTTCAACAGATTGGATCACCCAGACCAGAACCCCCAGTTTACCAAACCCATCAACCCCTCCATTACCCAAATGAACTCATCTATGTCACTGACCTTCAAAGCTTTGGGACACTCCACCCTTCCCACAACTCAGATTCAACAGGCAGCTGTCCCGACTCAGGAACCTCCCCGTCCCATCGGGTACACCCCAGACCTCCACACTCAGGAACCAACCCGTCCCATCGGGTACACCCCAGACCTCCACACTCAGGAACCTCCCCGTCCCATCGGGTACACCCCAGACCTCCACACTCAGGAACCAACCCGTCCCATCGGGTACACCCCAGGCCTCCACACTCAGGAACCTCCCCGTCCCATCGGGTACACCCCAGACCTCCACACTCAGGAACCAACCCGTCCCATCGGGTACACCCCAGACCTCCACACTCAGGAACCAACCCGTCCCATCGGGTACACCCCAGACCTCCACACTCAGGAACCAACCCGTCCCATCGGGTACACCCCAGACCTCCACACTCAGGAACCTCCCCGTCCCATCGGGTACACCCCAGACCTCCACACTCAGGAACCTCCCCGTCCCATCGGGTACACCCCAGACCTCCACACTCAGGAACCTCCCCGTCCCATCGGGTACACCCCAGGCCTCCACACTCAGGAACCAACCCGTCCCATCGGGTACACCCCAGACCTCCACAACCCGGGGTACTGAGGCCAAATGTGGCACCACAGCTGTATCCAGCGGAGGACAGCTGACTGAGCACAGTCTAATGTAACTGTGACGAGTACAGCCATTTATATTCACTCCTTCAGTTCAGTTAAGGTCACTTTCCTGCGGATTATTTCGCCAGGTGACATTTTGCCAGGTCCTGGTCAATTGATCAAAATGGTCTTAATGTGAACCAGGGACTTTGTTCAGTTGAGACATGACGGGAGAAGTACAAATGGATTCCGTAATTCAGCAGCACCACACTTACTTGCCCTTAAAGTCCTCAACCAGACCTTGCATCTGCAGAAGATCAGCCTCGAACTTCAGCTTCTCCTGCCCAAGAGTTTCCAGTTGCCTTTTGAGGTTGTCAATGTAAGCCTGGAACATGCTGTCGATGTTGGATTTGTAAGTTCCCTGTTCTTTCAGAAGATTCAGTTTGACCTCCAGTTGCTTATTTCTCTCTTCCAGGATACGAACCTGACGGTGTAGAATGAATGCACGGTTAGATTTGAACTGAACTGGTAGGAAAGTGAGAAGAGCCATTTCCAGAGTCACACCAAGTCATTGAGCAGAGACACAAAACACTGGGTTACAAACACGACCGACTGGAGAGCTGTTAAAATTACCTTGTCAATGAAATTGGCAAAGTTGTTGTTGAGCCCCACGAGCTGCTGCCTCTCATTCGCCCGGACCTGTTGCTGGCTGGTGTCATTTTTGGGGAGAGGGGCTTCCAGGTCAAGTTGAGTGGTTGCCTGGATCATCGCTTGACCGCCACTGAAACCGTAACGGCCACTGGAACCACCACCGTAACCACCACCGTAACCACCACTGAAACCGGCACCGTAACCTGATCCGATTCCCAGGTGGCTGTGGCCAGACATTGCGATTTTCCGACTCTGACCTGTGATCACACTCATGGCGCGCCTCCCTCCGACACCGCCAAAGGATCTCGCTCCCCCGCCGAATGCTCTTCCTCCGCTGGAGCTGGAGCTGGAGAATGTCATGTTTCCCAGTCCCCCGCCGAATGTTCTTCCTCCGCCGGAGCTGGAGATGGACTTGGAACTGTAGCTAGTGCGCTGCATGCTCATGTTGAGGTTGTTTGAGAGACCGGAGAGTCCAAAACTGAAGGACTGGTGGAGGTGAGGGCGACTTTAGCAGCTTTTATGGGCTGTGTGGATCTGGGCTTGGTCAGCGTGTCAGGTAACAGGGATGGGAATGGAGCAGCCGATATAGAGGAGGAGTCACCCGCCGGCCTCTGTCACGGGTTCCAACCTGTCCCTTTGCCGAGCAGCAACACCTGCTTGTTGCTTTTACTGCCACAGGCCAACTTGGCGTCAGCAACAATGTGTGGATCTTGGGAACAGACCCCTGCCTGTGTGTGGGGCTGGGAGGCTGCAAGAGTCGAGAAGCGGCCATGTGGAGGGGCTGTTTGATAGCCCCGCAACTCCTGTGCATATCAGTATTGTAAATGGAGATAGCAGCTCGCAGTATTAGACAGCAGGTAGTCCATTAGTGAGGGTCATTCCCTGGCTTTAAGTGTGGGGGGTCATCTTTTCTTGATGTATCTGCATCGTTTGCCAATGGCTCGCTTGCTTTCTGTGCTTGGACAAATGGGCTTGTGGATTTGTAGATGTTGAAGTCGCCTATTCGCTGTTGGTAGCTGCACGGTGCGGTAAATAAAGGGTTAAATCCTGATGTAGGGATTGCCTGAGCTCGCATCTCGGTCACACCCTTGGGCTTGTTTCTGGGGCTGTCTGTTTGGGCAGGGTTCCAGCTCGCGGACCCGCGGCACAAGAAATGCCAGTTGTCCCCGAACAGGTCGAAAGCCCAATGTATTGAGAGAATACAGTGCAGAACAACACGGGGAGACGGTGTGAGAGAGGGGAAAGAGTGTGGAGCTGCTTCTTCACTCTCCAGCGGTTAAAAAACATACAGGATCCTGGGCTTCATAAATAGAGAGGTCGCACAACACCAGGTTATAGTCCAACAGTTTTATTTGAAATCACAAGCTTTCGGAGCTATCGATCGCCCCTTCCTCAGGTGAAGTAAAGAAATACAGACTCGACAAAGCATATATAGATAGAGAACAATGCATGTGTACCTTACAATTGCAGACAACTAAATTAAATCATCCTGACTATCTGCCGAGGTGTGATAAAGTTAATCAGGTCAGCCAGGAAGGTACCACATCAAAGACATAGCAAGATACAACTGAGACAATGAGGTGGAGTCGCAGGGGGTCTAACGTGTCAAAAGCTGCCGTCTGTATGTAAAACGATAAGCTGTAAAATTTTTACTTTTTTACTGGGAAAATTTTTACTCATAAATAGAGGCATAGAGTACAAAAGCAAGTTATGATGAACCTTCATAAAACACTGGTTCTGCCACAACTGGAGTATTTTGTCCAATTCTGGGCACCGCACTTTAGGAAGAAAGTGAAGGGTTTAGAGAGGGTGCAGAAAAGATTTACAAGAATGGTTGCAGGGATGAGGGACTTCAGTTACGTGGATAGACTGGAGAAGCTGGGGTTGTTCTGCTTAGAGCAGAGAAGATTGAGAGGAGATTTGATAGAGGTGTTCAAAATCATGAGGGGTCTGGACAGAGTAGATCGAGAGAAACTGTTCCCATTGGCGGAAGGGTCGAGAACCAGAGGACACAGATTCAAGGTGATTGGCAGAAGAACCAAAGGCGACATGAGGAAAAACTTTTTTACACAGCGAGTGGTTAGGATCTGGAATGCACTGCCTGAGAGGGTGATGGAGGCAGACTCAATCGTGGCTTCCAAAAGGGAATTGGATAAGTACCTGAAGGGAAAAAAATTGCAGGGCAATGGGGAAAGGGCGGGGGGAGTGGGACTAGCTGAAGTGCTCTTGCACAGAGCCGACACGGGCTCGACGGGCCGAATGGCCTCCTTCTGTGCTGTAACCACTCTATGATTCGATGATTCTATTCGAAGGAGCCATCTCACCGTGTGCCCCTTGCAGTGTCCACGGGTTAACACAAAATACTGAGCGACTGTCAAAGGGGCAAAACCCAGAAAGTCTGAGATCAAAACAGTCCTGGAAAGCTTTTCCCAACTAGTCGGAATTTCAAGTGAAAGAGTTAATCATAAGCAGTCTCTTGTCAATCTGCAAAGAATAATGCACCAGGCTTATGTTAGAGCAGTTTAAAGTTGGAGAAATGTTTATGAGGACAATAAGCGTTAGCTCATCTGGGAAGAGATGGTGAAATTCCCCTTGAACACTGGGGAGTAGAAGAGAACCGTGATTAAAATCTTGGTTCCGTGTGTCTCCCATTGGCAGTGCTGGCGAGACTTTCCTGCTCTACCGTGCTGAACAACACGGGGAGACGGTGTGAGAGAGGGGAAAGAGTGTGGAGCTGCTTCTTCACTGTGAGCTTCCCATCCCATATCCTCTCCATCACAAAGAGCACCCACTTGCCCGTCCAATATCGCCCGTCTCCGTCATTGCCTCAACCCATCTGTTGCTGAAACCCTCACCCATGCTTTTGTTACCTCCTGACTTGACTATTCCAATGCTCTCCTGCTGGACCTCCCATTTTCCACCCGCCACAAACTTGAGCTCATCCAAACCTCTGCTGCCCATATCCTATCTCACACCAAGTCCCCTTGACCCACCACCCCTGTGCTCGCTAATCCACATTGGCTTCCTGTCCAGAAATACCTCGACTTTTAAAGTGCTCATTCTCCTGTTCGAATCCCTCCATGGCCTCGCCCCTCCCTATCTCTGTAACATCCTCCAGCCCTACAACCCTCTGAGAACTTTGCGTTCCTCCATCTCTGGCCCCTTGTGCATTCCCCACTTCCTTCACCCCACCATTGGCTGCCTTCCTTAACACTTACCTCTTTGACCAAGCTCCTGGTCACCTATCCTAAAGTCTCCTTATGTGGCTCGGTGTCAAATTTGGTCTGACCATCCTCCTGTGAAGCCCAGGGGGACGTTTGACTACGTTGAAGGCGCTATATAAATGCAAGTTGTTGTTTATAGCAGAGGTTCCGCGCCACAAGGGTCTGAGGATTAAATTCGCTTTGCGCTCTTTCAACTTGGCAGGATAGCAGCAGAGTGTGAGAGCAGGTTGAAAGCATCGACTTTCCAGAGCAATAACATTGCGAGTGAGCTATGTGCCAAGGGCTCCACCAGCTGGTTCAGTGTGGAAGCTCACCAGGATCCCTGGTGTGTTCTTTTTAGAGGTCGCACAACACCAGGTTATAGTCCAACAGTTTTATTTGAAATCACAAGCTTTCGGAGCTATCGATCGCCCCTTCCTCAGGTGAAGTAAATTAGATACAGAATCGCCAAAGCATATATAGATAGAGAACAAAGCATGTGTACCTTACAATTGCAGACCACTAAATTAAATCATCCTGACTATCTGCCGAGGTGTGATAAAGTTAATCAAGTCAGCCAGGAAGGTACCACATCAAAGACATAGCAAGATACAACTGAGAGAATGAGGTGTAGTCGCAGGGGTTCTAACGTGTCAAAAGCTGCCGTCTGTATGTAAAACGAAAAGCTTTAACATTTTTTTACTTTTTTACTGGGAAAATTGAAGGGTGGAGAGAATCGCCAAGAAGATCGCGCATATCGACACCGACATCAAGTATCTACAGAGATGCAAGAAAGCAGACAAGATCCCGAAAGGACTACAGATCACGAACCCACTCAAGTCGACATACAACACAGACTACGCTGAGAGACTCTGCCGTCGTACCTCTCGCACACTCCTCAACCATCTCGTACACCAGCTCTACAGCAAACGCCACAACCTCGAAACCAAGATAGAGTCCATGCTCTCAGCCTGTGCTCAGGACACAGCAGACCAGTTACGAGACACCACCAAACAGACGAGGCAACGGAACTACGCTGCCTACATGCGCATCAAGAATTGGAAGCTTGAGAAACTCGGCATCACCACCAGCAGCAACCAAGCCTCCCCCGGTACCACGGCTGCAACCACAGGGAAGTCCATCGTCAACTTGTCCGACCATACCCTTCAACCAGACGAAATCGAAGTTCTCGCCCTAGGGCTCAAGTTCTGCCCAACCACCAAAATGGACCCCATCGGTCTCGCGGCAGACACGGAGGAATTCATCAGGAGAATGAGGCTCCGGGAATACTTCCACAAATCCCAAGATGTCAGCAACAAACCCAATGAGACAATCAATGATCCAGAACAGCAGACAGAGGGACTCGCAGTGCAGCAACCGAAGAAAAAAGAGTCAAACTGGACCCCTCCGGAGGGTCGCTGCCCCAAGCTTGACATGTATGCTCAAGCTGTCAGGAGATGCATCAACGCCAGATTCATCAGCCGCACTCACAAGACAGTCCAGAATGTCACCCGAGCACAACGCAACGCCATCCACGCTCTCAAGACCAACCGCAACATTGTCATCAAACCAGCGGACAAAGGAGGAGCCATCGTCATACAGAACAGAACGGACTATTGTAAAGAAGCATACCGACAACTGGACAACCAGGAACACTACAGACAGCTACCCGCAGATCCGACCAAAGAACACACCCGCCAACTCAATAGACTGATCAAGACCTTCGATCCAGACCTTCAAAACATCCTACGCGCTCTCATCCCACGTACTCCCCGCGTGGGAGACTTCTACTGCCTCCCAAAGATACACAAAGCCAACACACCCGGACGTCCTATCGTATCAGGCAATGGAACCCTGTGTGAGAACCTCTCTGGATACGTCGAGGGCATTCTGAAACCCATCGTACAGGGAACCCCCAGCTTCTGTCGCGACACTACAGACTTCTTACAGAAACTCAGCACCCACGGACCAGTTGAACCAGGAACACTCCTTGCCACGATGGACGTATCGGCACTCTACACCAGTATCCCCCACGATGACGGCATCGCTGCAACAGCCTCAGTACTCAACATCAACAACAGCCAATCTCCAGACGCCATCCTACAACTCATCCGCTTCATCCTTGACCACAATGTCTTCACCTTCGACAACCATTTTTTTACCCAAACACACGGAACAGCCATGGGGACCAAATTCGCACCCCAATACGCCAACATCTTCATGCACAAGTTCGAGCAAGACTTCTTCGCTGCACAGGACCTCCAGCCAACGCTGTACACCAGATACATCGACGACATTTTCTTCCTTTGGACCCATGGCGAAGGATCACTGAAAAGACTACACGATAACATAAACAAGTTCCATCCCACCATCAAACTCACCATGGACTACTCCTCAGAATCGGTTTCATTCCTGGACACACGAATCTCCATCAAAGACGGACACCTCAGCACTTCACTCTACCGCAAGCCCACGGACAACCTCACGATGCTCCACTTCTCCAGCTTCCACCCTAACCATGTTAAAGAAGCCATCCCCTATGGACAAGCCCTGCGAATACACAGGATCTGCTCAGACGAGGAGGAACGTGATGGACACCTACGGACGCTGAAAAACGCCCTCGTAAGAACGGGATATGACGCTCGACTCATCGATCGACAGTTCCGACGGGCCACAGCGAAAAATCGCATAGACCTCCTCAGAAGGCAAACACGGGACACAACCAACAGGGTACCCTACGTCGTCCAGTACTTCCCCGGAGCGGAGAAACTACGCCATGTTCTTCGCAGCCTTCAACATGTCATCGATGACGACAAACACCTCGCTAAGGCCATCCCCATGCCTCCACTACTTGCCTTCAAACAGCCGCCTAACCTCAGAAGTACCATCGTTCGCAGCAAATTACCCAGCTTTCAGGATAACAGCGACCACGACACCACACAACCCTGCCACGGCAAACTCTGCAAGACATGCCAGATCATCAACACAGATACCACCATCACACGTGAGGACACTAACCACCAGGTACATGGTACATACTCATGTGACTCGGCCAACGTTGTCTACCTCATACGTTGCAGGAAAGAATGCACCGCGGCATGGTACATCGGCGAGACCATGCAGACACTGAGACAACGTATGAACGAGCACCGCGCAACAATCGCCAGGCAGGATTGTTACCTCCCAGTCGGGGAACACTTCAGCAGTCAAGGACATTCAGCCTCGGATCTGCGGGTAAGCGTTCTCCAAGGCAACCTTAGAAACACACGACAACGCAAAATCATCGAGCAGAAACTGATAGCCAAGTTCCGCACTCATGAAGACGGTCTCAACCGGGATCTTGGGTTTATGTCACGATACATGACGTGATCCGGACTCGAGTCGTCGTTGGCTTGTTCACAGATGTGATTCCCAGTAAAAAAGTAAAAATTTTCCCAGTAAAAAAGTAAAAATTTTAAAGCTTTTCGTTTTACATACAGACGGCAGCTTTTGACACGTTAGAACCCCTGCGACTACACCTCATTGTCTCAGTTGTATCTTGCTATGTCTTTGATGTGGTACCTTCCTGGCTGACTTGATTAACTTTATCACACCTCGGCAGATAGTCAGGATGATTTAATTTATTGGTCTGCAATTGTAAGGTACACATGCTTTGTTCTCTATCTATATATGCTTTGGCGATTCTGTATCTAATTTACTTCACCTGAGGAAGGGGCAATCGATAGCTCCGAAAGCTTGTGATTTCAAATAAAACTGTTGGACTATAACCTGGTGTTGTGCGACCTCTCAATTTTGTCCACCCCAGTCCAACACCGGCATCTCCGCATCGTGTTCTTTTTATCCATTGGTAGCTTTAAGATTGCTAAGTTTGGGGAATAAATAGTTTAAATAAGAATGATTTAAAGGGAAAAGAGGATCCATATTTACGTGGACAATTCCTGGAAGGAATATTCCTATTCCATGCAATCTGGTTGTTTGTAGTCTTAGGAATTTAGCCATGTAATTTCCTGGAGAGATAAAATAACGGAGATAAACCCAAGGCCGATAAGGGAAGAAATGCTCTGGAAAATGCCTTTCCAACGCGACCAGAACCTGCCCAGGAGATCACATGCAACAACTGTTATCTATGAAGCCACTGACCTTCTACATGATGCGATCTCTGCCCCGGTCAAGATCCGGTCCAGCTCCCTCTTGAAGGTGTGCAGAGTTAGCACCCATCACACCAGCCGCAACGTGTTCCAGAGGAATATGAGGAAAAGAAGAACTGCCTAACATCCAGTCTATTCCTCCTCTTGCATAGTTTAAACACATGTCACCTGGTGCTTCATAATCTGTTAAACTGGAATAATCTGTCAATAGACGCGCTATCGAGCACCTTTCATTATTTTATAAACCTTTATCTGGTCGCCTCGAAGTCTACACTGCTCTAATGTAAATAGACCCAGCTGCTTTAGCCTATCTGAGTAACTACGGTTCTTTAAGCTAGGAATCATTCTTGTATCTCTCCTCTGAACCTTTTCCAAGGCCACTTTATCACCCACCATGTGGGGGGACCAAAACTGGCCGCAGTACTCCAGATGCGGTCTAACCAACGACCTGTATAATGACTGAATGGTGTCCTATGATTTGTACTGAATGGTTCTATTAATACAACCCAATACCCTGTTAGCTTTAGTTACAGCTTCTCTACATTGGTCATGAACCTTCAGTGATCTGTGCACACCAACACCTCCATCCTTTTCTCTCTCGACCTCTTTCAGTACCATTTGCCATTGTGTGGCCCATTCCCCGAGCGCATCTAAATTTCTTTGCCTTGGATTGCATTCTTCTACTGTCTTAACCATTGCACAGATTTTGGTGTCATCTGCAAACTTACTGACCATATTGCCAACATCACTGTCCAGGTCATTCATAAAGGCAGTGAAGGGAAGTGGGCCTAGGACCGATCCACGGGGAGCACCACTCGTAACGTGCCTCCAGGCTGAGACACGTCCATTAGCTACAATATTTTGGCCCTGGGATTGGAGCCAGTTCCTAATCCAGTGTCTCAAATTCCTACTGAAAGCGCAAATTTCTATCTTGTGAAGTAACCTAGTCTGAGGAACCTTATCAAAGGCTTTCTGAAAGCCCAGGCAGACATCAGTTGGGAAGGACATATATCGACTCGCCCTGGCAAATAACGCATCGGTCACCTGCCTGATGCATTTGTGGGTGGCTGACTGAGACTTCCTCGATGAGTCTGCAGAGCTCCGTGACCAGCTGCCTTGACAATCGGAGCCTCCTGAAGCACTGCTCCTCGGACAGGTCAAGGAAGCTGAGCCTCTGTCTGTACACCCTGTGAGGTGGGTAAGGCCTGCTGCGCGCATGCCCCCTCTGTTGTTGCCTTCTCTGCGGCCCACCTGCAACTCCTTCTACAGTATGCCCTTGCTGCTGGTGCTCCTCTTCCTCCTCCTCTTCTTCACTCTAATAGAGTGCAGCTAGAGCAGCACCTATTATCAGATTCTCATTTTTTTTAACAAAGTGTATCGAAAGCACAACCCAACTTAAACAGTGATCACAGAATCATAGCCCACAATGAACTGAAAGAGCACGTGTGGGTGTTGCACCTTTATTCAGATCGGGTCCCCTTTAGTTTCAGCACACGGATCAGTTCGCACGCAATCCTATCGGGGTCCTAATTGCATCATAGGACTACGATATATGTATATTCATGAGCCTCCCGTCGATCACTAAAAGCTAGTGGACAGGTACAAGAATAATTGAAAAGGCTAATGGACTGTTGACCTTTATCTCAAGAGGGCGGGAATACAAAGGGGTGCAAGTTATGTTACAGTTATATAAAGTATTTAGAGTATTGCGTTCAGTTCTGGGCACCGTACCTCAGGAAGGATATATTGGCCTTGGAGGAGGTGCAGATTCTCCAGAATGATACTGGAATTAAAGGGTTAAGTTATGAGGACAGGTTGCATAGACTAGGCTTGTATTTCCTTGAGCATAGAAGATTAAGGGATGATCTAATTGAGGTGTTTAAGATGATTAAAGTAGTTAATAGGATAGATGGAGAGAAATTATTTCCTCTGGTGGGGGAATCCAGCACAAGGGGGCGGGCAGAACCTTAAAATTAGAACTAGGCTGTTCCGGGGTGATGTCAAGAAGCACTTTGTCACACAAAGGGTAGTGGAAACCTGGAACTCTCTTCCCCCAAATAGCTGTTGACGCTGGGGGGTCAATTGAAAATTTCAAAACGGAGATTGCTAGATTTTTGTTAGGCAAGAGTATAAAGGGTTCCGGAACCAAGGCGGGTCGATGGAGTTAAGATACAGATCAGCCATGATCTAACTGAATGGAGAATAAGGCTCGAGGGGCTGAATGGCCTCCTCCTGTTCCTATGTTCCGATTCACAGCTGTTAATATCGCAGAGGCCGGGAACGTGATGGGTTGGGGACAGGATCACCATTTCTGGGATTTTGACCCCTCTCCTGACCCTTTCCTGCCCGCCGGGGTTTAGCGGTTTAAAATCGAGACCGATGACTCCAGTGTCCTTCTTAATAGCTACCCATCTATCGTAAATTCCAACTTTCCTAATCTAAGTCCCATTCACCCATCAGCCCTATTCTCACTGATGTACATTGACTCCCTGTCTCTCAATGGCTGAATTTCAATTTTTTTCCCCAAGTCTTTAAATCCCTCTACAGACTCGCTGCTCCTTGTCTCTGCTACCTTCTCCAGCCTTATATCCCCTGCTGCTCCCTTTCTTCCTCCAACTCTGGCCTTTTGTATATCCTGTGCTCCCTTCACCTTCGAGTCTTCAGCCATCTTGGACCTAGTCTTTGGAACTGTCCTCCTCCCTCCAGTTCCCTTTGACTCATCACTTCTCTCTCTCATAACCGATCTTTTCAAACAAGCCTTTGGTCATTTCCTCAAACTCTCCGACCATGGCTCTCTACCTATACCTTTATCCATTTTATTTCTTTTCTCTCTCCTCTCTGTAGCACACCTTGGAAAATGTTCTATGTTAAAGGTGTCATATAAATGCAGGTTGTTGCTGGTGATGTTATTAGTGTCTTGCAATCTACATCTCTTAGCTTTCATATATATTATTCTATTGGTAAATAAATCTGAACAAGCAGTTAAGCCTGTGCACCATGTGTACCACTATGGGTTTTTAATAACAATTCCTGGGGATGAATCTTGTGCTCATCATTGTAAGGGGTGTCACCACTGGGCAATAGAATATTTTTCACTGTTAACACCCAGTGTCATCATCAAGTGCTCCCAGGTCGTGTACTATGTGGGAATTAAAAAACCTTCTGATTTGCTCCCAAAATGTGCCTGAATTACAACTTCGACATTGTAAATAATTATGATATTGTTCTTTATTACACCAGAGGGACATTTCCATTTTCACAGGAGCCATCCTTATGGTTTCCCAAGTTTTACTGGAACTTAATCTAAACAGATGTAGTGCTGGGGAATGGGACACTTTCCATTTTGGTTACCCAGTCAACATCAAACACGCCCAGGTCAGTTTTGGAAACACGGAGTAGAGCTACTCTTCTCTGCCCCAAGAATATGCCTCAGTCCCTATGGCATTACTGCATCAGTATGCTATTTCTCCATTCCCCAGATGAGCTATCCCGTGGCCTCTCTGCGTGTCGCTGCTTACTTAGTGGTTATTACTGTAAATTAGGGACCGTTTGTACTGTAGGCCTATACTTTCTTGGAACAGCTTAGAGACTGCACAAACTCATTTCATGTAGGACGCTTACAGCCAATAGATGAAGGATACTTTCCTCGATCAGTCTGGACTGGATGTGAACACAGATCCCAGGGTCAGTGTTCTAACCCAATGCATCTCTCACTATCCCATAGATATGAGGTTGGCTGCCTTGTCGATGCACCAGCTGCATTGTGACCATTGGGAAAGGAGCATGTTCTGGAGATTCAAAATAATCATGTGTGCAGTGCTGGTGATCTCAGAGGATGGAAAAAGTAATATCATTGGCGGAGGAGAAGGAGGCGGAGTTAAATTGCTGCTAAACTTTGGGGTATCTATATCTGTGCACTGACTGACTTCAGTGATGGTCTGTTGTGTTTTTATATGGAATGCACAAAGTAATCTTTCTATATTTCATAACATTGCTCCAACCTTAATGTAAAAATATTTCAAAGTTCTTAAATTTCACATGAACGTATGAAGCTTGTTTTTTTCAGTAACTTAATATTGTGCTTAAGCAAAAAGCAGTCCAGATTTGTCGATTAGAAGTTTAATCAGTATAACAGGAATGTCATGAAAGGTAAATCCCCAGTACAAAATGATAGAGAATCATGAAACAGTTCAGCACCGAAAACTTTGGTTTATTTCCCATTTTAAAGGAACCAACAAATAAACTGTGAGTTTCTTAACCGGCTTTCCCACAAACCCCAACAATAGGCCTTTACTAGGTTTAATTTCCTCTGTGCACTGGTTAAGATGTCGATGTTAATTTCATGTCGTTTAACTATGTCAAATGAACAGGTTGGTGAAGGTGTTGCAAATAGCAAACATGAAGTTAATCCAAATATGTTAACCACTGCACTAAGAACAGTACGTAGAGGAAATACAGCCTCTGACAATGAGCTCATCAGTGGGCTGGTAAGAGACGCTGCTGGCATTAGTTTATCCCTCGTTGATTCAAGCTGTAGTTGTATATCCACGCTCCACTGATTTCACAATCACGGTTTTGCTGCCACCTCCGATAGCAGTACTGCTGCCACTTGTACTAGAGCCTCCTGAACTGATCAAAGAGGTTTCCATGCCATGACTGCCTTGGACGTGTCCATACAATCCCTGACTCATATCACCAAACGCCTGAAAATTACCTGTATAGGGGGAAAAACACTCTTAACATCTGGGTCCTACAGTTAAAAGGACAAGTACAACAACAGAAACAATTTGCATTTCTATAGCACCTTTAACTTAGTAAAGCATCGCAGGAGCTTTATCAAGAAAAACTTTGACACCGAACCACATACGGATTTTTATTTTTATTCGTTCATGGGATGTGGGCGTCGCTGGCAAGGCCAGCATTTATCGCCCATCCCTAATTGCCCTTGAAAAGGTGGTGGTGAGCCGCCTTCTTGAACCGCTGCAGTCCATGTGGTGAAGGTACTCCCACAGTGCTGTTGTGGAGGGAGTTCCAGGATTTTGACCCAGCGACGATGAAGGATCGGCGATATACTTCCAAGTCAGGATGATGTGTGACTTGGAGGTGAACTTGGAGGTGGTGGTGTTCCCATGCGCCTGCTGCCCTTGTCCTTCTAGGCGGTAGAGGTCACGGGTTTGGGACGTGCTGCCGAAGAAGCCTTGGCGAGTTGCTGCAGTGCATCTTGTAGATGGTACACACTGCAGCCACGGTGCACCAGTGGTGGAGGGAGTGAATGTTTAAGGTGGTGGATGGGGTGCCAATCAAGCGGGCTGCTTTCTACTGGATGGTGTCGAGCTTCTTGAGTGTTGTTGGAGCTGCACTCATCCAGGCAAGTGGAGAGTATTCCATCACACTCCTTACTTGTGCCTTGTAGATGGTGGAAAGGCTTTGGGGAGTCAGGAGGTGAGACACTCGCTGCAGAATAGCTAGCCTCTGACCTGCTCTTGTTGCCACAGTATTTATGTGGCTGGTCCAGTTAAGTTTCTGGTCAATGGTGACCCCCAGGATGTTGATGGTGGGGGATTCGGCGATGGTAATGCCGTTGAATGTCATGGGGCGGTGGTTAGACTCTCGCTTGTTGGAGATAGTCATTGCCTGGAACTTGTGTGACCAAAAGCTTGCTCAAACATGACGGTCTTAAAGGAGGAACGAGAGGTGGAGAGGGGGAGAGGTTTAGAGAGGGAATTTCCGAACTTAGGGCTTTGGCAGCTGAAAGCGCGGCCGCCAGTGGTGGGATGATGGAAATCGGGGAAGCGCAAGAGGCCAGAATTGGAGGAGCGCAGAGATCTCAGAGGGTTGTAGAGCTGGAGGAGGTTACAGAGAAAGGGAGGGGGAAGGCCATGGAGGGATTTGAGCACAAGAATGAGAATTTTCAATTCGAGGCATTGCCAGATTGGGAGCCAATGTAGGTCAATGAGCTCAAAGGGTGATTGGTGACTAGGACTTGGTGCGAGTTAGGATATGGGCAGCAGAATTTTGGATGAGCTGAAGTTTATGGAGGGTGGAAGGTGGGAGGCCGGCCAGGAGAGCATTGGAATAGTTGAATCTGGAGGTAACAAAGGCATGCATGAGGGTTTCAGCAGTCGATGGGCTGATGCAGGGGTAGAGACGGGCGATATTACGGAGGTGGAAGTGGGCAGTCTTGGTGATGGGGTGGCTATGGGTTCGGAAGCTCAGCTCGGGGTCAAATAGGACGCCAAGTTTGCAAACATTTGGTTCAGCCTAAGACAGTGGCCGGGGAGGGGGATGGAGTCGGTGGTTAGTGAACGGAGATTGTGGCGGAGCCCAAGGCAATGGCTTTGGTCTTCCCAATATTGAAATGGAGGAAATTTCTACTTATCCAATGCTGGATGTCAGACATGCAGCATGACAAATCAGAGGCATTGGAGGGGTCGAAAGAGGTGGTGAGGTGGAGCTGGGTGTCGTCAGTGTACATGTGTAATCTGATGTTGCGTTTTTGGATGATATCACCAAGAGGCAGCATGCAGATAAATAGGAGTGGGCCAAGAATAGATCCTTGGGGGACTCCAGAGGTAATGGTGCGGGAGCAGGAAGAGAAGCCATTACAGGAAATTCTCTGGCTATGACTGGACAGATAGGAATGGAACCAGGCAAGGGCAGTCCCACCCAGCTGGACAAAGCAGAAGAGACATTGGAGGACGATGGTGTGGTCAACCGTGCCAAAGGTTGCAGATGGGTAGAGAAGAATGAGGAGGGATAGTTTACCGTGGTCACAGTCACATAGGGTGTCATTTGTGACTTTGATAAGGGCTGTTTCAGTGCTGTGGCAGGGGCAGAAACCTGATTGCAGAGTTTCAAGCATGGAGTTGCAGAAAATATGGGCACGGATTTGGGAGGCAACAACATGTTCAAGGACTTTGAAGAGGAAAGGAAGGTTGGAGACGGGGTGACAGTTTGCAAAGACAGAGGGTCAAGTGTGGGTTTTTTGAGGTGGAGGGTGATGATGGGTGATTTGAAAGAGATGGGGACAGTTACCAGAGGAGAGGGAACCATTAACAATATCAGCTAGCATGGGGGCCAGGAAGGCAAGTTGGGTAGTCAGCAGTATTAGAAGTAATTGCTTCTTGTCCTAACATAAAACAACTGTTGATCTCATCATTAAACACAGCGACATTGATAACAATTATGATTGACTATAATGAGAACAGAAATACTGGAAATACATAGCAGGTCCATCAGCCTTGGAATCAGAACAAAGAGAGGTTAAGGTTTGGGGAGCACCATAGACCCTTCTTCAAAACAAGGGCACTGTGACCAAGGGTCGAAACCTGAAATGACAACCTGTCTTTTCTCTTTTCAGCTGATGACGGACCTACTGTGTCTTTCCAGAATTTCCCATTTTTGTGTCCGGGTTCTAGTATTTCCTCCAGGAATTATTAGCTCAAAGTAGGAATTATAAGTGTTCTTACCCCGCCCCGCTACTTGCTGGATGTTGAGGGTTTTTACCCCAGTTTCCATCCTGTTGATAAAGAAACACATCACATTACAACAGGTATTTGCAGTATATTCACAATCATATTTTCCTCTAGTTTACCAATTTTCTCCCTCTCCCAGGGACACTGACTTCTGCTGGGGTGAAGCTCCATGGGCACAGTCACCCTCCAGCCCCTCGCCCAAAGTGCCCATTCTTCATGTGTGAGCACAGACAGCAAATGCCAGCAGGCCATTTGACCATGGGGAAGGAAGATCCACAGCAGGACTCACTGTATAGCAATCAGGAACAGGATCCTTGGCTGCTTTTACCCTCCCTTGCTCAGGGCACAGAGCCCAACCGTACACCCCAACCACTGCCCTGGTGGAACTTCTGCTCAGTGTGGCTCAGTTCCACAATGCCTTCACCCACTGAGCCATCAGGAGAGCTTTACTGGTCTATCTCTATAAAAGGAGGAACGAATCACCATCTAGGTGTTCATTCTGGGAGTGAGTGTGATGTTTGTGTCTGGTTAGATACAAAGCAGCCTTGAAACCAAAGTAAGTGATTGTAGAGTGCCCTGCCACTCCGAGTGCCTGGACTTCATTCCATTATCAGAGATCAAAGCTACAGTAATGAAGATACCAATAAAATGCAAGTACAGATTGTAATCTGCCAGTATAGGAAACCGTGGACTATACTCAGTGTGTGGCTGGAATTTGTAACTGCCCCATGTCCTACCTATGCTCCTCTCCCTCCAGTAGCTTCTTGTAGGTGGCAATTTCAAGATCCAGAGCCAGCTTGACAGTCATCAGGTCCTGGTATTGGCGGACTTGGGTGGTCAACTCATGTCTTGCTTTGACGATGGCAGCTTCCAGATCTTGAATCCTAAGCTTAGCGTCTTTGAGAGACATCTCACCGCGTTCCTCGGCTTCTCCGATTTCAGCCTCCAGTTTGAGACGCTAAATAGCACAAATATTAATATGGTCAGTTTCATCGGCATTTCGCCTGTCAGAGCAGCGCTCCAAATGAGTCATCGGGAAACCCTCTCCCTCGTGTCAATCAATTGGCAAGAGCAGTGCGGTGAGTATTGTAGGCTGATTGCGATTGGATTCACATCACAATGTTTCCTTAGAAAGGTCGAAATGTAATCATTACTGAGCGACCAAGAGTGGCAGGACCAGACCAGGTTGAGCTGATCCTTCAACCGTTTCTTGCCCAATTTTTTTGGATGGGGGAAAGAGAAGAGAGAAGAGAGAGACCCAGAGAGGCAGACAGGCCATTTACAATAGTTATTCAATTGGTACCAATATCTTGTTTTGTTTCAGTTCTTTGCCTACCTCCTGTTTAAGACGATCGATATTGTTAGTCAGGTTACGGATATCATTGGTCAGCTGAGTAATTTCTGATTTCACCAGACGGAGGTCATTGTCATATTGTCCAGATGAAGTGGACAGTTCCTGTATCTGCAATGAAACATTGGCAACTGGTTAGTAAAAGATTTCACACTTCAGCACCGGCTGCAGACCTATCAATACGTGTGGTACATGGGGATCGGGATCTCAAAGAACTAACCTTGGTCGCTTTCCATGCATTCGCTTCATCGCGGCATCTATCTGCGAGTGATTGGTACTGAGCTCTGGCCTGAGCAACGATGCTTTCTATGTCCAGATCGGGTCTGCTATCCAATTGCACGCAGACAGAAGTGTTCTGAATCTGTGCCTGCAGCTCACGGATTTCCTAAAGATCGACGGGAAAAAGATTGAAAGGAGATTGGAAGCATTGGAGCTGGATTGGGTTAGACTTGATTGAATTAAACAGCAAGAGGACAACTCTTGGACTGTGTCACATTTTTACCTCTTGAAATATTGATCTGAGGAAGTCGATTTCATCGGTGAGGCTTTCCAGTTTCGCTTCCAGTTCTACCTTGTTCATGTAGGAGTCATCGACATCCTAAAGAGGAGAGGGACACACTACTTTGAAAAACTCTGCCAAGAGATCCCTTTGCTATGGCCCTGCAGACAGACCTAAAGTACTGCTCACCTTCTTGACCAGGACAAACTCATTTTCCATTTCTGTGCGCCTGTTAATTTCATCTTCGTATCTGGAATGAAACAGATTATTTTACTGGTAATCCTGAGGAAATAACCCCTTCTGCCCCGTTTCCATGGTGAACCAATCCTGGGATGTCCAGCCCTAAGTTATTGATCTCAAGCTCTTGCGCTCAGTGAATGCATGCTCTCCGTCGCTGGGCCGTGATTTCCACTCACTCCTTCGTTATCAAATATCCGTCCACGTATGCACTATTCTTCATCTGCTTCCCTCCCCAAGATACACAACGTCCCCGAAGTGTAAAAAAACGCTGTTCTTAGAACCATCAGTCCAGCTGGCGCTTCAACAGATTGGATCACCCAGACCAGAACCCCCAGTTTACCAAACCCATCAACCCCTCCATTACCCAAATGAACTCATCTATGTCACTGACCTTCAAAGCTCTGGGACACTCCACCCTTCCCACAACTCAGATTCAACAGGCAGCTGTCCCGACTCAGGAACCTCCCCGTCCCATCGGGTACACCCCAGACCTCCACACTCAGGAACCAACCCGTCCCATCGGGTACACCCCAGACCTCCACACTCAGGAACCTCCCCGTCCCATCGGGTACACCCCAGACCTCCACACTCAGGAACCTCCCCGATCCCTCGGGTACACCCCAGGCCTCCACACTCAGGAACCAACCCGTCCCATCGGGTACACCCCAGACCTCCACAACCCGGGGTACTGAGGCCAAATGTGGCACCACAGCTGTATCCAGCGGAGGACAGCTGACTGAGCACAGTCTAATGTAACTGTGACGAGTACAGCCATTTATATTCACTCCTTCAGTTCAGTTAAGGTCACTTTCCTGCGGATTATTTCGCCAGGTGACATTTTGCCAGGTCCTGGTCAATTGATCAAAATGGTCTTAATGTGAACCAGGGACTTTGTTCAGTTGAGACATGACGGGAGAAGTACAAATGGATTCCGTAATTCAGCAGCACCACACTTACTTGCCCTTAAAGTCCTCAACCAGACCTTGCATCTGCAGAAGATCAGCCTCGAACTTCAGCTTCTCCTGCCCAAGAGTTTCCAGTTGCCTTTTGAGGTTGTCAATGTAAGCCTGGAACATGCTGTCGATGTTGGATTTGTAAGTTCCCTGTTCTTTCAGAAGATTCAGTTTGACCTCCAGTTGCTTATTTCTCTCTTCCAGGATACGAACCTGACGGTGTAGAATGAATGCACGGTTAGATTTGAACTGAACTGGTAGGAAAGTGAGAAGAGCCATTTCCAGAGTCACACCAAGTCATTGAGCAGAGACACAAAACACTGGGTTACAAACACGACCGACTGGAGAGCTGTTAAAATTACCTTGTCAATGAAATTGGCAAAGTTGTTGTTGAGCCCCACGAGCTGCTGCCTCTCATTCGCCCGGACCTGTTGCTGGCTGGTGTCATTTTTGGGGAGAGGGGCTTCCAGGTCAAGCTGAGTGGTTGCCTGGATCATCGCTTGACCGCCACTGAAACCGTAACGGCCACTGGAACCGCACCGAAACCACCACCGTAACCACCACTGAAACCGGCACCGTAACCTTGATCCGATTCCCAGGTGGCTGTGGCCAGACATTGCGATTTTCCGACTCTGACCTGTGATCACACTCATGGCGCGCCTCCCTCCGACACCGCCAAAGGATCTCGCTCCCCCGCCGAATGCTCTTCCTCCGCTGGAGCTGGAGCTGGAGAATGTCATGTTTCCCAGTCCCCCGCCGAATGTTCTTCCTCCGCCGGAGCTGGAGATGGACTTGGAACTGCAGCTAGTGCGCTGGATGCTCATGTTGAGGTTGTTTGAGAGACCGGAGAGTCCGAAACTGAAGGACTGGTGGAGGTGAGGGCGACTTTAGCAGCTTTTATGGGCTGTGTGGATCTGGGCTTGGTCAGCGTGTCAGGTAACAGGGATGGGAATGGAGCAGCCGATATAGAGGAGGAGTCACCCGCCGGCCTCTGTCACGGGTTCCAACCTGTCCCTTTGCCGAGCAGCAACACCTGCTTGTTGCTTTTACTGCCACAGGCCAACTTGGCGTCAGCAACAATGTGTGGATCTTGGGAACAGACCCCTGCCTGTGTGTGGGGCTGGGAGGCTGCAAGAGTCGAGAAGCGGCCATGTGGAGGGGCTGTTTGATAGCCCCGCAACTCCTGTGCATATCAGTATTGTAAATGGAGATAGCAGCTCGCAGTATTAGACAGCAGGTAGTCCATTAGTGAGGGTCATTCCCTGGCTTTAAGTGTGGGGGGTCATCTTTTCTTGATGTATCTGCATCGTTTGCCAATGGCTCGCTTGCTTTCTGTGCTTGGACAAATGGGCTTGTGGATTTGTAGATGTTGAAGTCGCCTATTCGCTGTTGGTAGCTGCACGGTGCGGTAAATAAAGGGTTAAATCCTGATGTAGGGATTGCCTGAGCTCGCATCTCGGTCACACCCTTGGGCTTGTTTCTGGGGCTGTCTGTTTGGGCAGGGTTCCAGCTCGCGGACCCGCGGCACAAGAAATGCCAGTTGTCCCCGAACAGGTCGAAAGCCCAATGTATTGAGAGAATACAGTGCAGAACAACACGGGGAGACGGTGTGAGAGAGGGGAAAGAGTGTGGAGCTGCTTCTTCACTCTCCAGCGGTTAAAAAACATACAGGATCCTGGGCTTCATAAATAGAATTGAGAGGTCGCACAACACCAGGTTATAGTCCAACAGTTTTATTTGAAATCACAAGCTTTCGGAACTATCGCTCCTTCCTCAGGTGAAGTAAATTGGATACAGAATCGTCAGAGCATATATAGATGGAAAAAAAAGCATGTGTACTTTACAATTGCAGACCAATAAATTAAATCATCCTGACTATAAATAGATAGAGGCATAGAGTACAAAAGCAAGTTATGATGAACCTTCATAAAACACTGGTTCGGCCACAACTGGAGTATTTTGTCCAATTCTGGGCACCGCACTTTAGGAAGAAAGTGAAGGGTTTAGAGAGGGTGCAGAAAAGATTTACAAGAATGGTTGCAGGGATGAGGGACTTCAGTTACGTGGATAGACTGGAGAAGCTGGGGTTGTTCTGCTTAGAGCAGAGAAGATTGAGAGGAGATTTGATAGAGGTGTTCAAAATCATGAGGGGTCTGGACAGAGTAGATCGAGAGAAACTGTTCCCATTGGCGGAAGGGTCAAGAACCAGAGGACACAGATTCAAGGTGATTGGCAGAAGAACCAAAGGCGACATGAGGAAAAACTTTTTTACACAGCGAGTGGTTAGGATCTGGAATGCACTGCCTGAGAGGGTGATGGAGGCAGACTCAATCGTGGCTTCCAAAAGGGAATTGGATAAGTACCTGAAGGGAAAAAAATTGCAGGGCAATGGGGAAAGGGCGGGGGGAGTGGGACTAGCTGAAGTGCTCTTGCACAGAGCCGACACGGGCTCGACGGGCCGAATGGCCTCCTTCTGTGCTGTAACCACTCTATGATTCGATGATTCTGTTCGAAGGAGCCATCTCACCGTGTGCCCCTTGCAGTGTCCACGGGTTAACACAAAATACTGAGCGACTGTCAAAGGGGCAAAACCCAGAAAGTCTGAGATCAAAACAGTCCTGGAAAGCTTTTCCCAACTAGTCGGAATTTCAAGTGAAAGAGTTAATCATAAGCAGTCTCTTGTCAATCTGCAAAGAATAATGCACCAGGCTTATGTTAGAGCAGTTTAAAGTTGGAGAAATGTTTATTAGGACAATAAGCGTTAGCTCATCTGGGAAGAGATGGTGAAATTCCCCTTGAACACTGGGGAGTAGAAGAGAACCGTGATTAAAATCTTGGTTCCGTGTGTCTCCCATTGGCAGTGCTGGCGAGACTTTCCTGTTCTGTCACCGTTCACTGAATCACTGCAGTTTTTTCGGGGTGCATTCGGTTCTTTGTTTTTGCCAAAGTCATTTATTCTCACTGACTGCCCTGATTTCCCACCCTTCCAAAAAAAATCTCCTTTCTGTGTATAGTGTAGTGAGATGTTTTTAGGTGTGACTAACACAATCTTGCTAAAAATCAGATCGCCAGCTCTCAGTCAGTGAAATGATTGGCCGCAATATATAAATCAGTGCAGAATTTTTAAACAGCGTGCATCATTCTTCCTACTTTTATTTATTTTTTGTGCCTGGGATATCTGATGCAAATTGTCAGTATAATTAACAAGGTTGTCATTACAACTCTGAGAGAGAATTGTGCCTTACTTCCGAAACTCTGCAAACTCGGAAATAAATTAGAATACTTGTTTAATTCGGCTCACAGGAATTATCGTTTGCTATCTCTCGCATAAAACGCAGTTCGTGCTAATTTCCTGTTTGCGCGATGCCCACTGCTCCATTTGAAAACGTTAAATCTGTGATTTTGATTAACGTGGATTCTCTAACAGTGTGCCAACCCGATTATATGATTTATTTCATTCGTGACTAAGGCAGTGTTACCACCCATCACCCTGGAGCTGTCTCAGGCAGACAAACCGGTACAGTAGGGTGTTGTCTCAAACAATTGTCTCACTGTGAAGCCTTACCTAGTTTAAAAAAAACATCATCTTAGATTTAAATGAATATTGGAATACCTCCAAAAGGGATATTGTTCATCTTGAACATCCGAAAAAAATATATTGTGGAATGAGGATCTGCCGCACCAACCCCTCTCCATTCACTGGGTACGCACAATGTAGCCTATCATTGATTCGACAACAACAACTTGTGTTTATCTAGTGCCTTTAACACAGTAAAACGTCCCAAGGCGCTTCACAGAAGCGATTATCAGACAACATTTGACACCGAGCCACATAAGGAGATATTAGGACAGGTCAAAGAGGGAGGTTTTAAGGAGTGCCTTGAAGGCGGAGAGGTTTAGGGAGGGAATTCCAGCGCTTAAGACCTTAGGACAGCTGAAGGCGCGGCCGCTAATTGTGGGGTGAAGGAAATCGGGAATGCACAAGAGGCCAGAGTTGGAGGTACACAGAGATCTCGGAGGGTTGTACTGGAGGAGGACTGGAGAGATAGGGAGGGGTGAGGCCATGGAGGGCGTTGAACACAAGGAGGAGAATTTTAAATTTGAGGCCAATTGATTTCCCACCCACCCATTTCATCTTCTGAGATCAGGGTTGCAGAAGAGCTTTAAACGCTAACAAGAGAAACTCTAGAATATTTGTCCATCAATTCAGCTTCAACAAGCTTCCCTTCAGGAACAACCCCTATTTACTATCTCACTGCAGAAAGCACTGAGATGACATTTGGGTGTCAATGCTGTGGAGAGGAAAGCAGAAGCGATTTAGTAAGAAGGGTTAGGGTTAGAGTGAGCCGAATGGCCTACTCCTGTTCCTATTTCTTATGTTCTTAAAGCAGGGATGAGAAGCTTTAGTTATGAGGAGCCACAAGAGGAACTTGACCACTTGATCCTGACAGTTTTTGTTTTCCAATTGCCAATTTGCCTTCCCACACAGTTCCCCCGCCCCAGCCAAATACCTTGTCCACTGCTTCTGTACCAGAAGATAAGAGTTCAAAGGGAAAGGCCAGAACCTGCAGTTGTGTCAATTTTTCCAATGCAGCTTCCTCAGCCCTACTTTTCAAAATGGCTGCAGAGACTTCCTGAGAACATCTGTGGCCTCTTGTTATTTCTGTGTGAGTGAGGCAGGGAAAAGACAAATCACGAGTGCAGCCCCGAAAGAGAGCCAGAAAAGTACAGAGCCAACAATGAGAGAGAGAGAGACCATGAGGGAGCAATGAAACTCAGACACTTTGGTTCAAGTTCAATGAAATATACAGGAAAAGTATCAAAGACACCGGGGGCGATTTTGTGCCATTGGAGGAGGCGGGAAAGGCGGGAAAATCAGATTCAAAGAGGTCAGGTTCGGAACCCGCCTCCGCGGGATTTTGCCAGTGCCGGTTTTGGAGGTCGGGAAACGGTCCCGCCTCCAGCTGACTATAGCGATACTTGTCATCATTAAATGCTCGTTAAGGGCCTCTCTAAGCCTATATTGAGAGGCCCTCGTGATTTTTCGACGATTTCGGCATGCTCCACGCACCTCCTGAACCACGCCAGGTAAACCTGGCGGGTTGACTCATGGGTGGCCTCCTCACTGCTGCAGGTCTATCGAGACATTGTTTATTGCAGCAAGGATTACTTGCAGGTGCCAGACCTTGGCTTTAAAAGGTCTCTGAGCACTTTTAGAAGGCCTTCCAAAGTTGGAGGTGCTGCAGCTTGAATCAATCAACTGTGGGACCTCCTTGAAAGACCCTCTCCCCGCTTGCAATGAGCGCTTCCCCAAAGTAGGCATCTGCAAGCAGCATGGGAACCATTCGTTTTCTTTCTGCATGGACCTCAGATGAGGATGAGGAGGAGGCTGAGGAGGAGGATCTGGAGGAGGAGGAGGAGCAGGAGGAGGTCAGAGCGCCGGTGTATCGACCAGCGGCAGCAGCAGCACGCGAGCACACAGCTGCCCGGGATGCAAGGGATGAACTTATCCTGGCCAGATTTGCATAGGTTGCCCAAGCTGGCACATGTCCTTGGCTCCAGCCTAGGACATCATTGACAATGGACATGACTCTCTGGCCTCCTTTCACTCAGGCCACCAACCTGACAACGCAAGTGTGGCGGACGCCACAATGTGGAGCTGCCTAAGGCAAAAGAACAGATGCCATAACGCCAACATTTTGGATTCAAATCATTTTAATGCTTTCCAACAGGAATGGCATTTCATCAATACACAGAAACATTCTCCCAATCTGCACACAGATCTGGAGGTTATATCCCTTGCCAGCTGTACCCACACAGCCTTGGTTTCTTTGGCAGGCCTCTTCCTCCCAGATGAGTGGAAGAGCACCTCCCTGCTAGCTGTCACCCCCTCAAACAACATTTGCAGTGCCTCATCCGAGAGCCTCGGGGAGGCCCTTGCCTTGGATTGGACATAGTGGTTTCTCAAAATATGTTGCAGGTGGTGCAGGATAGGCAGAAATGCTGTGGAATGAGCCAAGGCAGCAAGAAGCCATAAAATCAGACTGGAAAAGTGATGTCAGCAGAGGCGAGTTTCAGTCCCAAAACACTAATTGACCAAGGGCATCCCACACCTCTGAAATCAAGTGGCCAATCATGGGAAAATCGCAATTTTTTGAAAACTATCTCTTGAGTGCCGGGCTCTTTTGCCGGCACTCCGATCCCTGGTGGTCCAGCTGGGCCCCGGGTCGCGCTGCGCAAGGCCCCGCCCCTTTAAGAAGGGGAGGAAGGCCTGCAGTACTGCGGCACGTAGCGCCGCGATATTCACTCGCAGCGCCCCAAGAGGGAGGCGGGCCGCTTCCAGTAGCACCCCGCTTCCCTCTTGGGCCGCTACCGGTGAATTTTGGCTGCGGGGGTGCTAATTCGTCCCGGCGAAGTTAGCGCCCCAGAGGGGGCGCGACTCAATTTTTCCCCCAACGTCTTTCATGACCTCAGGACGTCCCAAAGCACTTTAAAGACAATGAACTACTTTTGAGTGCAGTCACTGTTATAATGTAGGGAAATACAGCAGCCAATTTGTACACAGCAAGGTCCCACAAACAGCAAAATGATAATGACCAGATTATCTGCTTTAGTAATGTTAGTGAGGGATAAATATTGGCCAGTGGTAGCACTGTCGCCTCTGAGTCAGAAGGTTGTGGGGTTCAAGTCCCACTCCAGAGATTTGAGCACATAATCTAGGCTGACACTCCAGTGCAGTGCTGAGGGAGCGCCGCACTGTTGGAGGTGCCGTCTTTCGGATGAGACGTTAAGCTGAGGCCCCATCTGACCTCTCAGGTGGATGTAAAAGATCCGATGCACTATTCGAAGAAGAGCAGGGGAGTTCTCCCCGGTGTCCTGGCCAATGTTTATCTTTCAATCAACATCACTAAAACTGATTATCTGGTCATTACCATGTTGCTGTTTTTGGGAGCTTGCTGTGCACATTCTCCCCGTGTCTGCGTGGGTTTCCTCCGGGTGCTCCGGTTTCCTCCCACAGTCCAAAAATGTGTGGGTTAGGTTGATTTGGCTATGATAAATTGACCCTTAGTGTTAGGGGGGATTAAATATGTGGGGTTATGGGGATAGGATGGGATATGTTAGGGGGAATTAAATACGTGGGGTTACGGGGGTAGGGTGGGATATGTGTACTGTGGGGATTAAAGCAGGGACAGGGTACTGGATTTGGATGATCAGCCATGATCGTATTGAATGGCGGAGCAGGCTCGACGGGCCGAATGGCCTACTCCTGCTCCTAGATTCTATGTTTCTATGTTTCTATAAGGGCTGCCGTGTTTCCTACATTACAACAGTGACTACACTTCAAAAGTACTTCATTGGTTGTAAAGCACTTTGCGATGTTGTGAAGGCCGCTATATAGAAGATAGTAGCAGGAGTAGGCCATTCGGCCCATCGAGTCTGCTCCGCCATTCAATGAGATCATGGCTGATCATCCAAATTTAGTACCCTGTCCCTGCCTTCTCCCCATATCTCTTGATCCCTTTAGACTTAAGAAATATATCTAACTGCCTTCTGTGGTAGAGAATTCCACAGGTTCACCACTCTTTGGGTGAAGAAATTCCTCCTCATCTCAGTCCTAAATGGCTTACCCCTTATCCTTAGACTGTGACCCCTGGTTCTGGACTCCCCCGCCGTCGGGAACATCCTTCCTGCATCTAGTCTGTCTAGTCCTGTTAGAATTTTATAAGTTTCAATGAGATCCCCTCTCATTCTTCGAAACTCCAGCGAGTATAAGCCCAATTGACCCAATCTCTCCTCATACGTCATTCCTGCCATCCCAGGTATCAGCCTTGTGAATCTTCGCTGCACTCCCTCCATGGAAAGAACATCCTTCCTCAGATAAGGCGACCAAAACTGCACACAATACTCAAGATGTGGTCTCACCAAGGCTCTGTACAACTGCAGCAAGACATCCTTGTTCCTGTACTCGAACCCTCTCGCTACAAAGGCCAACATACCATTTGCCTTCTTAACCGCCTGCTGCACCTGCATGCTTACCTTGAGCGACTGGTGCACAAGGACACCCAGGTCTCGTTGCACTTCCCCTTCTCCCAATCTATTGCCGTTCAGATAATAAACTGCCTTCCTGTTTTTGCCACCAAAGTGGATAACCTCGCATTTCTCCACATTGTACTGCATTTGCCATGCATCTGCCCAATCACCCAACCTATCCAAATCATACTGGAGTTTCTCGGCATCCTCCTCACAGCACACACGCCCACCTAGCTTTGTGTCGTCTGCAAACTTGGAGATATTACATCTAGTTCCCTCGCCTAGATCATTAATATATATTGTGAATAGCTGGGGTCCTAGGACCGATCCCTGCGGTACCCCACTAGTCACTGCCTGCCACTCGGAAAAAGACCCATTTATTCCAACTCTTTGCTTCCTGTCTGCCAACCATGTGCCTTAACTTTACACGCTAATCTCTTACGCGGGACCTTATCGAAAGCCTTCTGAAAGTCCAAATACACCACATCCACTGGTTCTCCCTTATCTATTTTACCAGTTACATCCTCAAAAAATTCCAGTAGATTAGTCAAGCACGATTTACCTTTTGTAAATCCATGTTGACTTTGTCCGATCCTGTCACTGTTTTCCAAGTGCTCTGCTATTACATCTTTTATAATGGACTCTAGCATTTTCCCCACTACCGATGTCAGGCTTACCGGTCTATAATTCCCCGTTTTCTCTCTACCACCTTTTTTGAATAGTGGGATAACATTAGCTACCCTCCAATCCATGGGAACTGTTCCAGAGTCTATAGAATTTTGGAAGATGACCAGTAATGCATCTACTATTTCTAGGGCCACTTCCTTAAGTACCCTAGGATGTAGATTATCAGGCCCTGGGGATTTATCGGCCTTCAATCCCGTCAATTTCCCTAACACCATTTCCCTACAAATACTGATTTCTTTCAGTTCCTCCCACTCATTAGACCATATGTTCCCCGACATCTCTGGGAGGTTATTTGTGTCCTCCTTTGTGAAGACAGAACCAAAGTATGTATTTAATTGGTCTGCCATTTCTTTGTTCCCCATTATAAATTCCCCTGATTCTGACTGCAAGGGACCTACGCTTGACTTCACCAATCTTTTTCTCTTCACATATCTATAGAAGCTTTTACAGTCAGTTTTTATGTTCCCTGCTCATACTCTCATACTCTATTTTCCCCCTCTTAATTAATCCCTTTGTCCTCCTTTGCTGAATCCTAAACTGCTCCCAATCCTCAGGTTTGCTGCTTTTTCTGGCCAATTTATATGTCCTCTCCTTGGATCTTATGCTATCCCTAATTTCCCTTGTTAGCCATGGTTGATTCACATTTTTATTTTTATTTTTATGCCAAACAGGGATGAACAAATTCTGTAGTTCATCCATGCGATCTTTAAATGTTTGCCATTGCCTATCCACCGTCAACCCTTTGAGTAACGTTCTCCAATCAATCCTACCCAATTCGCGACTCATACCATCGTAGTTTCCTTTATTTAAATTCAGGACCCTAGTCTCTGAGTCAAATACTTCACTCTCCATCTAAATGCAAGTCTTTCTTTCAGTCGGGCAGCCAGCCACTGTGTGCCAAGTGTTGTTGGAAATTACTTATAATTTTTTTTAATTAGATAAAGCACTATTTTCCTCATGGATTCTGGAGGACGATCTTTAAAATTTGAAATGTAAAATTTAATGCAAAAATCTAAATTAATTGGTGGCCTGCCACAAAATCTTGCTGTTCATTTGAAGTTAAACCATGCCATCTGCAGGCCATAAGTGATTGTGAGAACCCGTGGAGACAACCAAGATGGAGCCTCACAATCTCCGTCTGGTTTTAAAAGCAAACAGTTCAAATTATTTTGATGAATTAACATCCTTCTAATTTTTTCAGACTATTTCTGTTGATTTAGAAGATATGTGTTGAGTTGAAGAAGGAGTCCCACCGTCTGTATTCTTTGCTTTGTGTTACAAAGAATTATGTTGACATTTTAATGTCCTTTCTTAATCTTTGTTCACAAGATAATTATGGATGAGGAAGGTAATTTGGTCCATACTTGGTCATCCATCCAGAAACACCTGAAAGTCTCCCCATTGCAGCATTGAATTGTTTCTTAAATGCATCCGGGGTTTTCATCTACACCAGTTTGCCCTGAGGTCCATTCCAAGTGTTGGTCACTCTCTGTTTGAAGGACCTACCGATATCAGTCCTGGGAGGATTTGTTGCTAGTTTCAATCTATATACTCCCACAATTTAATTTAACGTAATATTCTGGATTAAACTTTTCCATACCATTTACCATCTTGTTTTATCTCCATAAGATCACCTCTCAGATGCTTTCTTTCCAAGCTGAGAGGTCCATGTCCCTCCAGCATATCCTCACATCTACATGTTGCTTAAAGATTGTTCTGGGATCGTTACAAGATGTCTAGCTGTTAGATATCTACACGTTTTGGCTAAATACATAACCAGAAAGAACAGGTTCAAATTAGTTGTATGAGAAGTGCAAAAAAAAATGGAGTAAAACATCTAACTTCCTCAACCCACATAACACCAACAATAACAGCTTGTATTTATATGGCGCCTTTAACTTAGTAAAACGTCCTAAGGCGCTTCACAGGAGTATTATAAGACAAAAAAATTTGACACCAAGCCACATAGGGAGAATTAGGGCAGGTGACCAAAAGCTTGGTCAAAGAGGTAGGTTTTAAGGAGCGTCTTAAAGGAGGAAAGAGAGGTAGTGAGGCGGAGAGGTTTAGGGAGGGAGTTCCAGAGCTTGGGGCCTAGGCAACAGAAGGCACGGCCACCAATGGTTGAGCGATTATAATCAGGGATCCTCAAGAGGGCAGAATTAGAGGAGCGCAGATATCTCGGGGGGTTGTGGGGCTGGAGGAGATTACAGAGATAGGGAGGGGCGAGGCCATGGAGAGATTTGAAAACAAGGATGAGAATTTTGAAATCGAGGCATTGCTTAACCAGGAGCCAATGTAGGTCAGCGAGCACAGGGGTGATGGGTGAACGGGACTTGGTGCGAGTTAGGACACGGGCAGCCGAGTTTTCGATGACCTCAAGTTTACGTAGGGTGGAATGTGGGAGGCCAGCCAGGCGTGGGTTGCAATAGTCAAGTCTAGAGGTAACAATGGCATGGATGAGGGTTTCAGCAGTGGATGAGCTGAGGCAAGGGTGGAGACAGGCGATGTTACGGAGGTGGAAGTAGGCGGTCTTAGTTAAGCTGCGGATATGTGGTCGGAAGCTCATTTCAGGGTCAAGTATGACACCAAGGTTGCGAACAGTGTGGTTCAGCCTCAGACAGATGTTAGGGAGAGGGATTGAGTCAGTGGCTAGGGAACGGAGTTTGTGGCGGGGACCGAAAACAATGGCTTCGGTCTTCCCAATATTTAATTGGAGAAAATTTCTGCTCATCCAGAACTGGATGTCGGACAAGCAGTCTGACAATTTAGAGACCGTGGAGGGGTCGAGAGAGGTGGTAGTGAGGTTGAGCTGGGTGTCGTCAGCATGCATGTGGAAACTGACGCTATGTTTTCGGATGATGTCGCCAAGGGGCAGCATGTAGATGAGAAATAGGAGGGGGCCAAGGATAGATCCTTGGGGGACACCAGAGGTAACGATGCGGGAGTGGGAAGAGAAGCCGTTGCAGGTGATTCTCTGGCTACGATTAGATAGATAAGAATGGAACCAGGCGAGTGTAGTCCCACCCAGCTGGACGATGGTGGAGAGGCGTTGGAGAAGGATGGAGTGGTCAACCGTGTCAAAGGCTGCAGACAAGTCAAGGAGGATGAGGAGGGATAGTTTACCTTTGTCACAGTCACAAAGGATGTCATTTGTGACTTTGATGAGAGCCGTTTCGATACTGTGGCAAGGGGCGGAAACCTGATTGGAGGGATTCAAACATGGAGTTGCGGGAAAGATGGACACGGACTTGGGAGGCAACAACATGTTCAAGGACTTTGGAGAGGAAAGGGAGGTTGGAGATGGGGCGGTAGTTTGCGAGGACGGAGGGGTCAAGGGTTGGTGTTTTGAGGAGAGGGGTGATGACGGCAGATTTGAGGGAGAGGGGGACAGTACCTGAGGAGAGAGAACCGTTAACAATATCAGCTAACTTGGGAGCCAGAAAAGGAAGCTGGGTGGTCAGCAGTTTGGTGGGAATAGGGTCGAGGGAGCAAGATGTGGGTCTCATGGACAAGATGAGCGTGGAGAGGTCATGAGGGGAGATCGGAGAGAAACTGATGTGAGTTCACAGTTTTATATTAATATGTCTCTACATAAAGCACACACATACACGCACACACACACACATTCACACACGCACACACATTTACACATACACGCACACACATTATAGGACCCAATAGTGTCTCCCAGCCCCTTTGCTCAATGATGTCATCCACATTAACAATTAACAAAAGTGTTCAAAAAATCAAATGAAATCTGAGAACAAGAAATGTAAAGGTAGGGCTAGAAATTGGGCACCTTAGTGCCTCCCGTGATCGCCTCCGGGGGCGATCACGGGGCGCTAATCACTTACTGACCGGGCGCGGCAAGAAGATCGACTCCCGCGATATTCGGTGGGAGGTTTACGGCAGAGGTATGGCGTTGCGCCCCGATCTCCTTCGCCTGGAGATTGTGGCGTCATTGCCGTGCGCATCGCCCCGGTAGCGCCCTGGACCCGAAATTCAGTTCCGCCCCCTGCAGCATCGCCAGGCGAAAACACCGGCTGAATGGCCTACTCCTGCTCCTATTTCTTATGTTCTTACAAGCTAAAACTCTGACTGCAATCTGCCTTAACCACAACCTCAGAAGTTTCGTGCTGTGTACCGAGTTGCTGCACTGCAGCAACTCGCCAAGGCTTCTTCAGCAGCACCTCCCAAACCTGCGACCTCTTCCACCTAGAAGGACAAGGGCAGCAGGCGCATGGGAACACCACCACCTCCAAGTTCCCCTCTAAGGCACACACCATCCTGACTTAGAAATATATCGCCGTTCCTTCATCGTCGCTGGGTCAAAATCCTGGAACTCCCTCCCTAACAGCACTGTGGGAGCACCTTCACCACACGGACTGCAGCGGTTCAAGAAGGCGGCTCACCACCACCTTCTCAAGGGCAATTAGGGATGCGCAATAAATGCTGGCCTTGCCAGCGATGCCCTGATCCTGTAAACGAATAAAAATAAAACTGGGTTGAGACTGTCAAACTCATTTCACTTTGGGGCCTTTTCAGTGTGATCCTATCAGTTTGTGCTTGGAACTGAACTTCGAGCTTTATTCTAACCCACTGCACCATCCAGTGCCCAATATGATATGGTTTATACAAAAGCAGATATAGAGGGAGCAAAGCTTCAAATGATATAAAATGTATTCTATGTCAATGACCCTGTGCTGCTGCATGCAATAGAGCCACAAATACACTCTTGTGGCGATAGCTGTAAGACATGTTGTTTCCAGTTAAATACTTTGTCTTTGCCACAAAGAGGCAGTGTTGTTTAAAAAAACGGAATAAATCTGGGATCAGATTTTAGTCCCATTAATGTTCTTGCTCCTTGAAAGAAACATATGTTTATATAGGATATTACGTCTCTCAAAAACATCCCAGGGCACTTCACACTCAATGGATGGCTTTGCAGTGCAGTCACTGTTGTTATGTAAGCAAACACGGCAGCCATTTTCTACACAGCCTGTTCCCACAAGCAACAATAGGACGATAGTGGTGTTGATTATTGCAACAATATTGGCCATGTCACTGGGAGAACTCCCTGCTCTTCTTCAGATAGTGCTCTTGGATCTTTAACATCGACCTAAACCACTGGGACAGGCAGCTAGAGCTATGGTTTAAAGTCTCATCTGAAGAATGGCACCTACAACAATTCAGCACTCCCTCAGTACTGCACTAGAGTGTCAGCCTGGATTATGTGCTCAACTCTGGAGGGGAATTGTACTCATAGCCTTTTGACTTAGCGGTGAGAAAGCTATCTTGACCTTGAATTATGTCAACATAATTTCCATCCTCTTATTTTTATAAAATTACATAGCAAAGAAAGAAAGACTTGCATTTCTATAGCACCATTCACGGCCTCAGCACGTCCCGAAGCACTTTACAGCCAATGAAGTACTTTTTGAAGTGTAGTCACTGTTGTAATGTAGGAAATGAGGCAGCCACTTTCCGCCCAGCAAGCTCCACAAACAGCAATGTGATAATGGCCAGATAATCTGTTATTTAGTGATGTTGATTGAGGGACAAATATTGGCCAGGACACCGGGGATAACCCTTCTTCGAAATAGTGCCCGAGAGGACAGACGGACCCTCGGTTTAACATCTCATCCAAAAGACGGCACCTCCGACAGTGCAGCACTCCCTCAGCACTGCACTGGAGCGTCAGCCTAGATTTTTGTGCTCAAATCTCTGGAGTGGGACTTGAACCCACAACCTTCTGACTCAGAGGCAAGAGAGCTACCACTGGCCAATATTTATCCCTCAACTAACATCACTAAAGCAGATAATCTGGTCATTATCATTTTGCTGTTTGTGGGACCTTGCTGTGTACAAATTGGCTGCCGTGTTTCCCTACATTACAACAGTGACTGCACTCAAAAGTACTTCATTGTCTTTAAAGTGCTTTGGGATGTCTTGTGGTCGTGAAAGGTGTTATATAAATGCAAATCTTGATTTCTTTCTTTCAGCAGTAGCCTGATTGTGAGGCGAAGGACTACAGAGTAAGCTATTTTTTGACTTACAATTTTTAAACACATTTTTTTTCACCTATTTCCACCTCCAAAACATCACCCGTCTCCACCCTTGCCTCAGCTCACCTGCTGCTGAAACCCTCATCAATGCCTTTGTTACCTCTAGACTTGACTATTCCAATTCACTCCTGTCCTGCCTCCCATCTTCCAAACTCCATAAACTTAAGCTCATCCAAAACTCTGCTGCCCGTATGCTAACTCGCACCAAGTCCCGTTCACCCATCGCCCCTGTGCTCGCTGACTTACATTGGCTCCCATTTAAACAACACCTTGATTTTAAAATTCTCATCCTTGTTTTCTCTGGAGTGGGACTGGGACTCATAACCTTCTGACTCAGAGGCGAGAGTACTACCCACTGAGCTACAGCTGATAGTAAAAGTTAGTATGCAGCTACCACCTCTTACCACTGACACTTTGGGCTGGATTTTACCAGCCCTGAGGAGGCGGGTTTGGAGGCGGGACTGGTGGTAAAATTGGAAAAAATGTCGGCAGGTTCCGATCCCGCCGTCAACCCGCCTCCACGCAACTTTGCCAGAGGCGGGCTTGCAGAGTCAGTTTCGGACGCGCCTCCAGGCGGCGGGACAGGCCCTTAAGGCACTTAACTACCACTTAAGTACCTCTATAATCCCATTTTGAGAGGCCTTTCAAATTTTGCCACATTTCCAGCGTGCTGCATGACTCTCCTGAAGCACGCCAGCTAATCCTGTCGGGTTGACAAGTGGCCGGCTTCCTAACAGCTGCAGCTCCACCATAAAAACGGAACTCTCAACAAGGATCAGTTGCAGGTGGCAGAACTTTGTTTTTCAGGTCTTGAAGAACTTTTTGCAGGTCCACTGATCTTGAAAGTGGTGAAGCTGAGATCCATCTCCACTGTGACCTCCTGGAAAAACCCTCTCCCCACATTGACTGAGCGCTTCCTCAATGGAGATATCTACCAGCAGCATGGGAACCATTTATTTCCTTTCATCCTGGTCCTCAGATTCGGAGGACAAACAGCCGCGGCAGCAGCAGAACCAGGCACAACAGCAGCACCAACAGCAGCAACAACAGGAACGCCAACCTGCTGCTCACCCACCTGATGGTGCACAGGGCAGAAGGCGCCAGTACAGGGAAGTACGTCGCCACAGGAGATACCCCCAACACGGTTTACAGGCCGAGGATGACCTTCCTCAACATGACTGAGCAGCAGTGCCAAAGGAGGCTGAGACTTTCGCGAGAGGTAGTCGGTGACATCTGCGCAATGCTGCACCATCACCTGGAGCCCAGAGGAGCGGGTGGATACCCCTTAACAGTGGCTGTCAAAGTCTCCACCGCACTCAACTTTTTTGCTTCAGGCTCCTTCCAGGGATCTTCAGCAGACATCAGCGGCATCTCCCAGTCGGCCGCACACACTTGCATCACGCAGGTAACCGATGCCCTCTTTGCAAAGGCGCACAATTACATACACTTCTCCACGGATCAAGCAAGTATAACCGCGCATGCGGTTGGCTTTGCAAATATGGCAGGCTTGCCAAGGGTGCAGGGCGTCATAGACTGCACACATGTGGCCCTTAAGGCACCCCATCACAACCCAGCTCTTTTTGTCAACCGCAAGGGCTTCCATTCCCTCAATGTGCAGCTGGTGTGTAAACACAAGGACATTTTGCTTTGTTTGCAACAAGTACCCTGACAGTTGCCATGACTCGTTCATCCTGCGGCAGTCTAGTGTGCCTCCGCTCTTCAGTCCGCCAAACCAACTTTGCGGATGGCTACTTGGAGACAAGGGCTACCCCCTGAAGACGTGTCTAATGACACCAGTCAGGAGGCCATCCAACGAAGCTGAGGAGCACTACAACTCCAGCCACATTTCGACCAGATCCATCATCGAGCAAGCCATCGGCTTGCTGAAGATGCGATTCAGATGCCTTGACAGATCAGGTGGAGCCCTGCAGTACTCAGCAGCCAGGGTCTCCAGAATTGTCATGGTCTGCTCTGCACAACATCGCAGCTGCCTGAGGAACAAGTGGCGCAGCGCATAGCCTCCTCAGATGAGGAGGAGGAGGAGAACGAGAACGAAGACCTTGCGGATGCGCATCAACCAGCTGCAGCAGCACGCGAGCACATTGCTGCCCGGGATGCAAGGGATGCACTCATCTTGGCCAGATTTGCTTAAGTTGCCCATTCAAACACATGTGCCTGGCACCTTCTTACCACACCATAGACAATGGACAAGAACCTGTGGCTTCCTATCACTCTGACCACCATCATGACAGACAATTCGCCCTGAGCCTTCAATGTGGAACTTCCATTTCCAAAATGACTGAGTCCAGAATTTCAACTGTTTGCCATTACTTCATTTTAATACATTGAATAAATCAAGGGAACGGTAGCGTAGTGATAATGTCACTGGGCTAGTAATCCAGATAGGCCTGGACTAATGATCCAGTGATGTGAGTTCAAATCCCACCACGACAGCTGGGGAATTTAAATTCAGTTAATTAAATAAATATGGAATAAAAAGCTAGTATCAGTAATGGTGACCACGAAACTATCGGATTGTCATAAAAAACCATTTGGTTCACTAATGTCCTTTAGGGAAAGAAATCTGCCGTCCTTACCCGGTCTGGCCTCTATGTGACTCCAAACCCACAGCAATGTAGTTGACTCTTAACTGCCCTCTGAAGTGGCCTAGCAAGTCACTCAGTTGTAACTAACTGCTACGAAACATAATAAGAATGAAACTGGACGGATCACCCGGCATCGACCTTGGCACTGGCTATGGACACGGCAACGGCACACCCAGACCAGTCAACCCTGCAACGTCCTCCTCACCAACGTCTGGGGACTTGTGCCAAAATTGGGAGAGCTGTCCCACAGACTAGTCAAGCAACAGCCTGACATAGTCATACTCATAGAATCATACCTTTCAGGCAATGTTCCCAAACTCCTCAATCACCATCCCTGGGTATGACCAGGGGTAGTGGCATACAGTCGGGAAGGAGTGGCCCTGGGAGTTCTCAACATTGACTCTGGACCCTATGAAGACTCATGGCTTCAGGCCAAGCATGGGCAAGGAAACCTCCTGCTGATTACCAGCTACCGCCCTCCCTCAGCTGATGAATCAGTACTCCTCCATGTTGAACACCACTTGGAAGAAGCACTGTAGAGTAGCAAGGGCACAGAATGTACTCTCGGTGGGGGACTTCAATGTCCATCACCAAGAGTGGCGCGGTAGCACCACTACTGACCGAGCTGGCCGAGTCCTGAAAGACATAACGGCCTACGACAGGTGGTGAGAGAACCAACACGAGGGGAAAAACCTACTTGACCTCGTCCTCACCAATCTACCTGTCGCAGATGCATCTGTCCATGACAGCATTGGTAGTAGTGACCACCGCACAGCCATTGTGGAGACTGAGGACACCCTCCATTGTGTTGTGTGGCACTACCACTGTGCTAAATGGGATGATCTAGCAGCTCAAAACTGGGCATCTGTGGGGCAGCAGCAGAATTGTATTCCACCACAATCTGTAACCTCATGGCCCGGCATATCCCTCACTCTACCATTACTACCAACCCTGGTTCAACAATGAGTGTAGAAGAGCATGCCAGGAGCATCACCAGGCGTACCTAAAAATGAGGTGCCAACCTGGGGAAGCTGTAACACAGGACTACATGAATGCTAAAAAGTGGAAACAGCATGCTATAGACAGAGCTAACGGATCAGATCAAAGCTCTGCAGTCCTGCCACATCCAGTCGTGAATGGTGGTGGACCATTAAACAACTAACGGGAGGAGGAGGCTCCATGAATATCCCCATCCTCAATGATGGTGGAGCCCAGCACGTGAGTGCAAAAGACAAGGCTGAAGCGTTTGCAGCCAGAAGTGCTGAGTGGATGATCCATATCGGCCTACTCCCGAGGTCCCCACCATCACAGAAGCCAGTCTTCAGCCAATTCGATTCACTCCACGCGATATCAAGAAATGGCTGAGCGCACTGAATACAACAAAGGCTATGGGCCCCGACAACATCCCGGCTGTCGTGCTGAAGACTTGTGCTCCAGAACTAGCCGCGCCTCTAGCCAAGCTGTGCCAGTACAGCTACAACACTGGCATCTATCCGACAATGTGGAAAACTGCCCAGGTATGTCCTGTCCACAAAAAGCAGGACAAAGCCAACCCGGCCAATTACCGCCCCATCAGTCTACTCTCAATCATCAGCAACGTGATGGAAGGTGTCATCGACAGTGCTATCAAGCGCCACTTACTCACTGATGCCCAGTTTGGGTTCCGCGAACACCACTCGGCTCCCGATCTCATTACAGCCCTGGTCCAAACATGGACAAAGGAGCTGAATTTCAGAGGTGAGGTGAGAGTGACTGCCCTTGACATCAAGGCAGCATTTGACCGAGTGTGGCAGCAAGGAGCCCTAGTAAAACTGAAGTCAATGGGAATCGGGGAAAACTCTCCACTGGCTGGAGTCATACCTAGCACAAAGGAAGATGGTTGTGGTGATTGAAGGTCAATCATCACAGCCCGAGGATATCGCTGCAGGAGTCCCTCAGGCCCAACCATCTTCAGCTGCTTCATCAATGACCTTCCCTCCAACATAAGGTCAGAAATGGGGGTGTTCGCTGATGACTGGACAGTGTTCAGCACCATTCACAACTCCTCAGATAATGAAGCAGTCCATGCCCGCATGCAACAAGACCTTGATGACATTCAGGCTTGGGCTGATAAGTGGCAGGTAACATTCGCGCCACGGAAGTGCCAGGCAATGACTATCTCCAACAAGCGAGAGTCTAACCACCTCCCCTTGACATTCAATGGCATTACCATCGCCGAATCCCCCACCATCAACATCCTGGGGGTCACCAGTGACCAGAAACTTAACTGGACCAGCCACATAAATACTGTGGCAACAAGAGCAGGTCAGAGGCTAGGTATTCTGTGGCGAGTGTCTCACCTCCTGACTCCCCAAAGCCTTTCCACCATCTACAAGGCACAAGTAAGGAGTTTGATGGAATACTCTGCACTTGCCTGGATGAGTGCAGCTCCAACAACACTCAAGAAGCTCGACACCATCCAGGACAAAGCAGCCCGTTTGATTGGCACCCCATCCACCACCTTAAACATTCACTCTCTCCACCACCGGCGTACCGTGGCTGCAGTGTGTACCATCTACAAGATGCACTGCAGCAACTCGCCAAGGCTTCATCGTCAGCACCTCCCAAACCTGCGACCTCTTCCACCTAGAAGGACAAGGGCAGCAGGCGCATGGGAACAGCACCACCTCCAAGTTCCCCTCCATGTCACACACCATCCTGACTTAGAAGTATATCGCCGATCCTTCATCGTCGCTGGGTCAAAATCCTGGAACTCCCTCCCGAACAGCACTGTGGGAGTACCTTCACCACATGGACTGGAGCGGTTCAAGAAGGCGGCTCACCACCACCTTCTCAAGGGCAATTAGGGATGGGCAATAAATGCTGGCCTTGCCAGTGACGTCCACATCCCATAAGCAAATTTTTAAAAAATTGACTAAAGGATGGCATTTAACAATTAAACACAACAGAACACCCAAGTGACTACCCTTGTGACTACTTGTGCATTATCTTCCTCTTACGCGTGTTTCTACGTGGTGCTTCCCCTGTGGCTTCAGCAGATGTGGAGGCACCTTGCTCACTCTCATGCTGCTCCTGCTTCGACACCTGTGGCGGGCGTCCTCTGGGGTTGCGAGCCTGTGAGGGCTCGCCAACAGTCTGCTCCTCCTGCGGCTGTGCAGGGGCTGAGACGCCCATCTCAGTTGGGTGAGGACTCTGGTGGGGCTCTGACCGAGGGCTCCGCAGTGGCATGGGAGTGTGAGTGCTTGGAGCGGAGCCCCCACTTCCTTGTTCTCTGCCAATATCCCTCTCATGGGTCAGCCGCACTTCAGAGCTAGTAAGTGGCTTGACAGCACCTTGCTGCACATCATGGGGGCCATGAGGACCCGTTTCTGCACTGGCAGTCCTACTCCAGAGGACTTCCATGAAGGTCTGGTTTCTCTGATCAATAGCTGTCTATCGCTCCTCCAGAGATGTCAGTCTATTCTGAACATTCACCATGTTTTCCACACTCTGGCGAGTTAGCTCCTCCATGGCCGTAGCCATCCTTTCCACGGAGGTAGCCATCCCTTCCACAGAGGTTGTCATCCTTTCCGCGGTGATGTGTTGATTCGCCAATGCCTCCACAAAGGCAGTGCTCATGTTAGAGATGGACTCCTCCATTCTCTCCACACTTGCAATGACCCTGGAGGCAAAACCTGCCAGAGACTCCTGCACCTGTTCCTGGAGCTCTCCTTCTGGATGGACCCGGAGGCACATGGTCCACATGCAGATGAGCAGAGCTGGGCGCGCCCTGCGGACTCCGACGAGGACTCTCCACTGCCGTCCCTGTCTCCACCATCTGCTGATGCTCACTTGTGAGCTGTGATACACCAGGTGACAACACTACTCTATGTCCCGAAGGTCCCACCGAGGTGTGCGTATCTGCGCTGGTGCTGGGTGCACTTAATTCTGCTGACGCTGCGCCCTCAGAGGTTGCAGGTTCCTCTGAGGAGTCTTCCGGCTCAGCCTCTTCCTCCTGGACAGTGGGGAGGGGGGCTGTCGATGGTCCTGTGGGGGAGTAAAGGAATGAGTTAGACATGTGATATAAACGTAGCATGCACATGGAATAGTGCAGATGATCAGAAGTCAATCTGTTTGAGCACCAGAAGCTATATCAATCACTCATGCAATGTCAATGAGAGAGATGCAAAACTATTCTGTCACCAGCTTGCTCTGATGTGCCCGTCTGTCCGTCCCCCATTTCCACATCCTCCTCGGCACCAACGATCTCTAGAGCCGCCTCCTCTGCGCTGGTAAGATGGGCCATTGAGGCTGGCCCTCCTCCGGTCTTCGCCCTTTCCCACTTATTGTGGGCTCTCTTTTCCTGCAATGAGGGACACAAGTGGAGTTTGAGTGAGAATGATGGAGTGAGTGTAGATAATCCATAGCATAGATGCTTAGAAGGACGCAAAGATGGAGTGAGGTCCCAATACTAAGGGCCCTCCCTGTGTGCTGTTGGTTGTTGTCATAGCATAACAGTGATAGGGAGTGTGAGGGCAGCATAGTCGAATAGTTAAGTGATTGTGCACATAGAGAGAGAGGGAATGGTTAAGGGTGCAAGGGATGTAAGGGTAAAGTGGGATGTGTAGGAGTAGGTTGACAATGCAGAGTGATGGTGCTGAGAGGAGATGGGGAGTAGAATGAGGGTATACTCACTGTCATAAATCGCAAGTAACAACTCAGGAAGTACTACTGGGCGGCCAGCTGGGGCGCCGTCCAGGGAGTATAAATACTCAGGCATGGGCCCACCTTGGGCAGAGACAATCTGGAAACAGGAAGCTAGTGACTGCTAACTAGACCTCCATGTTTTGTTACAAGTTGATTAAAGCCTTGCTTTATGTTCAAGTGCGTAGTGAGTCTTTATTACGTCAATTTAATCAACTTGATATCGTCTCCACACTTTGGGTGATTCGGAACAACCAGCTGCAACTCGAACCACAGAAGGGAACTAGGGCAAGAAACTGATCCATCATGGAAAAACTCCTTAGACCCGCTCGTCTCGCCCTGGACCCGAATGCACCTGCGGCAGCGAAGGTATGGAAGCATTGGTTTCGTACCTTTAGCAACTTTCTTGAAGAATGTGGGGCGGATGTCCCTAATAAGTTACGAATGCTTATCAACTACGTGTCTCCTCATGTGTATGATTATATTGAGGACTGTATAGTCTATGACACTGCTATCGAAATCTTACAGCAGCTATATGTTAAGTCCCCAAATGAAATATTTGCTCGACACCTACTGGCCACAACTCGGCAGCAGCCTGGGGAATCACTCGATGAATTTCTCCAGAAACTTCGCAGGCTCAGCAAGGATTGTAACCTTAAAGCAGTTACAGCTGAACAGTATCAAGAGGAACTAATCCGCGATTCCTTTATCAATGGAATCGCGTCCCCTTTTATACGTCAGCGCCTGCTGGAAAATAAAACCCTCAATTTACGGGCTGCTTATGACCAGGCGTGTTCCTTGGACTTGGCCAAGAAAAATGCAGACACTTATCTCCCACCACGTGCACGGGCGGCGGCTATCTCCTTTAATGAGTCTTTCGGTAGGTCTCGGGCGGATGCCCCCACTGATGATGACTCTACTCTAACGGACGACGACCCTACCCTAGAGGCCTTCGCTGATGACGACCCCGCCCTAGCAGCATCCTGGCAATCGGGAAGAAAGTGTTTCTTTTGTGGAGGGGCGTGCCATCACAGAAAATTTTGCCCGGCTCGTAATGTGACCTGCAATCATTGCAGCAAGAAAGGACACTTTTCCAAGGTATGCCAGTCACGGGCCTTTGCTAACAAGAAAGGCCGCTCCTCTAAAGTATACCGGTCGAGAGCTCCTGTTAGCTTCACAGCTGCTATCTATGGAGCTGCTCCTCCCCCAAGAACTACTGTTAAGGCTACAGTTGCCGAAGGGAAAATTGCCCCTCCTCCCATCACGGCTGTTTTTCCCCAAAGTTTGTCCCATGCAGCCACGAAGGTTTCAGTAAATGGGCACACTCTAAGCGCGCTAATCGACTCCTGCAGCTCTGACAGCTTCATTAGTAAGCGGGCTGTCAACAGGTTAAAACTGCACATTTATCCCTCGGACAGGGAGATTGCAATGGCTCTGACGACTCTGACCACCAATTCTTCTAGCTTCTGTCTGGTCAACCTCATCCTCAACGGCCGCACGTATCTCTCCACCCGGCTCGGAGTACTCGCAAACTTATGCAGCGATGTGCTTCTGGGACAGGACTTCCAGAAGCAGCACAAGAAGATCACTTTTGAGTTTGGAGGGTCAAGGCCGGAGCTTACCATTTCTAAGGTGCCGTTTTGTGCACTCTCGGCGGCCTTACTCGGTGAACCCTCCCTGTTTGCCAATCTTCCCCCCCGCTGTAAACCCATAGCCACCAAATCGCGGCGCTTTAGCCAAGACGATCGAGCGTTTATTGAGGCGGAAATCTCTCGCCTTTTAGTCGACGGTATTATCGAGCCATGTTCATCTCCCTGGCGGGCTCAGGTCGTCATCGTGAGGAATCCCTTAAAACAACATAAAAAACGTCTGTGTATCGATTATTCGCAGACTATTAATCTATATACCGATCTGGATGCCTACCCGCTGCCACGCATAGATGACATGGTCAACAACCTTGCCAAATACAAGGTATTCTCGACCTTCGATTTAAAAAGCGCGTACCATCAGGTGCCACTGCAAGACTCCGACAAGAAGTATACGGCCTTTGAGGCCAATGGTCGGCTTTTCCAGTTTCGCCGCCTTCCATTCGGGGTCACCAATGGGGTGGCCGTCTTCCAACGGGTCATGGATGGCCTAGTCCGGCAAGAGAACTTGACGGATACCTTTCCATATTTAGACAATATCACTATTGCCGGCCATGATCAAAAGGAGCATGACGCCAATCTTCAGAGATTTTTTGACGTACTCCGCCGTCGCCACTTAACGTTAAACGAATCCAAATCGGTGAAGTCGGTGCCATCGGTGAACATTCTTGGCTACTGGGTGGGCAACGGTGTTATTAAACCGGACCCAGAGCGACTTCGTCCACTTCAGGAGCTCCCTCCCCCGACGAACCTCGGCTCTCTTCGTCGGGCACTTGGCATGTTTGCTTATTACGCAAAATGGATACCACACTTCTCCGATAAAATACAGCCCCTGCTCCATGCGAAGTCTTTTCCATTGGAAGCTACGGCTATTTCTGCCTTCAACCTCCTCAAACGACAGCTGGAGAAAGCCACGCTTCGCTCCATTGACGAAAATCTTCCTTTTGTGGTCGAATGCGATGCATCGGAGGTGGCGATCTCCGCTACCTTGAATCAAGGTGGCCGACCCGTGGCATTCCTATCCAGAACCTTGCAGGGTAGCGAGCTCCATTACCCCCCCGTCGAGAAGGAGGCTACGGCCATCATTGAGGCTGTACGCCAATGGGGTCATTTTCTTGCTCGGCGTCATTTTACGCTTATAACTGACCAGCGCTCTGTGGCCTTCATGTTGGATAACCGGAGGCGCACGAAAATCAAAAATAATAACATTCAACTCTGGAGGATGGAGCTGGCTGCCTTTTGGATATACTATCTGTTACCGACCCGGCAAACAGAACGTGGCCCCAGATACCTTCACACGGGCATTTTGCTCCTCAATGTCAACGTCGACTCTGGCGGATTTGCATATGGACTTATGCCATCCTGGTGTGACCCGCATGTTGCACTTTGTGCGCTCCAAAAATCTACCATTTTCAACCGAGGACGTAAAGAAAACATGCTCCTCCTGTAGGATTTGTGCAGAATTGAAACCACAATTCTTTCGCCCATCAGATGGCTTACTCATACATGCAATGCAGCCTATGCAGAGGCTCAGCATAGACTTTAAAGGGCCATTGCCTTCGTCGACAAGGAACACCTATCTACTTACGATGGTGGACGAGTATTCACGCTTTCCCTTCGCCTTCCCCTGCCCTAATATGCTTACCTCTACGGTAATTAAATGCCTCGATCAGGTCTTTTCCCTTTGCGGGACGGCCAATTTTATCCACACTGATCGGGGTCCCTCCTTTATGTCGAGTGAACTTAAAAGTTATCTCTCCCAACGGGGAATCTCCTCAAGTAGGACGACACCATATCACCCAATCGGTAACGGACAGGTTGAACGATACAATGCCATCATCTGGAACGCTGTCCGTCTGGCACTAAGGTCACGCAACCTACCGGACCAGCAGTGGGAAACGGTGCTCCCCGACGTGTTACACTCTATCAGGTCTCTTCTCTCCACGTCTACTAATGTCACGCCTCATGAGCGATTCTTCAAATTCCGGCGTCGCTCTACACATGGGACGTCTCTACCGTCATGGTTGGTGGCTCCAGGCCCGGTGCTACTCCGGAGGTTCGTCCGGTCTGCCAAAAACGACCCTCTCGTTGACGAGGTGGAGTTAACGGAGGTAAACCCCACGTATGCGCACGTACGGTACCCTGATGGCCGGGAGACCACCGTCTCGCTCCGAGATCTGGCTCCCTGCCCAACCGGTCACACGGGCCCGAATGATGAAGGATCCCCCGACAATGATATCAACACTCCGCACCCCTATGAAAATGACGCCCCGCTTGGGACATCGGGGGATCTGCCGGCAACGCTACCAGATCAACTCAGAGAGCTGGACGCTCCCCGTAGGATGGCCACCCGAAACCAGGACGCCGGACAATCTCCAGCCACGACCCGGGATGAGGCCAGCTCAGCACCTGTGGGGACCCGCACCCGGAGTCATGATATTCCCAGTCCTCCACAGGATGATCAAGATGACGCGGACTCTACTGACTTACCGGTACCGGCCAAGCGACCCAGGGACCAGGACACGGTCCGGGGAGACGTGCCTTCCGGTCACAAGCAGAGAGCTAAACGTCTACGGCTATTTCTGGTCCGCCTAGTCCGTTAAAGGAAGACTGGACTTCCAAACCTTTTAGGGAGGAAGAATGTCATAAATCGCAAGTAACAACTCAGGAAGTACTACTGGGCGGCCAGCTGGGGCGCCGTCCAGGGAGTATAAATACTCAGGCATGGGCCCACCTTGGGCAGAGACAATCTGGAAACAGGAAGCTAGTGACTGCTAACTAGACCTCCATGTTTTGTTACAAGTTGATTAAAGCCTTGCTTTATGTTCAAGTGCGTAGTGAGTCTTTATTACGTCACTCACTTTGCCTGTTCAGACAAGGTCATTAAACCTCTTTCGGCACTGCAGCCAGGTTCTGCTGCACATCGATCTGGCACTCACCTCCTGGGCAACTTGCAGCCACACAGCTTTGGTCTGCTGAGGAGGTTTTTTCCTCCCAGAGGATGGAAACAGCATCTCCTTTTGTGCTCTGGCTCCCTCCACCAGAGCATGGAGTGAGTCATCATTAAACCGAGGTGAGGCCTTGGTCCTTGAAGTAGACATTGTAATAGCTCCAAAAACTGTTTTGATCAGAAGCAAACACAAGCGTTTAGGTACTAAATGAACCAAGGCTGCTTGGAGCCCTTAAATGCAGCTGAAGAAATGACGTCATCGGAGGCGAGTTTCAGGTCCAAAAAACTAATTGGGCCAGGGGTTCACACACGCTGGGAATCAATTGCCCAATTAGGGCAAAGTCGCAATTTTTTCCCGCCCAACAGCGGAGGCGGGATCGGGACCCGCCGACCACCTGACCCGCACCCAACCCGCCACCAATGATAAAATCGAGCCCTTAGTCTTCCACCCTTCGTCTTTCATTTATCAACATTCTTTGTCTCACATTCACCTCTGACCTCAAATGGAACTCCCATATCCCTTCCATTGCAGAAGTTGCCTCCCAGGAGCTCAATTTGCTCTTTGGTGTTAAATACTTATTTTCCCCTCAGCAATTCATAACTCGTTATAAAGTCAAAGTCTGTCTAATTCTTCCCTTCTCTGGGGAGCTCCTCTAACATCTCTCTCTCTCTCCTGGGCAGAACATAAGAAAGCTTGTTGTATAATGGCAATCTCTTTGTCACCTTGTTATATTCGTATAAGGTGAAAAAGGGGGTGCATCAAAGGATAGAGTTCTACAGATAAATAGAGGCAGGGTAATTCCTTGGAGCTGGTCCCCTTCCACCAAGTACTGTGTAGTTTTGGATGTCCCATTAACCAAAGGACATCAAAGCCATGGAGAGCATATAGCTTAGGTTCACCATAGGATGGACACTAGGGATGGGAAACTAGTTATACGGAGAGACTTGAGATACTGGGACTATTTCCACTGGAGCACAGAAGGCTAAGAGGAAATTTAATGGAGGTTTTTGAAATTATGAAAGGCTCTAATAAAATAATTAGGGAAAGACTATTTCCTGTGGCTGGGGTGTTGGTGGCGAGGGAATCATCAATTTAAAATTGTTACTGAGAGTGAGGCCATCAGGAGAAATTCCTTTACGCAGAGGATTGTTGCAGCATGGAATGGTTGAGACTGACCATTGCAACATTTAAGATAACGTTGGATAAATATTGGTGTCAACTGTTATTCATTGAAAGCATTGGGCTCTCCTTTCTCTGGCTGCTGATGATGGACCTGATTCACCTCTTCCCCTTTCTGTGCACCCTCCTTATGCTGTGGCGATGAAAGTGCTTCACCCCCCCCGCCCCACCCACCCTATCTTCACCATGGAAGCAATACTCCTTTCTCCATGGTGACATTATGTAACACGTAGCAAGCTCCAGTGATTCTGGAGACTCTCGCTGGGCAGTATTCCAGGGATCCACCAGGTTTACCCAGGCATCTAAAACAAAGGCTTGAGAATGCCTATAGTCTGCTATATCACCCTTCTCGTAGTGGCACGGGCCTCGTTATATCTGTCATCCCCTTCTGTCTGTAGAAGCCTTACTGATGTCATTAGCCATGACTGCAGGGGATACCTGATCACCAATCAACCAATCTGGCTGCTCCTATTGGACTGGTAGTCTCTGCCAGTTTCATGTGCCCTTAGGACTCCTGGTTCAGAAGAGTTTGTAGACTCTGCCCTAGATATAAGGCTGGGGGAGGACTTTGTTTGCCCATCACCCCACCTCTGCAACTTGTATGGATCTTTCTGTTGGAAGCTCCCATGCACTCAACCATCCCACTCATTGGCCGCGATTTTGCCGGCGCTCAGAGGGCGGGTTTGGAGGCGGGTCAGAGGTTAAAATCTTTTTGATTGACGGCGGGTTGCGATCCCGCCGTCAACCCGCCTCCACGCTACTTTGCCAAGTGCCGGCTCTGGGAGTCCCGATCGGTCCCACCACCAAGCGGAGAGAGAGGCACTTAAGGCAGTTAACAGCTTGTTAACTGCCTGGATAAGCCGATTTTAACAGGATCTTGTAATTTTATAACATTTTCAGCGTGTTCCACGCCGTTCGCAAACCACACCAGCTGATTGTGCCGGGTTCAGCAAGTGCCTGACTTCTTGACAGCTGCAGCTCCAGCATAAAAACGGAGCTCTAACATGGCTGACTTACAGTTGACAGAACTCTGTTTTTTCAGGTGTTGGTACACTTTTTGCAGGTCTACTGAGCTTGTAACGGAACTCTGTGTGAGAACTTCTCTGGGTACGTCGAGGGCATCCTGAAACCCATCGTACAGGGAACCCCCAGCTTCTGTCGCGACACCACAGACTTCTTACAGAAACTCAGCACCCACGGACCAGTTGAACCAGGAACACTCCTCGCCACGATAGACGTATCGGCACTCTACACCAATATCCCCCACGATGACGGCATCGCTGCGACAGCCTCAGTACTCAACACCAACAACAGCCAATCTCCAGACGCCATCCTACAACTCATCCGCTTCATCCTTGACCACAATGTCTTCACCTTCGACAACCAGTTTTTTACCCAAACACACGGAACAGCCATGGGGACCAAATTCGCACCCCAATACACCAACATCTTCATGCACAAGTTCGAGCAAGACTTCTTCGCTGCACAGGACCTCCAACCAACGCTGTACACCAGATACATCGACGACATCTTCTTCCTTTGGACCCACGGCGAAGGATCACTGAAAGGACTACACGATAACATCAACAGGTTCCATCCCACCATCAAACTCACCATGGACTACTCCTCAGAATCGGTTTCATTCTTGGACACACGAATCTCCATCAAAGACGGACACCTCAGCACTTCACTCTACCGCAAGCCCACAGACAACCTCACGATGCTCCACTTCTCCAGCTTCCACCCTAACCACGTTAAAGAAGCCATCCCCTATGGACAAGCCCTGCGAATACACAGGATCTGCTCAGACGAGGAGGAATGCGATGGACACCTACGGACGCTGAAAGACGCCCTCGTAAGAATGGGATATGACGCTCGACTCGTCGATCGACAGTTCCAACGGGCCACAGCGAAAAATTGCATAGACCTCCTCAGAAGGCGAACACGGGACACAACCAACAGAGTACCCTACGTCGTCCAGTACTTCCCCGGAGCGGAGAAACTACGCCATGTTCTTCGCAGCCTTCAGCATGTCATCGATGACGACGAACACCTTGCTAAGGCCATCCCCACGCCTCCACTACTCGCCTTCAAGCAGCCGCCTAACCTCAAAAGTACCATCGTTCGCAGCAAATTACCCAGCTATCAGGAGAACAGCGACCACGACACCACACAACCCTGCTACGGCAACCTCTGCAAGACATGCCAGATCATCAACACAGATACCATCATCACACGTGAGGACACTACCCACCAGGTACATGGTACATACTCATGTGACTCGGCCAACGTTGTCTACCTCATACGTTGCAGGAAAGAATGCACCGCAGCATGGTACATCGGCGAGACCATGCAGACACTGAGACAACGTATGAACGGACACCGCGCAACAATCGCCAGGCAGATTGTTACCTCCCAGTCGGGGAACACTTCAGCAGTCAAGGACATTCAGCCTCGGATCTGCGGGTTAGCGTTCTCCAAGGCGGCCTTCGAGACACATGACAACGCAAAATCATCGAGCAGAAACTGATAGCCAAGTTCCGCACCCATGAGGACGGCCTCAACCGGGATCTCGGTTTCATGTCACGCTACAGGACGTGACTCGACGTCGTTGTCTGGTTCACAGGTGTGATTTCCAGTTTTAAAAAAAAGTAAAAAGCTTAACTGCAGACTGCAGCATTTGACACGTTGGACCCGCTGTGACCCCACCTCATTGTCTTAGCTGTACTCTGCTGTGTCTTTGATGTAATGCCTCCCTGACGGATTGTATCTCTGCAGACACATTGTTCTCTGTCTATATATACTTTGTAACCGATTTGTATTCCCTCACTGTACCTGACAAAGGAGCAGCGCTCCGAAAGCTCGTAATTTCAAATAAAACTGTTGGACTATAACCTGGTGTTGTGCGACTTCTCATTTTTGTCCACCCCAGTCCAACACCGGCATCTCCGCATCATGATCTTGTAAGTGGTGAAGCTGAGATCCATGTGCACTGTGGCCTCCTGGGAAAGCCCTCTCCCCACATTGACTGAGCGCTTATAACTTCTAGTCCTCAACTGACATATCTACCAGCAGCATGAGAACCATTTATACCCTCTCATCCTGGTCCTCAGATTCGGAGGAAGAGCAGCCACGGCAGCAGCAGGACCAGGCACAACAGCAGCAGCAACAACAAGAGCGCCAACCTCCTCCTCAGCCACCTGATGCTGCACAGGGCAGAGGGCGTCAGCGCAAGGCTGCACCGCACCGCAGGAGATAGTCCCAACACAGGGTTTACAGGCCGAGGATGAGCTTCCTCAACTTGACTGAGCAGCAGTGCCAAAGAAGGCTGAGACTTTCGCGAGAGGTAGTCGCAGATATCTGCACAATGCTGCAGCAACACCTGGATCCCAGAGGAGCGGGTGGACACCCCTTACCAGTGGCTGTCAAAATCACCACCCCCCCTCAATTTTTTTGCTTCAGGGTCCTACCAGGGATCATCAGCAGACATCAGCGGCATCTCCCAGTCAGCCACACACACTTGCATCACGCAGGTTACCGAAGGCCTCTTTGCAAAGGCGCATAATTACATCCACTTCTCCACGGATGAAGCAAGTGTAACCGTGTGTGCGGTTGGCTTTGCAAATATGGCAGGCTTGCCAAGGGTGCAGGGCGTCGTAGACTGCACACATGTGGCCATTAGGGCACCCCATCACAACCTAGCTGTATTTGTCAACCGCAAGGGCTTCCACTCCCTCAACGTCCAGCTGGTGTGTAACCACAGGAAGAACATTATGCATGTTTGCGCCAAGTTTCCTGGCAGTTGCCATGACTCGTTCATCCTGCGGCAGTCTACTGTGCCTCAGCTCTTCAATCCGCCAACCCAACTTTCCGGATGGCTACTTGGAGACAAGGGCTATCCCCTGAAGACGTGGCTAATGACGCCATTGAGGAGGCCATCAAACGAAGCTGAGGAGCGCTACAATGCCAGCCACATTTCCACCAGAGCCATCATCGAGTAAACCATCGACTTGCTCAAAATGCAATTCAGATGCCTCGACAGATCAGGTGGAGCCCTACAGTACTCACCAGCCGGGGTCTCCAGAATCATCGTGGTCTGCTGTGCACTGCAAAACATCGCACAGCAGCGTGGCTTACTGCTGCCTGAGGAACAAGTGGCTCAGCACATAGCCTCCTCCTCCTCCTCCTCCTCAGAGGAGGAGGAGGAGGAGGAGGAGGAGGAAGACCTTGCGGAGGCGGATGCGCCACTCCTACCAGCACGCAAGGACATTGCTGCCCATGATGCAAGGGATGCACTAATCTATGCCAGATTCGCTTAAGTTGATGAAGCAAACACATGTGGCTGCCACCTTCTTAACACACCATACACAATGTACAATAAACTGTGTGTTCCTATCACCCTCACCACCATCATTACAGATGAAAGGCGCCCTGACACCTCACTGTGACACTTCCATTTCTGGGCACACATAGGCCAACTCTTTCAATCTTTGCCATCGCATTTCTTTATTACAATTGAAATGGCGATCATTATATTAAATATGTATTACATCAAAACACCCAAGTGACTACCCTTGTGACTATAGGTGCTTAATCTTTCTCTTACGCGTGTTTCTACGTGGTGCTTCCCCTGTGGCTTCAGCAGATGTGGAGGCACCTTGCTCACTCTCATGCTGCTCCTGCTTCGACACCTTTGGCGGGCGTCCTCTGGGTTTGCGAGCCTGGGAGGGCTCGGCAACAGTCTGCTCCTCCTGCGGCTGTGCAGGGGCTGAGACGTCCATCTCAGTTGGGTGAGGACTCTGGTGGGGCTCTGACCGAGGGCGACTCAGTGGCATGGGAGTGTGAGTGCTTGGAGCGGAGCCCCCACTTCCTTGTTGCCTGCCACCAACATCCCTCTCATGAGTCAGCCACACTTCAGTGCTAGCAAGTGGCTGGACAGCACCTTGCTGCACATCAGAGGGGGCCATGAGGACCTGTATCTGCACTGGCAGTCCTCATAACAAGGACATCCATGAAGCTCTGGTCTCTCTGCTCAATAGCTGCCCATCTCTCCTCCAGAGATGTCAGTCTATTCTGAACAGTCACCATGTTTTCCTGACTCTGGCGACTTATTTCCTCCATGACCGTAGCCATCCTTTCCACTGAGGTAGCCATCCTTTCCACTGAGGTAGCCATCCTTTCCACGGAGGTTGCCATCCTATCCATGGTGGTGCGTTCATGCGCCATTGCCTCCACAAAGGCGGTGCTCATGTTAGAGATGGACTCCTCCATTCTCTCCACACTCGCAGTTAGCCTGGAGACAAAACCTGCCAGAGACTCCTGCACTTGTTCCTGGAGTTCCAGCACCGCTCTCCTGGATGGCCCCAGAGGCACAGGGTCCACATGCAGTTGAGCAGAGCTGGGAGCGCCCTGCGGCCTCCGACGAGGACTCTCCACTGCTGTCCCTGTCTCCACCATCTGCTGATGCTCACTTGTGAGCTGTGATACACCAGGTGACAACACTACTCTATCTCCCGAAGGACCCACTGAGGTGTGCGTTTCTGCGCTGGTGCTGGGTGCGCTTAATTCTGCTGATGCTGCGCCCTCAGAGGTTGCAGCTTCCTCTGAGGAGCCTTCCGGCTCTTCCTCCTTTACAGTGGGGAGGGGGGCTCTTGATGGTCCTGTGGGGGAGTAAAGGCATGAGTTAGACATGTGATATTAACGTAGCATGCACATCGAATTGTGCAGATGATCATAACTCAATCTGTATGAGCATCAGATGCCATATCAGTCACTCATGCAATCTAAATTAGAGGGCTGCAAATCTATTCTGTCACCGGCTTGCTTTACTGTGCCCATCTGACCGCCCCCCACTTCCAGATCCTCAGCACCTCCTATGATCTCCAGAGCAGCCTCCTCAGCTGGGCAATGGAAGGTGGCCCTCCTCCTGTCCTGGCCCTCTCCCTCTTATTGTGGGCTCTCTTTTCCTGCAATGAGGGACACAAGTGGAGTTTGAGTGAGAATATTGGAGTGAGTGTAGAGAATCCATAGCATAGATGCTTAGAGGGAGACAAAGATGGAGTGAGGTGCCAATACCAAGGGCCCTCCCTGTGCATTGTTAGTTGTTGTCATTGCATTACAGTGATAGCGAGTGTGAGGGGTGCATCGTAGAATAGTGAAGTGATTCTGTAGATAGAGAGAGGGATGGTTAAGGGTGCAAGGGATGTAAGGATAAAGTGGGATGTGCAGGAGTAGGTTGACAATGCAGAGTGCTGGCGGTGAGAGGAGATGGGGAGCAGATTGAGGGTAAGTGTGATGTTATACTCACTTTTGCTGAGCGTACCAGGTCATTGAACCTTTTTCTGCACTGCACCCAGGAGCGAGCACACACAGATCTGGAGCTCACCTCCTCAGCAATTTGCAGCCAGGCTGCTTTGCTTTGCTGAGGAGGCTTCCTCCATCCGGATGAGGGGAAGAGAACCTCCTGGCGCCCTCTCACTCCCTCCACAAGAGCATGGAGGGAGTCATCATCAAAGCAGGGAGAGGCCTTAGCTCTTACTGCAGTCATGGGTACAATTTCAACAAGGAGAAGCAGCAGGAAAGGATGGATTTGAAACAATGCTGCATGGGCCCCTTAAATACAGCTGGCTGACAGAGGTCAGCAGAAGTGAGCAGCAGACCCGAACCCACTAATTGGGCCGGGTAGTGCGCTCAGAGACATTAATTAGGCCACTTAAGGCAAAATCGTAGTTTCTGGGCGGCTGAAAGCGGAGGCGAGACCGGAACCCACCGAACATCAAACCCGCACTTAACCCGCCTCCATTAATAAAATCGTGGCCATTAGGTTTAAACAGTCGCATTCTGTCCCAGACATCATCAGGCCACGAGGTCCTCTGCACCTCAACTCCCAAGCTTCCCCAGTCAGTAGGCAGCACACTTCATGATAAAAGTTACTCTTTGGGCTCATCCTCTGGATGAATTAATTGAATTGATGCTGCCCATTGTCAATGACACCCCAAGAAGCAACTGGGGATGAGGGGTGGGTTTGCCTCAGAGTTAGCCTGTTCAACACCTGCTGAATGAAAGCAGGTTTTTATGGGAATCTTCCACGCATGGGCTTCCTAGATCAGAACCCAAAGCATATGGAAGATTCCAATATACAGGTTGTCAAACTGTTGATGTATTGGCTCTAAGGCTCCCAACCCTAAAATAGAATCCTGCCACCCAATTTCCTGTAGAACCCGATTCCCAGGGTTCACGACAACAAAGACTTCAGTGCTAAATAAATGCGCGCTTCGCTGTGCAGCCATCTTAATTCTACACTGCAGCTGTCAATCATAAGAACAACTTCCAGGTCAAAGGAAAGAGTCTAGGAATTTCCTGTGCTTGTTCTAAAGTTTCAGTTCAGTATTGCTACATCAACCTCCCTCTGGAATATGGTCACAGTAGCTTAGGCAATATCCATAGATTATTAGGCCCCATTCATCAAATGCATAAGGTCTGTAAGATGTATCCTGCGTAAGTAGATCCCTTATACAATATCCCATTGTGGATTCCACAGTAGTCCTGATTCAGGAAGTCCATAACACAGAATGCCAATCCCATGTCTCCAGATGAAAAGTCTAAGGGGGAGAAATTCGGTATCGCCCCGTTTGGGGCGCAATTATCAGCAGGGCGCAAAGTTTAGCGCCTGCCGCTAATTATCGCCTCCGACTGCAAACTTGGCTTCTATCGCCCCTGGAGGTGATTGGAGCGCTAAATCAGGTGCTACACACCTGTCTTAAGGCGCTAATGCCGAGGAGTGAGACGCTACCTCAGAGCGCTGGCGAAGCTCAGGTGATGTCAGTCAGCAATGGAGCACAAACACACTGGCGCCGGCCAGTTCTTAAAGGGGAGGGTCGATCTTGCTCTCCATCCACAGCCTGCTCATTGCAGCCTTGAATCTCGTCTTGGAGAGACCTGTACATCAATTCTGCTGGAAAGAACAATGGAGAGGCCCAGGGAAAGAGCTCAGAGTGCAGCCCCCAAGTCTCTTCTAAATCGATGCAAGGAAGGTCAAATCAAAATGAACCTGCAAAGTGCTGCTCAGTACCCAAAACTCCTTCACACAGCGTTGAATCTCTCCAGAAGTCTCTCTCTCTCTCTCTCAGAATGCGTGGTGCAAAAATGTTGCCGACAAAAAATGGCAGGAAGCGGTCGCCTTTAAATAGCGCTCCCCCAGTCCCTTCCCGACTGCAAAATGCTCCCCTCAACCTGTTGTTGCTAGCAGCAGGCGGAAAGGCAGGGGGCGACACTCAATATCCGGTCCGGGGCGCTACTGGGGCGTTGCACGCTCGACTGATGTCACGATCTGCGGGCGCAGGAGATCGTGGCAGAAGTGTTTAGCGCCGCCGCAAAATGTCCGGTCAATTTCACGAGCGGCGTAAACATCGCCGCGCCCGGGCGCTAGTTGCTTTGCGCCCCATTAGCGCCCTCTTAGGGCGCTAACGGGAGGCGCAAAGCAACCGAATTTTCCCCCCTAAGTGCTTAGGTGCTTTTGGTCAGCATATGTTCTAAAGCTTCCTCAGGACCTACCTCTTTGACCTTGCCTTCAGTTACCACCCCTAAGCTTTTTCTCAATTCCTGCTCACTGTCTGAATTCTTCCCTGTACATTTTGTGAAGTATCTAGGAATGTTTTGCCACATACAGGTACTAAGTATAAATGAAGGTTATTATTGCAAGGACTGAGATACACTGGGTGGAATATACTTGAGATCTATATTCTGTGCATTATAATTTCAAATTTTACAATAGTTATTGTACTTCATGAAATATAAGATAGTCTTTTTTCTGTTAAATAGAAAATACTGGACGTGTGGGAATGGCTTGAGTAAATAATCCAACCAGAGTTCAGATAAAGTTATCAACCGAAAAATCAAACATTGAGGGGCGAGACTGAATTGCTACCTGTTATGCTGTACTGCCCATCCAGAATTCGTCATAGAAACATAGAAACATAGAAACATAGAAAATAGGTACAGGAGTAGACCATTCGGTCCTTCGAGCCTGCACCGCCATTCAATGCGTTCATGGCTGAACATGCTACCTCAGTACCCCATTCCTGCTTTCTCGCCATACCCCTTGATCCCCCTAGTTGTGAGTGTTATATCTAACTCCCTTTTGAATATATTTAGCAAACTGGCCTCAACAACCTTCTGTGGAAGAGAATTCCATAGATTCACCACTCTCTGGGTGAAGAAGTTCCTCCTCAGCTCAGTCCTAAATGGCTTCCCCTTAATCCTTAGACTGTGACCCCTGGTTCTAGTTTTCCCTACCATTGGGAACATTCTGCCCGCATCTAATTTGTCTAAACCAGTCAGGATTTTAAATGTCTCTATAAGATCCCCCCTCATTCTTCTGAACTCCAGAGGATACAAGTTCAGTTGACCCAATCTTTCTTGATATGTCAGTCCGGCCATCCCAGGAATCAATCTAGTGAACCTTCGCTGCACTCCCTCAATAGCAAGAATGTCCTTCCTTAAGTTAGGAGACCAAAACTGCGCACAATACTCCAGGTGTGGCCTCACCAAGGTACTGTACAACTGCAGCATCACCTCCCTACTCCTGTACTCAAATCCCCTTACTATGAAGGCCATCATTCCGTTTGCTTTCTTGACTGCCTGCTGCACTTGCATTCCCACCTTCAATGACTGATGTACCATGATGCCCAGGTCTCGTTGCACCTCCCCTTTCCCTAATCTGCCACCATTCAGGTAATAGTCCGCCTCTCTATTTTTACCACCAAAGTGGATAACCTCACATTTATCCACATTGTACTTCATCTGCCATACATTTGCCCATTCACCCAACCTGTCCAAGTCACTCTGTAGCCTCCTAGCATCCTCCTCATTGTTCACACTGCCTCCCAATTTAGTGTCATCCGCAAATTTGGAGATATTACATTTAATCCCTTCGTCCAAATCATTAATATATAATGTAAACAGCTGGGGTCCCAGCACCGAACCCTGCGGTACCCCGCTGGTCACTGCCTGCCATTCTGAAAAGTACCCATTTACTCCTACTCTTTGTTTCCTGTGTGCCAACCAGTTCTCAATCCACGTCAACACATTACCCCCAATCCCATGTGCTTTAACTTTGCTCACCAATCTCTTGTGTGGAACCTTGTCGAAGGCCTTCTGAAAGTCCAAATACACCACATCTACTGGTTCCCCCCTGTCCACCCTATTCGAAACATCCTCAAAAAATTCCAGAAGATTTGTCAAGCATGATTTCCCTTTCACAAATCCATGCTGACTTGGACCTATCATGTCGCCACTTTCCAAATGGTCTGTTATGACATCTTTAATAATTGCTTCCATCATTTTACCCACAACCGATGTCAGGCTGACCGGTCTATAATTCCCTGCTTTCTCCCTCCCTCCTTTTTTAAAAAGAGGGGTTACATTGGCCACCCTCCACTCCATCGGAACTGATCCAGAGTCTAAGGAATGTTGGAAAATGATCGTCAATGCATCCACTATTTCCAAGGCCACCTCCTTAAGTACTCTGGGATGCAGACCATCAGGCCCCGGGGATTTTTCAGCCTTCAGTCCCATCAATTTTCCCAATACCTTTTCCCGACTAATAAGGATTTCCCTCAGCTCCTCCCTCTTACCAGATCCTCTGACCCCTTTTATTTCCGGCAGGTTGTGTGTGTCCTCCACAGTAAACACCGAACCAAAGTACTTGTTCAATTGATCTGCCATTTCCTTGTTCCCCATTACGACTTCCCCTGTTTCCGACTGCAGGGGACCTACGTTTGTTTTTACTAACCTCTTTCTTTTTACATATTTATAGAAGCTTTTGCTGTCCATTTTAATGTTCTCTGCAAGCTTCCTTTCATATTTTATTTTCCCTGCCCTATTATACAGAATTGTATGTTTTAATCTCTGTAGTGTTTCTTGCATCGCTGTTGGTGATAATCCAGGTCATCACAGAACATTGAGGTTGTGGCACAAAATTCTAAAGGAATTCACCATCCCAGACATATTGAAGACAAGTTTCTTTAAGCTTTCTTACACTTCTAGTCAGGATACCTCCAAGCAGCTAAATTTCCAATATCATGGTATGCTCTTCTTCACCTCAACAAATCTTAGCATCTCTCTCGCTCACCTGGGCAGGTAATCACCTGATAAGCAATTCCACCTCTATCCTCCAACGTCTCTCTCACCATCACATTCTTTCTTGTCTCTATTTGATCATTGCTTCCCTGAACATTCCTCCTTCCTAAGCTGCAGCACTATCATCCTCTACAACTCATCCTCCTCACTCATGTCTTAGTTTATTTCCCAGACGTTAAAACCACAGAACTCCTCACCTCCCTCAGCTTTTCCTGCCTCCTGCAAGCTTGTAAAAGCCTTAAACGAACATACTAAGTGATCTGCAGCCACACTGTAGCAATGGAGTGACACATTGTGCATTGTGGTGTTGTGCTCCTGTCCTTGAGAAAGAGTGTGTCCATCAGCCTATTATGAGCAGTGTCATGGGAAATCCACCAGTATTATGTTCCATTTGTAGCATTAATACTCACAGTATGTCTGAAAAATGACACCATTTTTTTTCCTGCTGGATTGAGGGATCCTGCGGTAGGATTTGAAGTAAATAGGAGAGGTGATTAAGCCCTCAGACTAAACTTGAAGAGGGATTAGTTATTCAAGACCAGGCCTGTCTTCTTTTTCACTCCCCTATAGTTGTTGACCTATGCTGGGGTATGGTTCTACGGCAGTCTCCCTTTGGTCCCTCACTTCAGCAGTCTCCGTGCTGGTGGACAAGGGGAAGTCATGAGCCTGATTCTGTCCTCCTCCAATGTCCAGGCACATTCACTTTGCTGCACGCATCACTGGATAGTGAGCCAAGAGCTATCTGATATAATTATGGGGAGGATACAAAAGAAAGACGAAATAAACTTGCATTTATGTAGCGCCTGGGACACCGCAAAGCACTTTGCAGCCAATGAATTACTTTTAAAGTGCAGTTACTGTTATTATGCAGATAGACAATCAAGTTGCAAACAGCAAGGACCAACACTGTTCACAAACAGCAAATGAAGTGAATCACTCAATGTGTTTTGGTGGTGTTGGTTGAGGGAAGAATATTGGTTGGGAGAACTCCTTGCTCTTCAAGTAGTGCCATAGGATGTTATATGTCTGGCTGAACAATCAGAAAGGGCATTAGTTTAACATTTGATCTGAAAGAGGGGTATTCTCAGACAATGCAGCACTTCCTCGGTACAGCACTGAAGATAGGACAAATCGAGCGAGGTCCAATGGCAGGGAGTAGCCCCAACCCTGTACTTCACCTTCCACAGTTCCTTCCTCCTTGCTTCCCGCTCCCATGCTTCGGACTGTACGCTCTCAAACTGTCTGCTACGTGTTCCTCCCTCGCAGATTGCACTTCTCCCACCCAAACGTTGTAGCTTTAAAAAGGTCGAAGCCTGTCTCCCAGCACTGGTTTGGGAAATAAGTTTTAGTATTTTTAAAAAAAAAATTTTTTTTAAAAGCACTCAAGAACCTATACTGTGTTGTCATTTGCCTTAGTCAGCAAGGGCATAAATATAAGAAAACAAAAGAATTGAAGGGGCAAAAAATCTTCACATAGACAGCAGTTAGAACATAGAATTCTCTGCCACATACTGTTGTTGAAGCAGAGTCCATTAATTCTTTAAGGAAATTAGATTGTTGATTGAAAAAGAGGAATATTAAAAGGAATGAGGAGAGTGGGAGAAAAACACCAGTACAGCATTGATGGGCTGATTGGCGTGATTCTAGACTAACATTTTAGAACTCAGGCCTGAGGTTTACCATTTCACTACATTCTGATTGACCTCATTATCTCTCCTACTTTTTCCCCCCAACTTGTCTTGCAGTATCTTACGAGTCTGGGCCCTGCACCTGGGTTTCTCAAAAAAATATTAAGTTACTTTGGGGTAGATTTTCAACCCGCCACCTGGGTGTAAAACCAGCGTTGCGGATCGATCGCCCGTTATAGAAAAGCTCCCGATTTTTTTTTCCCCCGCATAGCCATTCTTCATGACTGAGCCTGGACAGTGAGTGTCAGTAAGCTATCCTACCAAGAGAGTATCACGATCGAGCTCCATCCGGTCCTCAGATCAAACCATACACCTTCAGTAGGAGGGTCACTGAATAGTGATTAGGAGTAGGAACCCTGGCTGATTTCTCCCCTCCCCAAACCAGAGACCAAAGAGGCACGGAGTCTAATTGTTGGGCCCTAGCTAAACATCATCCCTAGCAGCTCAGACCAGGACTCAAATCTTCTGATTTGTAATGGTGGCGCACTTACCAAACATAGAATCTACAGCACGAAAAACAGGCCATTTGGCCCAACTGGTCTGTGCCGGTGTTTATGCTCCACACGAGCCTCCTCCCACCCTACTTCATCTAACCCTATCAGCATACCCTTCAATTCCTTTCTCCCTCATGTACTTATCTAGCCTCCCCTTAAATACATCTATGCCATTCGCCTCAACTACTCCTTGTGGTAGCAAATTCCACATTCTAACCACTCATTGGGTAAAGAAGTTTCTCCTGAATTCCTTATTGGATTTATTAGTGACTGTCTTATATTTATGGCCCCTAGTTCTGGTCTCCCCCACAAGTGGAAACACCTTCTCTACATCTACCCTATCAAACCCCTTTATAATTTTAAAGACCTCTATCAGGTCACCCCTCAGCCTTCTCTTTTCTAGAGAAAAGAGACCCAGCCTGTTCAATCTTTCCTGATAAGTACATCCTCTCAGTTCTAGTATCATCCTTTTGAATCTTTTTTGCATCTTCTCCAGTGCCTCTGTAGGCTTTTTTAATAATATGGAGACCAGAACTGTGCACAGTATGCCACCTGGGGAACCAAACCAAGTTCTTTGAGGGAATTCATAAGAGATTGTCTTTTGAAATACATGCAAATCTGCCAGTTTCCCAAATGGCAAAGACATGGCTAATTGATGAGAGTTAATTGTAAAATTACTCAGAACAGAAAATGCACATGTATCGTATTATCAAGCTTTATTTCATATTTGGTACCAAGTTCTTTGAGGGAATTCATAAGAGATTGTCTTTTGAAATACATGCAAATCTGCCAGTTTCCCAAATGGCAAAGACATGGCTAATTGATGAGAGTTAATTGTAAAATTACTCAGAACAGAAAATGCACATGTATCGTATTATCAAGCTTTATTTCATATTTGGTACCAGGAATGGGGTAAAATCCTTCATAATTCCTTATTCTCAAAATCCTTTAAGGACCCATTGATGTACATTTGAGGTAAAATTTAACCAACAAAATTTGAAACGCAAGAAGTTAAAAATGATTGAAATGACGAGACATCTTTTTGTAAAACTCTCTCATTTTCTTGGATAAAAGGGGGACTCGGAGAGTGTTTTGCCATCCTTGGTTTCAATCGTCTTGACGATCAGGGATTTGGATACTCCACTCGTTTCCATCCCACCATGGACTGTGCTCTCGAAATGCCTCACCGGAGCTCCGTAATCTGTTGAGCATGTACAAATTTTAAACATGAGGAAAGAGAATGAGCAACGATTGCATTGGAAAGCACAACTTTCTTTAATCTACCAATTTATTATACTGAACGCTAAGCAGTACCTGTGACCAACATTAAACATGGATGCAGTGCAGACATCTACAACTGTAAGAGGGGGGAATTGTGGCATTCCTTTGTGTGGTCCATGCAGTGTTACTGAATTTCGGTCAAGGGTCACAATCCCAATAAATGTCTTACTCGAGGTTCCACACCAAGGGATACTGCAACAGGAGTAAATGAAGGGGCCTGGGTCTCTGGTCCTCATCACCCAAACAGGGTGCTGTGGGCAGTTGCCAAGTGAAGGCCAGCACTTTCTCAAATCAATAGAAAGGGAAAAAAAACACAATCAAATTATGGGACTAATTGTTCCATTTGGTAATAGGGCTGTTTCATTCATTGTATGGAAGCTGAGACAGCCCTTCCTCCTGGTCCACCACACCACACTGACTGCAATGGAACTGAATCTCAGGCGCTGCGTCTAACGGGCGACCGATCAGTTACTGCCCGTTTTGCGCCACAGCAAGAGATGAATTTCTAGACCTTAATCTCAGTCCTTGGGACTCACTGCCACACCAGGTAGGTAAAATGTATCTTGTTCTGCACAAAATGATTAGATTTTGTAACTGAAAAAATTCTTAGCAGTTTTCTTACTTTTGACTGATTGGTGGCGATAGACCACATTCATTGGCGTTAACAATCTGAAATGAGAGACAAGAGCAACTGTTATTGGAAAGAACACGCACGGGAACAGTTACAGATTAATAAAAAGGTACAATGAAGCTCACACCCCTCTATTACCCTATGCAACTTTGAATAAGGGGCAACACGGTGGCATTGTGGTTAGCACTGGTGCCTCACAGCGCCAGGGACCCGGGTTCGAATCTGACCTCGGGTGACTGTCTGTGTGGAGTTTGCACATTCTCCCCATGTCTGCGTGGGTTTCCTCCGGGTGCTCCGGTTTCCTCCCACAGTCCAAAAATGTGCGGGTTAGGTTGATTTGGCTATGATAAATTGACCCTTAGTGTTAGGGAGGGATTAAATATGTGGGGTTACAGGGATAGGATGGGATAGGTTAGGGGGAATTAAATACGTGGGGTTACGGGGATAGGGTGGGATATGTGTCGGTGCAGGCTCGATGGGGATTCTGTGTGAGAAAGCAGGGACAGGGTACTGGATTTGGATGATCAGCCATGATCGTATTGAATGGTGGAGCAGGCTCGACGGGCCGAATGGCCTACTCCTGCTCCTAGTTTCTATGTTTCTATAATCTTAATCTCTTAAACTGGGAATTTCCTTGGAGCTGCTCCTGCTCCAACTTCACCAGAGGTGTAAACAGCATAAAGGGGGTTTACAATGCACTCCCTGGACAACATTCAGGCTTAGGCTGATAAGTGGCAAGTAACATACGTACCAGGCAATGTCCATCTCCAACAAGTGAGAGTCTTTCCACCTCCCTGACATTCAATGGCATTACCATCGCCAAATCCACCATCATCAACATCCTGGGAGTCACCATTGACCAGAAACTTAACTGGACCAATCACAAATACTGTGGTAACAAGAGCAGGTCAGAGGCTGGGTATTCTGCGGCGAGTGTCTCGCCTCCTGACTCCCCAAAGCCTTTCCACCATCTACAAGGCACAAGTCAGGAGTGTGATGGAATACTCTCCACTTGCCTGGATGAGTGCAGCTCCAACAACACTCAAGAAGCTCGACACCATCCAGGACAAAGCAGCCCGCTTGATTGGCACCCCATCTACCACCTTAAACATTCACTCCCTCCACCACTGGCACACCGTGGCTGCAGTGTACACCATCTACAAGATGCACTGCAGCAACTCGCCAAGGCTTCATCAGCACCTCCCAAACCCACGACCTCTACCACCTAGAAGGACAAGGGCAGCAGGCGCATGGGAACACCACCACCTCCAAGTCACACACCATCCTGACTTGGAAGTATATCGGCCGTTCCTTCATAGTCGCTGGGTCAAAATCCTGGAACTCCCTCCCTAACAGCACTGTGGGAGTACCTTCACCACACGGACTGCAGCGGTTCAAGAAGGCGGCTCACCACCTTCTCGGGGGCAATTAGAGGTGGCCAATAAATGCTGGCCTTGCCAGCGATGCCCACATCCCAGGAACGAATAAAAAAACTCCTGAAGTTACAGTGGCGGAGTGGAGCAGCGCTGTGAAAATTCCTGGCCATACCCTGCCTGGTAAAACCCTTCCAGGCATTCTCCCACCCACTGTGTAAGGAAATGCCTCCTACTATTTTGTTTTAAATTTGTTTTTAACCAATTTAAATGTGTGACCTCTGGCTCCACCCGTGTGACTGTGGAACAATTTTCGGGGCTCATCTTATCTCTGCCAAATGAACCCAGAACATTACTTCAAATAAGACATTCGTATCATGTGCTTGGTTTTTATTGTGGCCATTAGTGCGGAGTCACTCAAGAGATAGCAAATCAAAGTGATTTTATTCCAGTGTCTCGCAATTTTCCCTGTAATTTTTTTTGGCCCTGTGCGGCCCTCTAAGGGGCCGCGTGGGCCATTCAAAATACTGCGCATGCGTGAATTTATTTACTTTGCAAAGCCGGCTGCGCGGGTTCCTTGGAGCACTGCGTGGCCGCGCAGCTTAGTGAACACTGGTGTCTACTAAGCAAGACCAAAAGGTTTCTGGACGGTGAGTGTCAAACACTTGCCACGTTGTATAACATTCATCGGTCTGATATTTTAATGTAGGTGTTAACCCTTGGGTTAATATCGCTGCTAAAGTTGCAGGGAAAAGAATGTCATGTGGACATGATCCTAGTCTGTCTGCCAATATCGGCAACAGTCATTTCTAGGCTTTAGCATTTTAGTGAGGTGCAAGATGTTTTCCTTAGGGTAAATGATACCAGGGCTTGGTGGGTTAAATTAGGAGGACAGGTTGCATAAACTTGGCTTGTATTCCCTTGAGTTTAGAAGATTGAGAAGTGATCTGATCGATGTGTTTAAAATCTTAAAAGGATTCGATAGGGTAGATACGGAGAAACTATTTCCTCTGGTGGGAGAAGCAAGAACGAGGGGATATAATCTTAAAATTAGAGCTAGGCCATTTCGGAGGAAAATCAGGAAGCACATTTGAACACAAAGGGTAGTAGAAATCTGGAACACTCCCCCCCCCAAAAGGCTTTGGATGCTGGGGGACAAATGAAGCTTTCAAGACTGAGATCGATAAATTTGTGTTAGGTAAGGCTATCAAGGGCTATGGAACCAAGGCCAGTAAATGGAGTTGAAGCACAGGTAAGCCATGATCTAACTCAATCGTAGAACAGGCTCGAGGGGCTGAACGGCCACCTCCTGTTCCTGTGTTAGGTGGGACTGGTCCTTCTGGATTTGTTCTGGAAAATGAACAGTGTTCAGGCCAGGAGCCAAAAAGAGACACTCATTAAAGGAGAGTCAAGTTCAGTTGGAACTAGTGCTCGCTCGTGCGCCTCGGCATGTATAGCGACATTAAAAGCGTTATACAAATGCAAGTTGTTGTGTTCGTAGTAGCTGCTTCAAGTAACACCCAAAGCACACTCAAGGGCAGCAGAGATCATTTAGAATTTGTGCCCCCCTTGTATCGCAGTGGAAGCGGTTCAGTCACACCCAAAGCTGCTGGTGTGGCAGATTTTATGCTGCAAGTTGAATTCCACAGCACTTACCCAGCTGACAGACAAGTAGGCCTCCCAATCTCGCAAAAACACGTGCCACCACTTTGATCCAAAAACAGTGTCCAATTTATATCTTTTAGAGATGTATCACACTGCAGCAGTTAAACATACACTGGCCCCCCTCATTAACATACGTGAGTTGCGAAACAAAGCAATTACGCCAAGATCATGCCCACCAGCGCTCTTGTGGGCTCAGCGGGAGTACATTGAATTTACATGGGGCTGGCAAGCACCCATGCCATGACGAGCATATCGCCAATGCCCACTTGCTCCATGTAGCCTGAAGATCTGGCATCTGTTGACCATGGGAGGGGGTGGTGAGGTTGTCCAGCACCCTCCCACCACCAAGACATCAGCCACGTCCTGGGGACAGATCCAAAAAACAACTCGCCTTTTTGTTTCGTGCTCCAGGCCCTTCCTCCTGACTGAACTCCCTGGTAGGGACCTGGAGGCCAGTACATCTCATCTCACTCAGCATAGTGGTCTCCAGTCCAAAGCTGGGTCCCGAATGAGCCGGAGGAGTGGGAACTCTCGGCATAGGGAGTCCCTAACCCTGGTTCTGCCCTCCGGGGCTTGCCCCCTTGGTGTCATTTGCCTTGTACGCAGTGGGCAGAGGTTCTGTCCCCAACAAGGCTGCCCAGAAAGTCCTGGAAAAGGCAGAGACCAAATGCAACTGGGTCCCTGCCGTCTTCTGGTGGGTTCCGATGGAGTTACATCGGGAGTCCGACAGAACTCTCAAATTTCCAGGGCCACATTGTGCAACACTCTCAAAGGACGCTCTCAACTAGAACACTTTTTTTGTGCATCTCTGAATGCAGCCTTCTAAAAAGAGCCTAATTTATTGAACTAAACCAGATCAAGAGGTACCCAAAATGTACTAACCTGCTCTCCTCTCCTTCAAGCAGTTTTTTGTAAGTGGCAATTTCAATGTCCAGGGCCAGCTTTGTGTTCATCAAGTCCTGGTACTCTCGCACATGACGGATTATTTCCTGGCTAGCCTTATCCAAGGCTTTCTGTAGCTCGGCAATGCGGTCCCTTGCTTCCAGAATGGTCCTATCCCCACGTTCCTCCGCCTCCATGATCTCTGCCTCCAGATGCTCTTTCTGGAATATATGGAAAACGGTCAGTGTCAAGTGAGCCAATGCCCCAATTTAGGATTTCATAAGGTATAAACTATTTCCTCTGGTGGGGGAATCCAGCACAAGGGGGCATAACCTTAACATTAGAGCCAGGCCGTTCAGGGGTGATGTCAGGAAGCACTTCTTCACACAAAGGGTAGTGGAAATCTGAACTCTTCCCCCAAAAAGCTGTTGAGGCTGGGGGTCAATTGAAACTGTCAAAAGTGAGATTGATAGATTTTTGAGGCAAGGGTATAAAGGGTTACAGAACCAAGGCAGGTAGATGGAGTTAAAATACAGATCAGCCATGATCTAATTGAATGGCAGAACAGGTTTGAGGGGCTGAGTGGCCTACTCCTGTTCCTATGCTCTGAACTGATATTTAGCATTGCGGAGAGATAGCCCTTCGATTCACTAATGTACGTGCGCCATTTTAACAAAAATGAACACATTTGCAACAAATTCTAATTAGCACATTCATAAAGTAACCAGAATTCTTTTGTGAAGGTGAACACAGTCACTAATTCCTCTGCCCATCTTTACTCATTTCCCACTCCCATCTTCTGCTCCCATTCCTTGAGCTACAAGGTAGGGAGCTGACTGGCCTCTGCCAATGCCCTCTTAGTTGGTCAGTAGGAAGGACACCAGAGTAGCCCAGGTTAGCTTACCCGGTGAGTTCCCCTTTTTCCTTGTAAATACATTTCTTCACATTATTAAAAATGGAAATTAACGCTAACTACCTTTGGTGATTTTAAATTCACAAAATTGTTTTGATAGAGTTCAAACTGCCATATTCACGAACATTAAACACAAAAGGGGTCACAACCTCCTCTGTATAATGGTAGAAGTGTCTTAACTTGGCTCCTCCCCAGCCAATTTGCTCTATTTATAGGTGCACCTGGTAGCGTGGAACAGAGCCACAGACCAGGATGGTCCCAAGTTCAGTCTGTGATCTGTGCTGAGTCAGCTGCCCTACAATTGGCCTCAGCACCACTAGATCAGAGGAGGGACAATCAGCCAGGGCTCCCATTCCTGATCTGTTGTTCAGCAACTCTTGCTGGAAAGACCGTAGGGCTGATTTTAACATTCAGATATAACAGAAAACGGGCAGTAACAAATCGGCTGCCTGTTATACCCCCTGCCTGATTATCCTTTCCATTAACTTCAATCAAGATGATTATCTCAACTCGTCCATTAACACTCGTAAGAGCACATGAAACTTGGCCACTTGAGTGAGGTACTGGAGGGCAGTTGGCACCTGTGGAACCAAAGAGTCAACACCTCCAGGAGAAGAGGGTTGAAAATAGAGGAGGCATTGACAACAAAAAAAGCAATGACTTAAGAATGCCATTACTCTGTAAAGTGATCTTACTTGTTGCTTCAAAGCCTGGATTTCAGAATTTAGTCTTGCAGCTTGTCTTGTCTGGTCTGAAATGTCAGTCTTCATGATACGGAGCTCATCTGTATAGTTTCCAGAACTTTTCTTCATATCGTCAAACTAAAATGGAGAATCATTATTGACGTAAAATTCATAATCATTCTTTAAGGGAGCCCAAACCATCCCTTCTATAGAGGTGGCCGATGTACTAACGGTTCTGACGAAGGGCCTACACCCCAAACATGAACATATTGCACTCTTTACAGATAGTGATGGACCTGCGTTTACTAGACCAAAACATAAATAAGATAGTCACTAATAATAGGGGATTCAGAAAAAACTTCTTTACCCAGAGATGGTGAGAATGTGGAACTCGCTACCACAGAGTGGTTGAGGCAAATAGCATAGATGCCTTTAAGGGGAAGCTGGATAAGCACATGAGGGAGAAAGGAATAGAAGGATATGGTGATAGGGCGAGATAAAGAGGGGTGGGAGGAGGCTCGTGTGGAGCATGGACCAGTTGGGACGGTTTCTGTGCTGTAAATTCTATCTAATGAATTGGAGTAGAAGATGCTGATGAGTCTCGGTTTCAACACAATGAGAATGCAGGGAGGAGAAAGAGGAGAGCGAGTGTACAGGCTGGAGTGGCTAAACGTCATTATTTTACAAAATACCATTCTCATGTGAAAGTACAGGACAGTGGGTTATCATCTTGGGACATGCAATATGTAAATTCAGTCTTTTTGACTTAAGACAAATAGCTTCACAACATTTTTGAAGACTTTGAAATGGAAAGGGGTTTATAAAGCAAAATGTGATTCACCTAGCAGTAGAACATCAGTGCTACACCACATTTATTTTCTGGAAACACAGCAAAGTAAAGACAGTGGGGGTCATTTTGACTTTGGGTGATGGAAATGAAAATGGGGCGAGGTGTATAACAGGCGGCTGATCCGATATCGCCAGAGGTCAGAATTACCCACAATGGTCCTGAAATTCCATGGGGGTTCCCCGGTCTCTTGCTGTAATCCCCAGGGAAATCATACAGATCTGAGTTATGTCGAGGCCAATGTTCCCACTAAGCTGTGTGCGCGCAGCCACCTACAAGGTCCCGTGCAGGCCGCTCACCAGCTTTTACATTTAAATTTCTGCACCTGCGCAGGACTTGCAAAGGGACTGCGCATTAAAAGCAACAGGCCGCACAGAACAAAGCGCAGCTCACAGGGAACATTGGTCAGGGCTCAGCTATTTCCCTGGGAGTTGGAGCAGTCTCCTGCCAGAGTGTCAGTGGAAACTGGACAACCCCTACAGAATTTCAGGGCCACTAGTTACATTTATGTGGTGCATTATGTTGAAACGGATAAGCACTTCAAATGACTACGATGCAGGCCAAATAATACCTTCTACTGTCAATGGCACGGGATATAAACTGGTCTCCCAAGGAGGTCAAATTTCTCCCGTCTATAATTTTAGCAATAAGGTTAACGCGAGTGCTCAATCTGCCCTGTTGACTAAAATTACTGCGAGGAGAAGATCCCCCCCCACAGGAAAGTTTTGATCTTGGGGTTTTTGATAGAGTAAATAAGGAGAAATTGTTACCACTGGCAGGAGGGTCAGTAACCAGAGGACACAGTTAAAATAATTGGCAAAAGAACCAGGGGGGTAGATGAGGAGAATTTTCACAGTGGGTTATGATCTGGAATGCACTGCCTGAAAGGGCAGTGGAAGCAGAAACTTTCAAAAGGCAATTGGATATATACTTGAAAAGGAAAAATTTGCAGGGCTATGGGGAAAGAGCAGGGGTGTGGGACAAATTGGATCGCTCTTTCAAAGAGCAGACACAGGCACGATGGGCCGAATGGTCTCCTTCTGTGCTGTAAAATTCTACGATAGGTGAGATTTAGTTGTAAAGTTATTGGCCCTGAATTCGCGGTCGGTATGACGGCGTACTCGGAGTATGCCGTCATACCGCCTTTGAAATTGACCGCAAGTGCTAAATCCCGAACTTGCGATCTGTCAAGTTCTGACTGCGCATTGGCTTTGCTGCAGGTTTTACTTCCTCGTTTAAAATCAACATGCTGGCAAAAAGTTGGGCTAATTGCCCACCTACTGCACATTAATTACCCCGAAAATGTTTATGTCTGGTGCAAACAGGCGCAGGAGCCTGTTGCGCAGCGTAAGCAGGGGGGTGGGGGGCACTGAGAAAATTGGATTTGTTTATGCTACAGCCTCTAACAGTGAGTCACCGGTTCGTGTGAGCAGATACAAACTTTGAAAGAAACTTTCATTTGTTCGAGTTTGAAAACAAGGCCTTTTTGTCACTGTCTTTGCTGCCCAAAAGCCTTTTGTAGTTTCGGTTTAATTCCCAACTTCTATTTAGATAGGATTTAATTCACTTTCATGATTTCCTCATGTTATTAGACATTTAAACTCTCGATTTTAGATTATTTAAATTAATCAAAGTTAATTAGTCTAATAGAGGAGAAACAAATTCAGTAGGACTATAAGACTGTAATTATAGGTTTGTGTATTATAATCTTGGTTTGTGTATTGCAATGATTGTAATTTATTAATAAAATAGCATTTCTGGCTGCTAAATGCTTTAAAATGAGTTGTGGGAAAATCAGCAATCTCCTCTGTTTCCCGACTGGTTAAGAGTCAGGAAGTGAAAGGAACACCGCCCCACGCGATCCCAAGTTCGCATTCGCACAGTGGTGCGCCCCTAGGGTCCGTGGGCCACTACGCTGCGCACAACTCTGCAGCGTTTGAAAATAACTTTTCGAAGTGGGGTTTGCATGGGGCAAGTGTGGATTTCGTTCAGATGTCAGGGCCATTGGGTTGAAATTGTACTGCACGATATTAGCAAAGAGCACAAATGTATGTGCAGGAGACTCCTCCCCACACTATTGGTCAAGATATTTACCTTTGGAGTTCAATATTTATGTTTGCACAAGATGCTAAGATTAGTTTTTTTTTCTTTTTGATAATCACAGCATCCTAGCAGGCCGTTCACACTTGGTGCCAGTGCTGGTGCCTGCTCTCCAACTGGAGATACTTACTTTTTGACAGAGTAAGCCAAGCCTTACCTTGTCTTCATATGAAACGTAGGTCTCTTGGCGAATTTTGTTCACCATTCCTTCATATTGAGCCCGGACATCCTCGACGATGCTGGAAAGGTCCAGGTTGCGGCTGGTGTCAACTTCCACAGTAACAGCCGTGCTCTTCATCTGGATTTGCAGATCACGGATTTCCTGGGTGGCAAGACAAGCAAATGTACTTCAGTTTAACAATGCCTGCATCCCACTTACCAGTTAGAGCTCTTGTTTAAATAGAAACAAAAAAAAAGTAGATGGTATTTGTATTGTACACCACGCGAGAGCTGGGTCAACAGGAATAACTGGAAAACATTGTTAGAAAGGTCATTTCAGCTGGTGCTATTGCACCAGTGTTAGTGTGGTACAGGAGGGATTTGACGCTGGGATATATTCTACTTGATCACAGATTCGCATGGAAACAATTCATACCCAGTGGGTATCTTCCAAAAGTGCAACTTAACAGGTGTCCAGAGGTTAAAGTCATGTGCAACAGCAGGTTAAACAAAGCATCTGAAGAGTATGGACAGTCTCAATCCAGTTCCTAGTGGGCAAGGCCATCAATAATGGTCTTGGCATTTAAGCTATCCTTAAATAAAAGGATTAGTAATGCTCACGAAAAGAACTTGACTTGACCGTTCTCAAGTCCCTACATTTCCTTTCAGTATGGGTTGAGGTAACACCATCAGTTAACGATGATTTTTCAGATCAGCCATCATCTAATTGAAAGGGGGAACAGGCTCGAGGGGCTGAATGGCCTCCTACGTTCCTAACATTCTGTTGATGGATTTGTATTCTAAATTGAGTTGTGCTGATTCTTTTGATAAAAGAGTCACTCATTTTGCCCTAATGAGCACTCAGAGGCCACAAGGTCAGTGCAGTGAAAATGGAAAAGTGCTACAATACAGGGTGTTCTCCTGTAGTTGGGTCTGAAACACATTGCTGGAGCAGAGTAAAGAGCTGTACCCTGCATCTAAATATGCTGTACCTGACCTGGGAGGGCTTGATGCTCAAAATGGAAAGTCTTCCATTCCCCAGCATTAATGGCCTTCCCTGGAATCAACCTCTGCTGGCTCGTGGTCAACTCTCCACTCCTCCTCAGCCCTGTTTCCACTGGAGAACCTCCAGTAGTGTGCCCACTGACGCTCTGCCCCTCAAATAGCTCCTTGACTCACTCGCTCTCCACAACTAGCTCCAAACCTGGACATTGGTTCATCGATGCTCCCAGCTGACTCCACTTTGTCTACAAGTCAACCTCATCCCACCACAGGACTTTGGACTCTTATATTGTCTTCTTCCTGTCCTCTGTTTACAATGAGGAAATGTCTCTCCTAATCCCTGCCATGCCTACGTAACCTGGATTCGCTTTGTATCCATTCATTTGCATATTTTGTCTGCTGCTCTAGACCCAAGCCCATTACTTCGATCTTCCTTTTTTTCTCCCCCTCTTGGGCTCTTCTCTCCTGTTTCCTCTCCTTCCTGTTACCCAGTCATGCCACCTTTAATATCTCCCCTCCCCTGATCCCAACCTATCACTACTCCTTTGCCTTCCTAATCTCCAGGCTTGAATTCTGCTTAGAGAAGCCCACAGCTACCCTCTTGTGCCTCTCGGCATTCTCCAAAGGACCCAGAGGAAATTGTCACCGCCTTCTTACAAGCAGCAACCCCAACTGCCCCACCCTCCTCTCACTGACCTTCCCGCCCAGTGCGTCCACTGGGGGCTAATCTTGCCAACCTCCTTGCCATCCCTCCCACGGACTCTACTAGTGGATCAACAATCATGGGCCCTCTCTGTATTTCCCTCCAAGAATGTCCATTCACTCGCAAACAAGGCCTTTGTCATCCACGGCCTTATCGTGGACAATTGCATTGGCATCCTGGCTTTGATGGAAACTGGACTCACAGGAGGTGACTCCTTTGTCCCTTACTGTCTGACCCTCATCACCAAATCATACCTTGGTCTCTCTCCCTACTGCCACATGCTTACTTAAAATATGAGGCAACTTCTCCATTAAAATAGCAAGGATTTCATTACGATTCGTACTATTGAATTGCACTCAGTTGTGCCAGGCTTAGCTGAATTTTAGACTGGGCTATCTACTTGCACACATGCCAGTATTTTATTTTAGACTTAATACATACAAAACATTCAGTTTGCATGTTGGATTACTTTTTCCAGGTTATTGTGAAAACATCTGGGTGAGGAGGGAATGGGACCCATAGTAGGAGTGCACAGGAAGAGGCTTCACTGCAGCTGTATTAAGACACCCTTACCAGTGTATTAGACAAAGATACTGGATACTTGGAGGGATCCCATTGGTCAATGGGTTCAGATAATGCCAACAAACTAGCCTGGGAGTGCCTGAGAGCAACAGAAAAACTGAGTGGTGGAAGTCTTCTGGGGAAGGGTCCCACCAAGAACCTTGGCCTATCTGTCTCCTTCAAATGCTCACTAACCTACTGTGCAGTGCTTGCATTTCTCAGATTTCTCAGGCTGACACGAAGCTGGGACTCTGGGGTTGGGGGGAATCACAGCAGAGAATGAGGGAAAATACGGATGGTGAGGCCCGTCACCGCTTCATCGCCCCAACTGGGATTTTCCTTCCCTCCTGTCCCCACCAAGACTGCCACTGGCCACTCCTTCCCTGCCCACTGCATGAGAATGGCAGTAGTGAGGGCAGGAACAGAGTCCCCAAGAGGATTTCCCTCCCATATATGCCCCACTTACCACCATTTCCCTGGGCCACCATGTGGAAGATGGTGGTAGGCCTTGAGAAATGGCAGTAAAGGCCCCATGTTCCACTAAGTGGAGGAGAGGGCCTTATCACAGCTTCCTCTCCCTCCAAGTCGAGCCCCACACTTACCTGTTGAAAATGAAGAGTTCTTCGTGACAACTGTGTCCTTACATTACACAACACAATTTATTCATTACCTCGTCAAATATGTCCTTCAGGAAATTGATTTCATCAGTAAGGCTCTCAAGCTTAGCCTCCAGCTCCACCTTGTTGAGATAGCTTTCATCAACATCCTACAAGGCAAAGAAAGAGATAAGCATAAAATACACGAGTTACACAGGGATAGCAGGAGGAATTTTGAATGATCTCCATTGTTTTTCTTTTTCCTCCTCCAATTTCCATCTCTCCTGAAGACACTCACCCTTATTGGGTACCAGTTCCATGATCGCCAGACACTTCCAGTACCTTGGCAAAGTGACCATTCTTTACGTATAAGCTTAGATTTTCTTCATTGGCACAAATGTGGCATGGCAGGATATGTGCCCGGCCAATGGGCTCGGCACTGACCCCAGTGAACATTCTGGGGTCAGTTTAATTTAAATGTTTTCAGCAGGTTCCTGGCGGCATTGCCAACAGTGATTGGGAGCTTGTCCTAGGGTGGGAGGCAGAGGGTGGGGAGGTGAGGCGGGTATATGGAAAATGGCAGCGGGATAGCCAATGCCTGCAGTAGCTTATGGACCAGGCAAGATCTCCATTATTCACTGAACAGTGGCCTTGACTCAAAATGCAAATTCCACCTCTCTCTCCCCCTCTCCATGAAAGTGCCTGCTGTGCCCATTGAAGCTTCTTTCACATTTCCCATCACCTAGCAGAGCTGGATATGTCCACTATGATGAGGCACAAGTTACGTCCCTCATATCTGAGGGGGCAATGAAATCTGATGCCACACCATTATTGCCACCTCACTTAAGCACACATATTTGGAGAGGCACTTTCAGCATCAGCACAGGTGATGCCAGGAAAATCTGAACCATAGAAATGGATGGGGATCCAGTGTAAAGGGTCCCCACCCCACCTTCTGCACCCACCTGCTGAAATGCCACTTGAAAATCATGCCCGAGTGTCAGCAGGCTTTCAACTGTGGAGCTGGGGGGATGGCGCAAAATCATAGACGATCTCAATCAGGTCGCCACGCAATTGCTGCATACACACAATAGCCGATTTTCCCTCCTCCCAAGCACAGAGTGCAGAGTACCATTGCAGCACCTGACTGTCACGCTGGCTAAGATCAGCTAACTCTGCACAAACTGAAGATCAAGCCTAGGGCCTCCTAGTCTGTAGTATGGCTCAGCTCCATACCGGACAGTACATTACCCACTGAACCAGCAGAGATGCCCGGTATTTTCCGATGGGATTGACTGAGCTTGAACCCACCTTTTTGATCATTACAAATTCGTTCTCCCTATCCGTACGCAAGTTGATTTCATCTTCATACCTTCAGAACAAAAAAAAAGTCAGAATACATGAGTTACAGGGAAGAGCTGTATGTAGAATTTCCACATCAACTGTGGAGTATTTCTCAATAAAACCTCAAGTAATCATTAACCATGTGTAAACATCACTTATGAAAGCACATTTATAGAGTGCACAGATGGGCAATACCCTCCTACCAGCTTCAGGGTCTTAAAATCCAAGCGACTACTTCACGATTTGTTCCCCGCTCTGTCCAACCTCACTGGTGTCCTGCACTCTGGGCTGTAGCCCTCCAACATGCAATTCTTCACTTCCCCTTGCAAGAGTCCAAAAATCTATCAATCTCAGCCTTGAATATACTCAACGACTGAGCATCCACAGCCCTCTGGGGTAGAGAATTCCAAAGATTCACCACCCTCTGAGTGAAGAAATTTCTCCTAATCAGTCCTAAATGGCCGACCCCTTATTCTGAGACTGTGACCCCTAGTTCTAGACTCTCCAGCCAGGGGAAAACAGCCTCTCAGCATCTACCCTGTCAATCCCTCTATGTCCATGTCTTTACACAAGTATTAGTCAGGGCTAGTTAATGATAAATTAATACAGTCTGCAGAAAGTTAACTGATCACTTATTCACCCTTTGGAATCAGCCCTTTGGACTTTGGAATTCACTGTGTTCTAAAATGTAAACTTTTCTGGGGGCATGCTAAAGTGCCAGGACTTGTACATATGGAAAACACAACAGTACTTGGTGAGCTATGGAAAGAAAAAAAAAGTTACCAAGTGACACTGAGCTACTAACCAGGAGTCACTAGTTACATGGCTACTTTCGTGGTGCTTTATTTTACTGTTATCAAGTCCCATTGTACTGCTTGTTTACGTGCCTTGGGGGTTTGAATTCTTTTGGTAGTGTAATGGTCAACATGTTCACAAAATTCCTTTGTGCACAGTTTTAATGTAGTTGTTCAGCTCAATGTTAATGGGGCCAACCAGTCCATGGCCATAGCACCCCATGTGTGGGTTCGAGAAATGTATGGTGGCATGTCAGCCGTGGCTCAGTGGGTAGCACTCTCGCCTCTGGGTCAGAAGGCTGTGGGTTCAAGTCCAGAGACTTGAGCACAAAAATCGAGTCTGACACCTCAGTGCAGTTCTGAGGGAGCGCCGCACTGTTGGAGGTGCCGTCTTTCAGACGAGACGTTAAACAGAGTTCCTATCTGCTCTCAGGTGGACATAAAAAATCCCACGGCACTATTTCGAAGAGCAGGGGAGTTCTGGTCAATATTTATCACTCAATCAATATCACAACAACTTGTATTTATATAGCACCTTTAACATAGTAAAATGTTCCAAGGCGCTTCACAGGAGTGTTCTAAAACAAAATTTGACACCCAGCCACCTAAGGAGATATTGGGGCAGATGACCTAAAGCTTGGTCAAAGAGGTAGGTTTTAAGGAGGACAGAGGGGTTTAGGGAGGGAACGCCAGAGCTTAGGGCCTAGGCAGCTGAAGGCACGGCCGCCAATGGTGGAGCGATTAAAATCGGGGATGCTCAAGAGACCAGAATTAGAGGAGTGCAGATATATCAAAGGATTGTGGGGCTGGAGGAGATTAGAGATAGGGAGGGGCAAACAGATTAACTGGTCATTCAGCTCATGGTCTTTGAGACTTTGCTGTGCACAAATTGGCTGCAATTTGCCTATAAAACAGTAACTGCCTTTCAAAGTAATGAATTAATTAATTGGCTGTAAAGCACTTTGCCAGTTCCTGGGATCATAAGTTCTTTCTTTCCATCAACAAAAGCAATTAAAATTATTGATCTAAAGGAAAAGATAAGTTTAGGGAGGGATTGTTCACTAACATACTTGGCCTACCTAGATAAGAAATAGCAAACATATATAATAGCTCTTGCGCATCATTTTGAAACTCAGCTATGCAGACCAGCTCTTGCTTGCAACCCTTGGTCTATGCCAAATTAGCTAACCTTGGCTGGGCAGTGGAAGGAATCAGACTGGCACCAAGTCTCATTCACACATCACCCCTGTGCTCGCTGACCTACATTGGCTCCTGGTCCGGCAACACCTCGAAGTTCCCCCTCCTGATCACTATTCTTGCCAGAACGCAGATGTGTATGGACATCTGGCAAGTACAGGATGAGGCTCGAACTTGACGAGGGGGCCCCACCATCCCATAGTTAAACAGATTGCTGACACTCACTGTCTAGGCTTGCCCATGAAGAATAGCCACTTGAGTGAGATACTAGTGCCAGTGGCACTGTATCTCAGCTTTTGGGACAGGAGGAAGAAAATTGAAAAAGGACTCCTACCTTGTAGGAAGGGGAGTTAAACTTTAAATCTGCTTTCGATCATTTTTGTGGAAACTCACCGTTTCATGTATAAAAACCACTAAGCTGATGTCAGTTACACAATCAGTTAATAAGTGACCATTACAGGAAATTACATTGATTAGCATTCTCTTCTTTATCAGGGGTTGGAGATAAAGTGATTTGGGAATTTCTATTTCCTTAAAAAGGGGAATTCCAGTCTGCCAATTCCCATAGTTTAAATATGGCCCAGGAGAGGAGGAAGAGGAGGGGTGAGGCTAATAAGATTTATGCTCTACTCTCTACTTCGCTCTCCTTCTTTAAGACGCTCCTTAAAACCTCTGACCGAGCTTTTGGTTAGCTGCTTCTCCCTTTAAGGACCACTAGGTTAGGCTGCTCAATGCCTGGTACAAATGGGCAGAGCTTGCTCCACACGCTCTGCCCATTTTCACCTCAAAATTACAATCAGCGAGTCCGATGTACAAATTACAAGTGGCCTTCCACTCGAAACAGGCGGGCACTCCAGATGCCCATCTGAGGACCCTACCCAAGATGGCGGCAGCTGGAGCACCAGCATACATGTGGCAGTAAGTGACCCAACAGCATTTTCAGGCCGCTACCATTCCGTTTACACAGTTAAAATTGGCCCTCATTTGTTTTAAACAGGAGGGTTTAAAGTGCATTAAAATAGCAAAGAACTTTTTATGCAAATCCATTAGCCTGTGTGCTCCCAGGGAAAAAAAATAAAGCATTTGATGTCTGCCACTGGGTCTAATAGGACTGGCTGCAGATATACTGAAGTAAATGGCTCTGCCTGCACTTTGGGGTAGTGGCCTATTGACAGGGAAAAATTTCAAAGTTGTTTCTCAGGGTGTACAGGTGCACCTAGACAGGTGTGCTGGAATATAGCTGAACTGTTAAACGAACTTTCTGCCAGCTCGGAGTCCTCTGTTGAAGAGTGTTGATACAGGAAGTAATGTCAAGTGAAATTATAATTTAAAAAAAAGAAAATGATTATAGACTGTGTGGTGTGGTACAGGGCCAAAACAATGCAGGAAGTTCCCGGGTTCGATTTCTATCTGTCCATAGTGAGCTGCTCTCAGCTGAACTGGTAATGGGACTGTTGCAATTTGCCTCAGCAACCCCTGGGCTATGGAACAGGAACAATCAGCCAGAGTTCCTCCACTTGATTACCATACAATGGCTCCTGTTGTAAAATGCCTGTGTACATAAAGGGCAGGGATAGGATCAAACAGCACTGGTGTCCCGCTCCAGGCAGATAGTCAGTCTACTCACGAGCTAGGCTGACGCATAAAGAATGACCGCTTGGGGAAGGTGCCAGAGATAAGAGCTGCACTCCCAGTAAGAGTCACTGCTTTCAGAGACAGAGGGTGGGGAGGGTGAACAAACTCATCAACAGCAAAGGATCTGCAAGAAGCTTAAAGTCTTCTACACAGAAATTATGGGGGTTATTTTAACCCCAACTCACCCAGCGGGAAACAGACAGGATCAGATAGCTAAAGACAGTAGAAAATAAAATCGGGCAGGTGTCAAACGGGCGGCCGATCTGATGCCGTCAGTTTCTCGCTGGACGGGTTAGGTTCAAGTTACCCCCATATGTTTCTCTCTTCAAGTTGAACAACAAATTGACAGTCAAACGAAGCTCTCTACTGCCACCTTCGCTGCTGACTCATGCTGGGGTGCAGTTCGATCAGGCGCCCTCCAGTATCTCATCCAAGTGGCCATTCTTCACCTCTGAACCTAGGCAGCGAGTGTGGGCAGACTACTTGATCTGGAAAGAACCACAGCCAAGCTCGCTTCTGCCCTCACCGGACATCCTTACCCGCACACTTGTCCTATAATGTTACAGAATTTCAACACGCAAACAGGCCATTCGGCCCATCCAGTCCGTTTTGGTGTTTTAACTCCACATGAGCAAAGTGTTCACTAGATGGCGATCAGGGTTGGGAACCTTGGCTGATTTTTTTTCTACCTCCCTAGCCCAGACTTTTCACAGGGCTGGATTTTGAATGACCCGTGGAGTCGGGTTTGGAGGTGTAGGGGGGGGGGGGGGGGTTAAAGTCTCTCTTTCTCGTCTCAGAGCAAGCAGTCAGTCTCTGACCTGCAATGATGACATCATCAGAGGCGACTTTCAGACTCAAACCACTAATTGGTTCATGGGATCCCACATGCTGGAACTCAATTGCCCAATTAAGTGAAAATTGCATCATTCATCCACATTAATCTGGAGTCAGGGGGGCAACACGAAATGCGGATGACACAACCCCAAGACAAAATCCAGCCCAGTGTATCAGTCACCATCCTGGCAGAGGTCAGCTAATTCAGCAGAGATTTGAGGATTGAATCTGGGGACCTCTTGGTCTGTATGGCTTCAATCTGCACTGGGCAATGTATTTAAGCGTCTGAGTTATCAAGAGAGGCTCAGCTCTTCAAACCTTTGCTGGTTAGTAGTAGGATTACACAGGTTTGGTTGCACAAATTAGTTGCTGCATTTCTTTACATGACAACAGTGACTACACTTCAAAAAAGTACTTAATTTGCAGTGAAGCACTTTGGTACATCCTTCAGGTGTGAAAGGCGGTATATAAATGCAAGTTCTTTCTTTCGTGAATTGGTTAGAACAGTGGAATCCTATCATAGGTCAGGAGGAATTAGTATGTCAAGTGTAACAGAAGTGTCAACTAGCCCAGACTTGTAGCTAACAGAATTAACTGTACAGGATTAAAGTAAAGCATTGCAAGTAATTTATATGCAACTTTACCAGTAATATGTTAATATCAGGAAGGCAAATTGTCTAGTAATTTTTCACAAACTTTCTCCTATTAGTTGCTGCTTCTCCCACAGTGTCCTGGCCAACATTTATTCCTCAACCAACATCACAAACAGATTATCTGGCCATTATAACATTGCTGTTTGAGAGAGCTTGTTGTGCACAAATTGGCTGCCATGTTTCCTTACATTACAATGGTGACTACACTTCCAAAGTGCTTCATGGCTTGGAGGTCGTGTAAGGCGCTTTCTTATACTGAAGTTATACTGGCAGTAATGGTGCAAGAATACGGTTTGCAGAGTCAGCCTATCCATTGTGTTCTGCCCCTAGGGTGGGTCCTCATTCAAGTGTCACACGAGATGTTTGGGCCACTTACTAGGGAAGAGTAGCTGAGGTGGTTTCCTGTTGCCCTCCGCATGGTTTTTATCTTTGCAATATCTTCTGATGTGGGCTGCAACCAAGGCTAAAGAGCTCCACCGACCTTTGATCTGGACTCCGCTCACTCGGGCTGCTGGAGCCTTAGCCTAACCCTTCTGACTCAGGCGAGAATAATACCACGGAGCCAGTGGTCACACCCCAGTATTAAGAGACCATATTCCAGTCTCCACTCACTGCCTGGAGCAGGGCTCGAACACTTCACCCCCTGCCTCCCTAACTCTAATCTCCTTCAGTGCGCCCCCCCGGCAATATCTGCGCTCCTCTAATTCTGCCCTCTTCAGCATCCCCAATTTTAATCGCTCCACCATTGGTGGCCGTGCCTTCTGTTGCCTAGGCCCTAAGCTCTGGAATTCCCTGCCTAAACCTCTCCACCTCTTTCCTCCTTGAAGACGCTCCTTAAAACCTACCTCTTTGACCAAGCTTTCGGTCACCTGCCCTAATTTCTCCTTGTGGCTCAGTGTCAAATTTTTTGTCTTATAACACTCCTGTGAAGCACCTTGGGATGCTTTACTACATTAAAGGCACTATATAAATACAAGTTGTTGTTGTTGCCTCAGAGGTGGGACTGCTACCACTGAGCCAAAGGCTTGGTCCATTTACAGAGTATCTAGGGCAAATACTGTGGCGTTACACGGCGGCATATAAATCAGTCTGGAGCGGAAGCGCAAAGCCGATGACAGCCAATCAGGAGCCCGTATTGCACTCCGCCAGATTCTCATTTCCACCGAGTTCAACGGAAAATAAAATTGGTGCGGAGTGCAAAAGGGGTTGCCAATTCGCTATCGCCCAAGACAAATTTATGTCCGTGCCACTCAGAAGGATTGAAGATTGCGCAGCGGAGATTCCCAGGCATACAAGAAGAAAGACTTGCATTTCTATGGCACCTTTCATGACTTCAGAACAACCCAAAGCGCTTTACAGCCAATGAAGTACTTTTGAAGTGTGGTCACTGTTGTAATGTAGGAAACGCTGCAGCCAATTTGCACACAGCATGATCCCACAACAGCAATGTGATAATGACCAGATAATCTGTTTTAGTGATGTTGGTTGAGGGATAAATATTGGCCAGGACACCAGGGAAAACTCCCCTGCTCTCTTCTTTGAAATAGTGCCACAGGATCTTTTACATCCACCAGAGAGCAGACGGGGCCTTGGTTTAACGTCTCATCCCAAAGACGGCACCTCCAACAGTGCAGCACTCCCTCAGCACTGCACTGGAGTGTCAGCCTAGATTTGTGCTCAAGTCTTTGGAACAGGACTTGAACCCACAACCTTCTGACTCAGAGGCGAGAGTGCTACCAACTGAGCCACATCTGACACAGCTCACAGGCATCCCATTGCTGGTGAATTTCTTAATGTTAATAAAGAGCTGACTTTCCTATTGGCTCTTCACCAGCGTTAGAATCTTACACTGGGAAATTCCTCGGTGGGGGTGGGGAAAGTGGGTGTTCTCCCAATTGACCATTTTAACTACAGCAGAAACCCCAGTTACGTCGCCTGAACGGCATTGCTGCCGATCTTCCGGCACAGTTCCAGTGGCCAATCAGAAGAGTCCCCGAGGAAATTCCCAGTGTTAATGACAGTGATCGTGTGACTGAAGGCCCTGAAATCAATTTGCACTCAGATGAGTTGTCTCCGTCTGCAGTTACACTACAGATTCCGTGCCCAAGCCTTGGAATCTCACTGCAAGATACTGGCAATAAGTGGGTTAACACATGCATATGCAATTCTCTTGTCCACTATTTTAAAACAAGTGTTAAACTTATTTTAAAAAATGGTTAGCATCTTTGCTAAAATAGCAGACCGAGGGATTTCATGGGAACATGTTCACACATTTATTACTTATATTACACTGCATGATTTCAGGGCAGAATTCAGCAGTCAACAACAACTTGTATTTATATAGCACCTTTAACGTAGTAAAACGTCCCAAATGCTGCACAGGAGTATTTTAAGACAAAAAATTTGACACCAATCCACATAAGGATAAATCAGGGCAGGTGACCAAAAGCTTGGTCAAAGAGGTAGGTTTTAAAGAGCGTCTTAAAGGAGGAAAGAGAGGTAGTGAGGCAGAGAGGTTTAGGCAGGGAATTCCAGAGCTTAGGGCCCAGTCAACAGAAGGCACGGCCACCAAAGGTTGAGCGATTATAATCAGGGATGCTCAAGAGGGCAGAATTAGAGGAGCGCAGATATCTCGGGGGGGGTTGTGGGGCTGAAGGAGATTACAGAGATAGGGAGGGGCGAGGCCATGGAGGGATTGGAAAACAAGGATGAGAATTTTGAAATCGAGGCGTTGCTTAACCGGGAGCCAATGTAGGTCAGCGAGCACAGGGGTGATGGGTGAACGGGACTTGGTGCGAGTTAGGACACGGGCAGCCGAGTTTTAGATGACCTCAAGTTTACGTAGGGTGGAATGTGGGAGGCCAGCCAGGAGTGCGTTGGAATAGTCAAGTCTAGAGGTAACAAAGGCATGGATGAGGGTTTCAGCAGCGGATGAGCTGAGGCAAGGGCGGAGACGGGCAAAGTTAGAGGTGGACGTAGGTGGTCTTTGTTATGCTGCAGATATGTGGTCGGAAGCTCATTTCAGGGTCAAATATGACACCAAGGTTGCGAACAGTGTGGTTCAGCCTCAAACAGATGTTAGGGAGAGGGATGGAGTCAGTGGCTAGGGAACAGAGTTTGTGGCAGGGACCGAAAACAATGGCTTCGGTTTTCCCAATATTTAATTGGAGATAATTTCTGCTCATCCAGAAATGGATGTCGGACAAGCAGTCTGACAATTTAGAGACCGTGGAGGAGTCGAGAGAAGTGATAGTGAGGTAGAGCTGGGTGTCGTCAGCGTACATGTGGAAACTGATGCTGTGTTTTTGGATGATGTCGCCAAGGGGCAACATGTAGATGAGAAATAGGAGGGGGCCAAGAATAGATCTTGAGGGACACCAGAGGTAACGATGTGGGAGCGGGAAGAGAAGCCGTTGTAGGGGATTCTCTGGTTACGGTTAGATAGATAAGAATGGAACCAGGCGAGTGCAGTCCCACCCAGCTGGACGACAGTGGAGAGGCGTTGGAGACGGATGGAGTGGTCAACCGTGTCAAAGGCTGCAGACAAGTCAAGGAGGACGAGGAGGGATAGTTTACCTTTGTCACAGTCACAAAGGATGTCATTTGTGACTTTGATGAGCAGTTTCAGTACTGTGGCAGGGGCGGAAACCTGATTGGAGGGATTCAAACATGGAGTTGCGGGAAAGATGGGCACGGGTTTGGGAGGCAACAACACGTTCAAGGACTTGAGGAAAGGGAGGTTGGAGATGGAGCGGTAGTTTGCAAGGACGGAGGGATCAAGGTTTGTTTTTTTTGAGGAGAGGGGTGATGACGGCAGATTTGAGGGGGGGAAAACAGTACCCAAGGAGAGAGAACCGTTAACATCAGCTAACATGGGAGCCAGAAAAGGAAGTTGGGTGGTCAGCAGTTTGGTGGGAATAGGGTCAAGGGAGCAGGAGGTGGGTCTCAGACAAGATGAGCGCAGAGAGGTCATGAGGGGAGATCGGAGAGAAACTGGAGAAAGATGGGAGTTCAGGACTAGGGCAGGGGAGAACCTTAGAGGAAGTTTGGCCCAGTGGGCTCGGGGAAGGAAGGGAAGTTGCAGAGGCAGCTGAACGGATGGTCTCAATCTTAGAGACAAAGAAGTCCGTGAGCTCCTCACACTTGTTGTCGGAGGTGAGGGTGGAGGAGACAGGGGAGAGGGGTTTAAGAAGACGGTTAGCAGTAGAGAATAGAAGCCGGGGTTTATCTTTGCATTCCAGAATGATTCTGGAATAGTGAGCAATTTTGGCAGACGAGAGCAGGGCCCGATAGTGCTTTGTGATCCAGCCAGATCTGGCAATGAATGGCTAAACCAGTTGTCTGCCATATCCGTTCGAGTCTGCGTCCCTTGGACTTAAGGGAGCGAAGAGGAGAGCTGTACCAGGGGGAACGGCCAGGGTGAGAGGGTAATTGTTTTAGTAGGGACTAGGGCATCAAAGATAGTGGTGAGGGTGTGGTTGAGCAGATCGGTAGCTGCAGAAATGTTACGGTGAATGGAGGGCCAGAGGCTGGACAGTTGGGATTTCATAAGTGCAGTTGTAAGAGAGTTGGGAGAGAGTTTTTTCCAGGGGTGGCCACAGAAGGAAGTAGGGTTGTGGGGGCAGGGGGGTGGAAGGGGGGATGTGGGTCGAAAGCAATATGAGGAAATGGTCAGAGATGGCCTTATCTGCAATTGACATGATGGGAGTAGCGAGGCCACGAGAGATGGCAAGTTTGAGGGGGTGGCCGTGAATATGGGTTGGGGAGTTTACATGGAGGGAGCGATTAAGGGAGGATAGGAGACTAGTGAACTCAGAGGAGAGAGAGCATGATGAATTGAGATGGAGGTTGAAATCACCGAGGATGAGAAGTCGTTCAGTACAGAGGCTGAGGGAGGAGAACAGTGAAGATATCGTGGTAATAAAATTTTTATGGTACTTGGGTGGGTGGTAGAGAATGAGAATTTTAAATGAGGTGAGAGGGGTGGAATAAGGCGAGATGCTCAAAGGAGGAGAAACTGCCGGAGATTAGGGGGACAGACCCAGGTGTGATTTGGTGATGAGAGCCACACCACCACAATGGCGGTCTGAGCGGGGCAAGTGGTGGAAGGTATGGCCAGGTGGGGAGGCGTCATCACCCCTCAACCAAGTTTGTGTCAGGGCCATGATATCGATGCAATCATCCACGATAAGCTAATGAATGGCAAGGGCCTTGTTCGCAAGTGAATGGACAGGGAGATGCGGAGAGGGTCAGTGATGGCTGATCCACTGCCAGCGTCCACAGGGTCAGCGCGGGGGGGGATGAGTTGGATGGGGAGGAGATTGGCAAGATTTGCCCCCAGTGGGCACGTGGGGCGGGAAAGTCAGCAAGAGTGTGTAGGATGGGACAGTTGGGGTTGCTCTTTTGATTAAACAAATCAACTGTAAATTAATAAAACTTAACAAATTAAATTAAAATTGTATTGGCCAGGGTGATGATGCACTCCAGTCCCCGCGGCGCCCACCGGTCACGGAAGGCAAGTGTGCCAGCGGACACTGCGTGCTCCATCTCCAGGGCCACCCGGGCACGAACATAGCTGCGGAAGAGAGGCAGGCAATCGGGCCAAACAACCCCCTGCTGCCTGGACCTGTTTGTGGCTATTTTTGCCAGGCCCAGGAGCAGTCCTATGAGGAGGTCCTCCGACCCGCCCGCTCCCCTCCGCACCAGGTGACCAAAGATCAGGAGCGTGGGGACTGAAGTGCAGCCAAAAATCGAGGAGCAGCCCCTTCAAATGGTGAAAGAGGGGCTGCAACCTCACATTCCGCGTAAATATGGAAAATGGACTCCTCTAGGCCGCAGAAAAGGCAGGCAGCCTGGGAGTCCATGAACCTGCTTAAAATCTTATTGCACGGGACTGCTCCATGCAACACCCTCCAGGCCAAGTCCCCAATAGAAAAAGGGAGGACTCCCGCGTAGAGAGCCCTCCATTGGGGACCCCCGCCTCCGTTGAATGGCACGCCAAGGCGTGTCCGGACGGCAGACGAAGATGGCAAAGTGGAGCGTGTGCAGGAGCAGCCCGTACAGGAAACCCCTTCGAGCAGAACTATAAGACACGGAGGGCATTTCCCCGAGACGGCTCAAGTTGTGAGGCGCCGGTTCCCGAGGGGGGTTTCGGGGCCGCGCGCCGATGAGGAATTCCGTCCGAATGGGGAGCAGTTTGGACAGGATCGCTCCACGTGCTTGAGCCTCCTCGATACACCTAGTGGAGTCCGGGCCCAGTGCCACTTTCAGCGACTCGATGGCTTTGGCCGCGAGCCAGACATTGGCCCAGGACAGGCACTGCGCCAGCTCCTCCGGTGCCATCCAGCCCACTCCTCCGCCATCGAGCAGGTCCCCGACTCTAGTCACCTTGCCAGGCACAGCCCTGCCCTCCGCCAACCACCCAAACCAGCGGTCGTGGAGGTGCGGATTCCTGAACAGTGGCTCCCAAAGGACAGCCGCCATTCCTAACGGGGGGGGAAGAACTCCGCCTGGAGGCGACGTTGTTCCAGACCCATAGCAGTTCCTGGTAGAAGACAGGCAGCTCCCGCAGGTAGGCACATGTATGGCCCAGTTCCACAAACAGGAGCTGCGTGTCGTAGTTGAGGCCGTGCAGCTGGCGGAAGAAATATGTCGCCAGCGCACACCATCGAGGAGGACAGTTGGGGTTGCTGCTTGTAAGGCGGCAGAGACGAGTGCCTCGATGGGCCCTTCGTAGGATGCCAAGAGAGGCACAGAGGGAAGCTGTGGGCTTATCTAAGAGGGAGTCAAGCCTGGGACAGCAGCAGGAGAGTAGGAAGGTCGAAGAGTAATGAAGAATTGGGGTAGGGATTTGCAAGGGCAGAGTATCAGAGAGAGGAGAGATGAAGGGAGGCATGACGAAACTGGTCAAACTCTCTGGCTAAAATTCATGCATATTCTCATCCAACTAAATCATTAGCCCATTTTCTACTATACGCAAAATAGTACACAGAGGAATTTCAACTTCTCAAATTCTTTGATCAGTCAGCATTTTTGAACACTTCTCCACCTACTTTGTCTTGTAGTCTTCCACCAGCGCTTGCATGCTTTCCAGTTCGGCACCCAGGCGCATTTTCTCCTGGGTCAAGGTATTGTTCTGCTGCTTGAGGTTATTGGAATAAGCCTGGAACACGTTGTCAATGTTGGAAGTGCGTACACCTTTCTCCTGCAGCAGACTCCAGTGCATTTCCAACTGCTTGTTGCGTTGCTGCAGTGCCCGCACCTGAAACACACAGGATTACATCGGAAATAACAACAGAAAACGCTGGAAAAACTCAGCAGGCCAGGCAGCATCCGTGGAGAGAGAAAGAGAGTTAACGTTTCAGGTCGATGACCTTTCATCAGAACTGGGAAGAGCCGGAAATCAAATAGATTTAAGGCCAGAGTAAAGCTGGGAAAAGGGGGAGGGGATAAAAGAACAAAGGGGGAGATGAAGAGACATTAAGAGATATGCAAGGCTAGAGGTGGTGTTAATGTGACAGATTAAGGCTGAAAGAAGTGTGAAATCCACTGGCAGAATGAAGGACAGCTGCCAGCTTCTAGGAGGAAAAAAAAGGTGGGGGGGCAAATAAAAGGGTGGAAAAAATAAAATATAAATGTGATTGGAGCTGAGGTTATGATCTAAAATTGTTGAACTCGATATTGAGTCCAGAGGGCTGTAGTGTGCCTAAACAAAAGATGAGGTGCTGTTCCTCGAGCTTACGCTGCGCTTCCATGGAACAATGCAAGAGGCCGAGGACAGTGAGGTCAGAGTGGGAGTGAAGCGGTGAATTAAAGTGACAGGCCACCGGGAGCTCGGGGTCCCCCTTACGGACTGAACGGAGGTGTTCCGCAAAGCGGTCACCCAATCTGCGTTTGGTCTCCCCAATGTAGAGGAGACCACATCGTGAGCAGCGAATACAGTATACTAAATTGCAGGAAGTACAAGTAAATCGCTGTTTCACCTGGAAGGGGTGTTTGGGGCCCTGGACAGTGGGAAGAGGGGAGGTGTAAGGGCATGTGTTGCATCTCCTGCGCGTGCACGGGAAGGTGCCGGGCGAAGGGGAAGGGGTGCTGGGGGTGGTAGAGGAGTGGACGAGGGTGTCGCGGAGGGAGCGGTCCCTGCGGAATGCTGAAAGGGGAGGTGAGGGGAAGATGTGTTTGGTGGTGGGATCACGCTGGAGGTGGCGGAAATGATCACATCGGATATACGGCACAGAAACAGGCCATTAGGCCCAACCAGTCCATACCGGTGTTTATGCTCCACACGAGCCTCCTCCCGTCTTTCCTCATCTAAATCTATCAGCGTAACCCTCTATTCCCTTCTCCCTCATATGCTTGTCTAGCCTCCCCTAAAATGCATCTATACTATTCGCCTCAACCACTCCCTGTGGTAGCGAGTTCCACATTCTCACCACTCTCTGGGTAAAGAAGTTTCTTCTGAATTCCTATTTGATTTCTTGGTGACTATCTTATATTGATGGCCTCTAGTTTTGCACTTCCCTACAAGTGGAAACATTCTCTCTGTATCCACTCTATCAAAACCTTTCATCATTTTAAAGACCTCTATTAGGTCACCCCTCAGCCCCCCCCCCCCCCCCCCCACACCCCCCACACCCCCCAAAGAGAAAAGAGACCCAGCCTGTTCATCCTTTCCCGATATGCATACCCTCGCATTTCTGGTATCATCCTTGTAAATCTTCTCTGCACCCTCTCCAGTGCCTCTATATCCTTTTTATAATATGGCGACCAGAACTGTACACAGTGCTCCAAGTATGGTCTATCCAAGATTCGATACAGGTTTAGTATAACCTCCCTACTTCACAATTCTATTCCTCTAGAAATAAACCCTAGTGCTTGGTTTGCATTTTTAATGGCCTTGCTAACCTGTGTCGCAACTTTGTGATTTGTATATTTGTACTCCGAGATCCCTTTGTTCCTCTACCCCACCTAGACTCGCACCCTCCAAGTGATAAGTGACCTCCTTATTCTTCCTACCGAAGTGTACAAGCAAATGCACCTGGGGTTAAAACTGCATGGTCACCTCGAAGGTTTTAAACACACTTACTGTACACAGGAACTTTTATTCCCCAAAATAGAACAAATTATAAAACAGATACTTTTTAAAAAATGCACCTGTTTGCATTGTAGGCTAAGTAGAGTAAAAGATTACAAAATACCATGCCTCCATAAGCCCGGTCAGTGCCAATGCAGAACAAGTAATATACTACAAACTATAGATATATAGATATAGATCATATATGATATGCAAACCCCACATTTAAATGTCAAACAGCAGGAAATTCTGTTAAAACCCCCGATTCAGAGAGAATAAAAGTACAAAGTCTCATTTAACACTAAGGGATTTCAAATGTTGCTCAGGGGGGAAAAAAAGTCCTTAAGACCCGAATGTTAATCGATAAAAGGTGACGTAGCCTAACTAAAATTGACTATATTTCACAAGGAATGGATCTCACAGCCCCAGAATCCCCAGCCCACCGCCTCGAAGACTTAATTCTCCACCCCACTTTATTATATTAATTTCACCCTCATCTCTAAATCTGAACTGTCAAATTTTGCAAGATAACGGGCCGTTTGCAAAGGAGAATTACATTAAATAATCGGACTAAAATGTAGTGCAGAATAGTACTTTGTTTTAAACTCCAACTTGCGGAGTCGATGCTTTGTTAGTCGCCGACAGGAGACTCCTGGAACTATTCCAGTTCAGTGCAAGGTGCATTCGCCCCAGGCTAGCTCCAGTTTACATGTACATACAATAATCTCAAATGGATCAAATATAACCCGTTTAAATCGGAGCTCCAGACTGATATCACATAATGCTTTATTATGCTGGGTTTGATCCTTCGCCCGTTTAATATCTTGCTCGAGTTTAACCACACTTTACAGTCGAGTTGAATATTTGCTTACAGTCCCGTTATCATTTTTTATATTTTTGTCTTACCTTGTCGATGAAAACGGCGAACTGGTTGTTTAAGCTTTGATCTGATCCTTCTCGGTGATGCGAAGTTCCTGCAATTCGTGGCTATCCTCGAACTGGGGGAAGTCGAGGGACATCTTGCCCACTGGTGTTAAACTCAGTCGCTGCCCGGTCACTGCGCCCAGGAACCTGGTCGAGCGGGCACTCATGGCCCGTTGCATTGCCGAGCCAGGGGTGTAAGACTGGCTGCTGAATTGCCTGGACTGGGAGCGGTACGACATTCTGCACGAAAACTTTTCTGTTTTAACTTTTAGAAAAAAGTTTGCACTGCTTTTGATTAAGTGGGAAGCCGGTGGTGAAGACGTAGGAAGAACCCGTTACTAAGCGTCTTTTACCCCGAGGCTACTGCGCCTCTGTTCGTTGGTGTGTGGTATATACCAATCCCTGGCACTCCCATTGGACAGAAATTGAGTCAGTGGTGAATTACCACGGTTATTGGCTGCATCTCTCGGCCAATCGGCGATGGCCGGAGGGTATAAAGTTTATAAACTTCCCGCGAGTTGATTATTGATTTCTTGTGCGCTTTCAATCTTGTACTCCTCACGCCTCTCTGCCACAAGCATGAGTCGACGAAGCTACTCCTCAATGTCATCTTACGGTGGCCCCATGTATAGCCAGTCCCAACGGAGGTCCATACCTCTGCAGTCCAGCGCCAGCAGCGTCGGTGGCTACGGCCACAGGGCATCTGTGAGCCGGGTCGCCAGTAATTTCTCCCGGCCCAACTACTTCGGTGGCGCCATGGGTGGTGGCGTGGGGGGCGGGGTCGGGGGCCCCTCCAGCGCGAAGGAGACCATGCAGGACCTGAACGACCGCCTAGCCAGCTACCTGGAGAAGGTGCGCAGCCTGGAGTCTGCCAACACCAAAATCGAGCTGCAGATCAAGGAGCACCTGGAAGCCAGGGGACCCAGCGTCCGTGACTGGAATGCCTACGAGAAGCCGCTGCATGATCTTCGTAAAGAGGTACAAGTTCTAGCAGCTCAGCAAACCCATTAAGGGTGGGTTGAGTTGGGGGGGCTCTCCTGGCACATGCCCTGGGTGCTTGGCCCACCATGCCAGGAAGGAAAGGTGAGAGGGTAAGCAGGGCGTCTCCAGTTGGTGTGACTCTAGCCTCAAGCTGAGCGCTGGCCACCAACGGAGGGACGGTTCATTGTTGTATTTAAAGGGATTTGACTCCTCCACTACAGCAGGAGCAGAGAAATATTCTCGCAGACAGGGATTAACCCATTCTGCGCCAGTAATTTCAAGACAGATTGCCCTTAATCATTTGCAAGGAAGATTGGATGGCTAACGTATGGGATGCAAATCATTTTAATATGCATATATATTTTTTTAATTTTCTAGGTCCATGATATGACCATAGATAACGCTCGTTTGATACTTCAGATCGATAATGCTCGACTGGCCGCTGACGACTTTAGAGTGAAGTGAGTGTTTCCTTTCTGTCATACACAAAGAAAAGCAAAACAGACTTTCATTTATATGCAGTAACTGATGAGTTTACCATCCACATATCCTGTTATACAATTATTAAACTAAGTACAACAATGTCACTACCGCAGCATTCAATGCAAAGGGTTTTTTTATTTAGAGATTTCAACCCCCCCCCCCCCCAACCTTTTTCGTGGTCCTGAAAGTTGCCAGTGTTGAACCCCATTGTCTGAGGTGAACGAACCAACCACACCAAGGTCAAGTCTCAAAGTTCCAGCTCCTTTAACACGGTTGTCTTTCCTCGCTAGGTGGGAGTCTGAGCTGACCATCAGGCAGTCTGTGGAGAGTGACATCAATGGACTGCGCAAACTCATTGATGACACCAACATTGGCCGCCTCCACCTCGAGAGTGAGATCGAGTCTCTGAAAGAGGAGCTCATCTACATCAGAAAGAACCACGACGATGTAAGTTGCACAGAGCAGCAGGGAACTCACCAGCACCTGACTGTCGATAGGATACTGTAGGGGGCATAGTACTGAAGAGAGTGCAATGTACTAGTGGGAAACCCATTGTTGGTACAAAAGTAATTTCCTTGTGGGAAATAATAGGAATAATGGGGCACTGTGCAGGAGGTGGGTTGCAGGAGCTGGGTTGTTGAAGTATAATGTGTAAAGGGGCACTGTCGAGGAAATGGACTATTTCAAGTAAGATGTGTATTTTACCAGCTGCATTTTGATGCTCCCATCCTTTGCTTGTATTCTAGATATAAAGCAGGGTGTGGACAGTTTGGTAAAGATGGAATGGAAATGTGTGTGCTTTCTTTCCACAGGAAGTCCGAGCCCTCCGCTCCCAGGTCACCGACTCTAGTGTGCAGGTTGAAGTGGATTCTCCTCGCGGTCAAGATCTGACTACGGTCATTGCTGAGATCAGGGCGCAATATGAGCAAGTAGCACAGAAAAACAAAGACGACGCAGAGAACTGGTACAAGACCCAGGTGAATGAAATGCTGTTTAAAAACCTGGACAACTCCACATAATGCTTTCACTGATATCACAAAGTGCACATTCTAAGCACAAAGAGCTACATAGGCTCACAATATTAAAACCTGGTAATGTTTGTGAAAAGTACTGGCTCTTAATTACATTTCTTCTAATTGCAGATGGAGAGCTATAAAGTTGAATTCCAACAAAATACTGATGCACTGCAAGGTGCAAAGGTACAAGTCACTGAACTGCGTCACCAGATGCAGTCTCTGGAGGTTGAGCTAGAGAGTCTTCTAAGCATGGTGAGGATTCCAAAGATATTTAATTCAATCTTCTGGCATATACTTTTGATGACCTTGAAGGGGCAGAGCTACATTCTAATAAGTGTCATTTAACCAAAGCCTAAAATCAGACATTCAATGCAATACTGATTGATATTTAGTTCAATGGTCATATATTCATCAGGTTCAAATTCACCAAGATGCACTGTTGGATGCATTCTCTTTTTTTTTGGTTTTAGAAAAACTCGCTGGAAGGCAGACTCAGAGATACAGAACTGAGGTACGAGAGGGAGCTGCAGCAAATAAACAACCATGTCGCCAAGCTGGAGGCAGATTTGAGGAGGCTCCACAGTGAGTTGCACGCCCATGCCAGTGACTATGACGATCTACTGAACATCAAGATGAAGCTCGAGGCTGAGATAGTAACATATAGACGTCTGCTAGATGGAGAGGACATGAGGTTAGCAGGGGTTACATTTAACATCAGTAGAAAGTGTTGAAAAAGTAAAGATTGTTACCACCATGGCAAAATGGTGACCATTTTCCCCCCCTCCCCACCCCTGGCATTCTTGGTTAAATATGTATCATTGTTGTGGGCAAATTGAATTATGTCTGACTTTTTTCCCTTGGTTTTTACAGCACACTTGTTGAGTCAACTTCAGGTAAGACCATTTTAATTGCTTTCAGGAAACTTGTGTTCCTACTGTAAAGGCCATGGGATAGATTTTCACCTGCTCTGCCCAGGTGGTAATCAGCCCCTTATGGAACCCACCTGATTTACATTCCATTGACATGAATGGGATGAGAATCGGGGATTCTACAAAGGACATGCGATCCGCCCAGGCAGATTACCACCCAGGCAGCGAGGATGAAAATCTATCGCATGCTAAGCTTCTTGTGTGTGAACATATCTGCTCACAATTCTCTTTATTTGCAGGAACAGGTGTTGCATCACAAACTATCAAGGTAACAACGACTCAGAAAGTTGTGTCTGCGAATGAAGCGGTCCACGTCAAATAAATGCCATGAAGCCACATCCACTTTCAATTGCCATGACAGATCATCTCTAGTTGCAATGTAATAATCTGCTGTTTGTTGGCTTTTTGAATCTTATAAAAATAAAGATCCTGCTTCACTTTCAATCTTGACTTGTCTCTTTAATAAAGGGCAGAAGGAAAATAATCTTCAAAGGTATCTTGACAAAAACTACTGACATAAGCAGGTAAATAAAGCAAAAAGGCAGGACTTCATCAGGTGTAATAGAGTAACAAAGTCCTTAAGCCATTGCCTAGGTCCGAAGTGTCCAACCCATAGTGTGTATACCAAATCCAGCCCATTGTTTGATTCCCTCCCAATAGAATTCCATTGAATGTACAGCACAAACAGGCCATTTGGCCCAACTGGTCTGTGCCAGTGTTTATGCCCCACACCAGCCTCCTCCCACCCCAATAGTAGAAACAAGTAATATGCTGATGGGTCCATGGAATTTATTTAAACAGTCTGTGCTCCCGGCTTGCCCAGCAGGGGTGCACTGGATTAACATGTAGCTCCCACTCCCACAGCAGGCTCTTCTGTTCCAGTCAGGTTCTGTCATGTTGTGGACTCTGAAGGCAGGTTCTAACTGAAGGAGAGCAGCTGACAGTCAGGAGCGCTGCTTTATTTCCCACTGGAAGATCAGTTGTTACGGGCAGGTTTTTCAGAGGTGAAGGCTCTTCATTAATAGAGCTCGCTTGTACCTGTACAGCTACCACTGCTATCTATACTGGGTATAGGAGCAGTAGGAGGATACCCCACCTTGGTGCAACTGAGTGGCCAAGGATTGCAAGGGCTAATCCTAAGGGGACAGCACCCCTGCCCCCTACAGGCAGCCAACCTAGACACTCTCTGACCTTGCTCCCAGCACACAGCCCCAGCTACCTCTTACCTGCCCACCCACCTCAGTCCTGATGCTACTGCTTCTACTTGTTGCATGAAACCCCTACTGCTGCTGCCTCTAGCTCAGCCATTTGCCAGAGTCTCCCCGCCCCCTGCACATTTATGGTATAACTTTACTGAGTGCCAGTGCCCTAATGCTGTACAGTAAATGCAACCTGAATTACTTTCTCGCCTCTGTTTCAGTTTGTCTCTTTTTCCACCTTCAACAGCAACTTGTATTTATACAGTGCCTTTAACGCAGTAAACCGTCCCAAGGCGCTTCACCGGAGTATTATCAGACAAACTTTGACACCGAGCCACCGAAGGAGAAATTAGGGCAGGTGACCAAAAGCTTGGTCAAAGAGGTCGGTTTTAAGGAGCGTCTTAAAGGAGGAGGAGAGGTTTAGGCAGGGAATTCCAGAGCTCTGGGCCTAGGCAACAGAAGGCATAACCACCAATGGTTGAGCGATTATAATCAGGGATGCTCAAGAGGGCAGAATTAGAGGAGCGCAGATATCTCGGGCGGGGGGGGGGTTGCAGAGCTGGAGGAGATTACAGAGATAGCGAGGGGCGAGGCCATGGAGGGATTTGAAAACAAGGATGAGAATTTTAAATGAGGTGCTGTTTAACTGGGAACCAATGTAGGTCAGCGAGCACAGGGGAGATGGGTGAATGGGACTTGGTGCGAGTTAGGAAACGGGCAGCCGAGATTTAGATGAGCTTAACTTTATGGAATTCACTTCAGCCTCTCTGCCTCCACTGTTGTCTCTCCCCCTCTCTGATCTTTTCCCTTTCTTTTTTCTCATTCCCTTTCATACTCTTCTGTTTTTATCTCTTTCTCATTTCTGCAACTGTGGACAGTTATAGAGGTACTAACCAATATTTAAGCAGACTGCCAGTTGGGGTATGTGACTTTAACAGCAATATCAGCAAGACTTGCAATACCAACAAGTTATCGAGCTGCTTGCCGGCTACATGGCTAGTGTAGTTTGTATCCTGTATAGTTAATCCTATCCAGCAGCATTAAATAGTTTGTATCCTGTATAATGAAATCCTAACTAACTAGTTGGACAACAACATTTAAAGGTTCAGCCAGAATTATACTTTCATCAAGAATATTACAAACAGATAAAAAAATCAGCCAATTTGCAAATCTTTGTACAATTTATAACCAATCACCTGTCAGTCAATCCAAACAGAGATAATTAGTGTGTACGTGTGTGTGGGGAGAGGGGGGAATATTTTAATGATAATACTTGTATTATATTGCATCTTTCACATTGAAACATCTCAAAGGGCTCCAACTCTGGCCTCTTGTGCATCCCGACTTCCTTCACCCCACCATTGGCGTCTGTGCCTTCAGCTGTCCAGGCCCCAAGCTCTGGCATGCCCTCCTAAAACCTTTTCGCACCTCCACCTATCTCTCCTATAAAACGCTCCTTAAAATCTACCTCTTTGCCCAAGCATTTGGTCACCTGTCCTAATATCTCCTTCTTTGGCTTGATGTCAATTCTGGTCTGATTATGCTCCTGTGAAGAGCCTTGGGATGTTAAAGGGGCTATATAAATGTAAGCTGTTGTTGTTCAAACAATGAATGAGCATATACGTGCCCTTAATCAAATATGGCCAACTCAATGGTTGCGATATAAGGATCTGGCACACTGCTCCAAAAGGTGGGAAACTTCTGGCCTTGGTAACACCAACTATTCACAGTCAGAAGCCAAGTAGTTAACAGAAACCCTCGAAGACCTGCTTTTAGCTGCTATTTAAAGGATTAATGTGAGAAGTCGCACAACACCAGGTTATAGTCCAACAGTTTTATTTGAAATCACAAGCTTTCGGAGCGCTGCTCCTTCGTCAGGTGAAGGAGCAGCAGCTCCGAAAGCTTGTGATTTCAAATAAAGCTGTTGGACTATAACCTGGTGTTGTGCGACTTCTCACATTTGTCCACCCCAGTCCAACACCGGCATCTCCACATCACATTTAAAGGATTACCACAGTAGTTTCACTTCTGAAGACACTGCCTGCAAGAATAGTGAAATGTTGGATTTTGCCTTTTGACTTGTCCTTTTTGTAACCTTTTTCCCTTTTTCAAATAATTCTGTAACTGACAGGTGTATAATCTCTTTTTGATTCCGCTGAAATAAAAGTGGAAAAGCTAACTTGCAACTGCAACCTGCAATACTGTAATGTGGCCAGGAAAGAGTGAAACTCCCACAGCATCTTAAGTGCTAATTGTTGATTACACGATCCACGGCAGAAATCTCTTTTACTCAAGAAGAAAACTCTGTGAAATCATCTTATGATTATAATAAGAGGCATAAAGCCTGCACCATAACATTAAAACTAAAAAAGTTGATACTAAACAATTTGAAATACATTTAAAATGTTAATACAGAGTAATATACATTAAAACTATTACAAGATCATAATTTGAAATGAATCATTCACCAAGGTTCCCGTTAAGCCGCTCGGCTGCGCAGCGGTCTGTAGGTCCTGCGCAGGCCGCTCACCGGCTTTACAATGGAAAAACCGCGCCTGCGTGGAAATTTGAATGGGCCGCGCAGCCCGTTAAAGGGGCCACGCGCTCAAAATAAAATTCGATCATTAACATACCCATGCAGAAAGCGGACACCAATCACGGCATAGGGGTTGAAATAATTTCAACACAGCGGAAAATAAGTGCAAATCAATTTAAAACAGAACCTATATTTCCATCTTTTAATACTCAGGATATAACGTGAAGCAGTATTGCCTTGACCAGTTAAGTACTAGTACTGAACAGGTATTATTTGAGATCATGTTAGCCAGGTTTTATTGTCTCACCTCCCGTCAAAGATGAAAAAACAGGAATACACTATCTAACTTGTCTGAACTTGAGCAAGTTTCATTCCTTGACACTGACTTTGAGTCTGAATTTGCAATTTATCAGTAAACATATTAAACTTGGTTAAATTTGTCATTTTAATGGTAGATTCTCTCAATTTTCTTGAAACAAATCACTGCCATTTCTAACTATCTTTATATCCACATCAGCAGCAATGTCTAAAAAAGTATTCTAAAGACTTGGTTAGAACCTTGTGGTATCTGAGCAAGAAACCTGTTGAGTTTTGTTGGCAGTTGAAATTCAGTAGATACAAAATTTCCTTAGATCAAGTTACACTGTAAGCTTGTTTAGGTTTGTGATTCAATGTTAACTACACACAACAAATATTGAAAGTGATCTCATATTCTATCCCTTCTGGCAACACTATATAGGTACTAAAGTCAAGAATTCAGAACCCGGTGTAATATGTGTCTAGTGTAACATTAATAATTAAAGGTTCTAGTCTTTTAGGCTTTCAAACTTTATGATTTCAGTGTTTCAAATCTTGTGGTTTTCATGTGGTTGTCAGTGCAATGCAGACAGTGCTAGAGTCTGAGGTTGTTTTTGGTTCCTAACAAGGTTGACTGCTGCTGGAACACAATTCCATGAGTGCCCGCTGGTAACTAACCCAAATCACTATTCTTCATGTGCGAGCCTACGCATTGAGTGTCAACAGGTCAGTTCACTGTGAGCAGCATTAGAGCTCAACCCTGTCCCCGCTCAACATTCACATATACCTCTTATCCTTCAGAGGATGCTTTAACAGCAATCAAGAGCAGGAACCCTTGCTAATTGTCCCCTCCCTAAACCAGGGTACCAAGGGCAATTGTAGCATTGCTACTACCACCCTGGCTGAGACAAGGAATTGAGCCGGAGATGTTCTGCTCTTTCTGGCTCAGCCAAATGTTGTCTTTACCAAATGAGCCATCAGGGAAGCAATGATACACTCGCCTCTGAGTCAGAAGGTTGTGGGTTCAAGTCCCACTCCAGAGACTTGAGCACAATAATCTAGGCTGACACTCCAGTGCAGTGCTGAGGGAGCGCTGCACAGTCGGAGGTGCCGTCTTTCGGATGAGACGTTAAACTGAGGCCCCGTCTGCTCTCTCAGGTGGATGTAAAAGATCCCATGGCACTATTTCGAAGAAGATCAGGGGAGTTTTCCTCGGTGTCCTGGCCAATATTTATCCCTCAACCAACATCACTAAAACTGATTATTTGGTCATTATCACATTGCTGTTTGTGGGAGCTTGCTGTGCTCAAATTGGCTGCCGCGTTTCCCACATTACAACAGTGACTACACTTCAGAAGTACTTCATTGGCTGTAAAGTGCTTTGGGACATCTGGTGGTCGTGAAAGGCGCTGTAGAAATGCAAGTCTTTCTTTCAATATGCGGCAACATAAAAATCTGCATTGACTTCCATTTCTTTCTAAAGTTCCCTCTGATTGAATTTTATCATAATACCAAATTTAGGTGTTCAATTATAGTTGACTCCACCATTAAACATGTGGGAGCTAAGCATAAAATTCCAATGTACCAAATATCCTATTATGTAGAACTTCTGAACTAAAGAGCCTTCAAATACAAAATTGTGATGTAAATGTAAATGCTACTCAATTCTAGTTCTTCATGGTGAACACGTTAAATGGATTACTCATAGAATGATACAACACCGAAGGAGGCCATTCAGTCCATCGTGCCTGTGCTGGCTCTTTGAAAGGGCGATCCAATTAGTCCCACCTTCCCTGCTCTTTCCCCATAGCCTTGCAAACTTCTCCTTTTCAATTATATTAGTGTATGTTACGGGGTTACGGGGAGCGGGCAGGAAATTGGACATGAGGCTGAGTTCGGATCGGTCGAGGCCCTGTGGGTGGCGGAGCGGGCCCAGGGGCTGAGTGGCCGGGTCCTGCTCCTACTTCTTGTGTTCTTTAGATTTGAGGTGAGGATCAGATCAGCCATGATCTTATTGAATGGCGGAGCAGGCTCGAGGGGCCGATTGGCCTACTCCTGCTCCTATTTCTTATGTTCTTATGTGGCAAAAAAACATTCCTCCTTCGTGATGTTGCGCGACAATTTGCTTTTGTCTACCTGGTGCCTTAAATCTTCCTCTTTAATTCACTCCCTACAGACTCAAGGAAGGGCCACATTTAGTCAGAATGGCACCTGAGAGCTGCACGGCTGATGTTCACCAGGGTATGTCAGCAAGTGGTTCCATTGAATCGGAGGGATATGGCCTCCTGCCTGCTCAGTCAGTATGTCATTTCAACACAATGCACAGCTCCAGATCAGCGGCAGCACTGAAAAAGTTGGAAGAGAGTCAACAAAGAACTTTGCAGTAGAATGACTAAAAGAAGAGACATTCAAGATAACAACAGCCACTGCATTTCAACAGAGTAATTCATTGTCTGAAGCCCTTTGAGATTATCATTCAAATATGCACCCCGCCCCGCCCCGCCCCACTCTTAGGCAGTCCCTCGGAACCGAGGATGACTTGCTTCCACACTAAAAATGAGTTCTCAGGTGACCGATGAGTCCAATGCGGGACCGACAGTCTCTGTCACAGGTGGGGCAGACGGTGGTTGAAGGGGCGGGAGGGGTGGGGTGCTCGAGTTGACGTGCGCTCCTTGCACTTGGCTTCCGCTTGCTCCCGGCGAAGAGACTCGAGGTGTTCGGCGCCTTCCTGGATGCTTCTCCACTTTGTGCGGTCTTGGGCCGGGGATTCCCAGGTGTCGGTGGGGATGTTACACTTTTTCAAGGAGGCTTTGAGGGTGTCCTTGAAGTGTTTCCTCTGCCCACCTGGGGCTCTCCTGCCGTGCCGGAGCTCCGAGTAGAGCTCTTGTTTTGGGAGTCTCGTATCGGGCATGCGGACAATGTGACCCGTCCATCGGAGCTGATCGGGCGTGGTCAAAGCTCGATCAAACAACAACAAATACACTCCTTCTCTCCCTTAATTAGTTAACCCAAAGAACATGCAGATAACAGGGCATTCTTGTGTTATTTTGGGTAGATATGCTAAGCATCTTTTGACCTCTGTTTGGGTTGAACTGCAGGTGAATGGTTATAAATGGTACAAAGGTTTGCAAATTGGCTGATTTTTTACCTGTTTGTAAAATTCTTGATGAAAGCATAATTCTTTAAAATTTGTTGTCCAACTAGTTAGTTAGGATTTAATTATACAGGATACAAACTATTTAATGATATTATACAGGATTGACTGTACAGGATACAAACTAGTTAATGTTGTTTGATAGGATTAACTTTACAGGATGCAAACTAAACCAGCCACGCAGCAGGCAAGCAGCTCTATAACTTGATACGATAGCAATATACTGCAGATGCTGGAAATCCGAAATAACAACAGAAAACGCTGGAAAAACTCAGCAGGCCAGGCAGCATCCGTGGAGAGAGAAACAGAGTTAACGTTTCAGGTCGAAGACCTTTCGTCAGAACTGGAAAAAGCAGGAAATGAAATAGATTTAAAGCAAGGATAAAGCTGGGAAAAGGAGGAGGGGATGAAAGAACAAAAGGAGAGATTAAGAGATATTGAGAGATAATCAAGGCAAGAGGAGGTGTTAATGTGACAGGTTGAGGCTAAAAGAAGTGTGAAATGCACTGGCAGAATGAAGGAGAGCTGCCAGCTTCTGGGAGGGAAAAAAAGGAGGGGGGGTGGTGCCAAACAAAAGGGTGGATGAAAAAATAAAATATAAATGTGATAGGGGCTGAGATTATGATCTAAAATTGTTGAATTCGATGCTGAGTCCAGAGGGCTGTAGGGTGCCTAAACGAAAGATGAGGTGCTGTTCCTCGAGCTTACGCTAAGCTTCCGTGGAACAGTGTAATAGGCTGAGGACGGTGAGGTCAGAGTGGGAGTGAAGCTCTATAACTTGTTGGTATTCCAAGTCTTGCTTAATATTGCTATTAAAGTCACATACCCCAGTTGGCAGTCTGCTTAAATATTGGTTAATATAAATCAAGATTCTAATCTTGACTAAACTAAACCAGTATTCTTAAGGTGTCAGCCGTGGCTCAGTTGGTAGCACTTCTCGCCTCTGAGTCAGACGGTTGTGGGTTTCAGTCCCACTCCAGAGACTTGAGCACAGAATCTAGGCTGACACTCCAGTGCATTACTGAGAGAGTGCTGCACTGTTGGAGGTGCCGTCTTTTTGGATGAGATGCTAAACCAAGGCCCAGTAAATGATCCAATTGAAGAAGAGCAGGGGAGTTCTCCCCGGTGTCCTGGCCAATATTTTTCCCTCAATCAACCTCACAAAAACAGATTATCTGGTTTTATCTCATTGCTGTTTGTAGGACCTTGCCATGTTTCCCTACATTACAACAGTGACAATACTTCAAAAGTACTTCATTGACTATGAAGTGCTTTGGGACAACAATAACAACAACAACAACTTGTATTTATATAGCGCCTTTAACATAGTAAAACATCCCAAGGCGCTGCACAGGAGTATTATAACACAAAAAAATTGACACCGAGCCACATAAGGAGAAATTAGGGCAGGTGACCAAAAGCTTGGTCAAAGAGGTAGGTTTTAATGAGTGTCTTAAAGGAGGAAAGAGAGGCGGAGAGGCGGAGAGGTTTAGGCAGGGAATTCCAGAGCTTGGGGCCCAGGCAACAGAAGGCACGGCCACCAATGGTTGAGTGATTATAATCAGGGATGCTCAAGAGGTCAGAATTAGAGGAGCGCAAATATCTCGGGGGGATTGTGGGGCTGAAAGAGATTACAGAGATAGGGAGGAGCGAGGCCATGGAGGGATTTGAAAACAAGGATGAGAATTTTGAAATCGAGGCGTTGCTTAACCGGGAGCCAATGTAGGTCAGCGAGCACAGGGGAGATGGGTGAACGAGACTTGGTGCGAGTTAGGACACGGGCAGCCGAGTTTTGGATGACCTCAAGTTTACGTAGGGTAGAATGTGGGAGGCCAGGAGTGCGTTAGAATAGGTAACAAAGGCATGGATGAGGGTTTCAGCAGCGGATGAGCTGAGGCAAGGGCAGGGATGGGCGACGTTACGGAGGTGGAAATAGGCGGTCTTTGTTATACTGCAGATATGTGGTCGGAAGCTCATTTCAGGGTCAAATATGACACCAAGGTTGCGAACAGTGTGGTTCAGCCTCAGACAGATGTTAGCGAGAGGGATGGAGTCAGTGGCTAGGGAACGGAGTTTGTGGTGGGGACCGAAAACAATGGCTTCGGTCTTCCCAATATTTAATTGGAAAAAATTTCTGCTCATCCAGAAATGGATGTCGGACAAGCAGTCTGACAATTTAGAGACCGTGGAGGGGTCGAGAGAAGAGGTAGTGAGGTAGAGCTGGGTGTCGTCAGTGTACATGTGGAAACTGACGCTGTGTTTTCAGATGATGTTGCCAAGGGGCAGCATGTAGATGAGAAATAGGAGGGGGCCAAGGATAGATCCTTGGGAGACACCAGAGGTAACGATGCGAGAGTGGGAAGAGAAGCCATTGCAGGTGATTCTCTGGTTACGATTAGATAGATAAGAATGGAACCAGACGAGTGCAGTCCCACCCAGCTGGATGACAGTGGAGAGGCGTTGGAGACGGATGGAGTGGTCAACCGTGTCAAAGGCTGCAGACAAGTCAAGGAGGACGAAGAGGGATAGTTTACCTTTGTCACAGTCACAAAGGATGTCATTTGTGACTTTGATGAGAGCCGTTTCAGTACTGTGGCAAGGGCGGAAACCTGATTGGAGGGATTCAAACATGGAGTTGCGGGAAAGATGGGCACGGATTTGGGAGGCAACAACACGTTCAAGGACTTTGGAGAGGAAAAGGAGGTTGGAGATGGGGCGGTAGTTTGCAAGGACGGAGGGGTCAAGGGTTGGTTTTTTGAGGAGAGGGGTGTTGACGGCAGATTTGAGGGAGAGGGGGACAGTACCTGAGGAGAGAGAACCGTTAACAATATCAGCTAACATGGGAGCCAGAAAAGGAAGTTGGGTGGTCAGCAGTTTGGTGGGAATAGGGTCGAGGAAGCAGGAAGTGGGTCTCAGACAAGATGAGCGTGGAGAGGTCATGAGGGGAGATCGGAGAGAAACTGGAGAAAGATGTGAGTTCTGGGCTAGGGCAGGGGGGAATCTTAGAGGAAGTTTGGCCCAGTGGACTAGGGGAAGGAAGGGAAGTGGCAGAGGCAGCTGAATGGATGGTCTCAATCTTAGAGATAACCTTAGGATGTCCTGAGTAAATGGAAATTGGTTGGTTTCTATAATGGGCGCTGATCATATCACTAACAGCAAGCTGAAAATGTATCCAACAGTATCTGGGACATTAGCTCCATTTATATGCATTTATACATCATTAGTATGGGAGAGATACATAATGCTTGGAGATCTAAGATTAATTGATGCCAGCTCCTTCACCAGTGGCAGAGCTTATTCTCTTCTTAAGCACCTGACCAACAGTAGTGCTCATAATGTGACCCAGGAGACACTTACAGCTTTCCGACTCCTCACCTCTGACCCAAAGCAAAGGTGCTGTTCAGTGTGTGAATAGTACTCCAACCACAGCCCACCAGCTCTAGAATGCTGATGGAAAGAGAGATAGAAGGATAAATACTGGGATTGTGACTCCCAACAAATAGATAGTGAGTAACCACTACCCAACTACACAGGTGTTGGCACAGACGAGCATCAGATCTCAAAGAACTGTCAACATTTTTCCCCAGACTGTGCCGCGTTCTGATTCTTTCTCGTCGTTTATTATTCCCTCGATGTTGAATGCGTTTTCAACTCTTTTTTAGGTCTTTCCATGACCCACAACATTCCCCAGTTGACAGGGTGAACAAGTAATGTCACCAGACTACTGCCAATGCAAGAATCATGTACCAGTTTAGCTCAGTTGGTAACCCTCTTGTGTCTGCGTCTGTAGGTTGTGGGTTCAAGCCTGGCCAATTTATATATTCATTTCTATAACTACAAAGGAAGTCACGATATTTATCCAAGGGTTGAGCGGTTTGAGTCAGTGTCTTTCGGAGAGGAACGAAAAAGAGGGGAGAAATAGCGGTCCATCATCACCCTCAGTGGAAGGATCTGTTCATCTACAACTTCAAAAGAAACACATAACTTGCTTAAGAACTTGCATTTATATAACGCCTTTCATGACCTCAGGACATCCCAAAGCACTTTACAGCCAATTAAGTACTTTTCAACTGTAGTCACTGTTGTGTAAGAAACGCGGCAGATAAACACACACAATAAGGTCCTGCAAACAGCAATTAAATAAATGACTAAATAATCTGTGATGTTGGTTGAGGGATAAATATTGGCCAGGACACCAGGGGGAACTCCCCTGCTCTTCTTTGAATAGTGCCGTGGGATCTTTTGCAGACGGCACCTCCGACAGTGGAGCACTGTCTCAGTCAGCCTAGATTATGTGCTCAAGTCTCTGGGAGGAGGGCTTGAACCTCATGGCCTATCTGACTCCGAGGCGAGAGTGCTACCACTGTGCCACGGCAGACTCATCAGTTGCATTACTTCAATCACCTACATGTTGGTGCAAGCTAAAGTGCAGGTTAGCTTCTGGAAGCTGACAAATTTCGTCGACATATCCTTGGCAATAGCATTTTAGAAAAAGCCACATAAAAAGGAAACGAGATTAAAAATTACTCTAGAGAGCAATAACTGTCAGTACTAAAGAATATAACTCTTAAAGAGGAAGGTAACTGCAAGTACATACCATTTCCCACATTACAACAGTGACTCCACTTCAAAAAGTATTGCATTGGCTGTAAAGCGCTTTGAGACGTCCGGTGGTCGTGAAAGGCGCTATATAAATGCAAGTCTTTCTTTTTTCTTTTTAATGTTTTAACTGTATTTTTTTAATTTTACTGTGCTCTTCCATCGCAATGTTAGTGATTCTATCTCCAAGAATGTCAAAACTAACATGCATATCTCCGTGAAGTTTCTTTTCCAGTGAGTGTTTCTCGTGGTAAAGATTGTTAATATATTGTACATAGGAGACACATTATGAAGAGGCAGGCCTATATCCCACAGCTGGTTGACCTGATAACAGTCAATAGGAAGTGATATCTGGGGCCTGCATGTGCAGGGCAAGCAACTGTGTATCTGCAAATTGAAGAATCATTAATGAGCAGTGCAGAGTCTGAACCAGGAAGTGTCAGTGAGAATAGTCAAATCAGGTACAGAAAGCGACTTAAAGAGCGGGGAGGCTAGAGAAGCATATGAGGGAGAAGGGAATAGAGGGTTAGGCTGCTCGAGTTAGATGAGGAACGATGGGAGGAGGCTCGAGTGGAGCATAAAGGCTGCATGGACTGCTTGGGCCGAATGGCCTGTTTCTGTGCTGTATATCCTATGTAATTCTAGGAAAGAAAGATGGGATTAAAGACAGTGATAAAAGAGACAGAAAGAAAAAGTCAAAAAAAATTATTTACATTCTTTTATTTTTTTTAATCTCCAACAATAATTAAAATCTGGAGGAATGAGACTCCACACTTGTAAATGTTAATTTTCAGTCGCAGTGAGGTTGTTTGGCAGTAATTAAGACATACAATGCTGTTCTCCGGGTAATTACATTGGAATGGTCAAGCCCTAACTTTTTCTGGGGAGTTTAGTTCGTATCCATGAGGTAAGAACGGCAACTTCACCCCATTCAATGTCTTTGAATGGGGAGTCAGGTGGCAAGGTGCCATTTTCGGGACAGCTTTTGGAGGAATGTCGCATCTTGGACAGCAACTTCCGGATTTCCGTGTTTAACTGCGCATGTGCGGTCGCCGGAAGTTGCTGTTCGATTTCCACGTAAATAACAGTGAGCGCTGTTAGCCTCACCGTTATTTCTACTGCAAAATCTGCCCCATTACCTCAAAACTAGTTAAAGGGCCAATGTCTTCACGAAAAATAGGCACCATTTTGGTTGTGGCAAAATTACACTCAGAGGATGTGCTGTTGTGTTGTGTGCTTGCAATTAACAAAAAAAAACTGTGCCAAACATTTCTTTATGTCTCTAATTATTATTATTTTTGTCGAAGAACAGCAGGGGCTGTGTCCTGGCCGACATTTATCCCTCAACAACACCACTAAAAACTGATTATCTGCTCATTTATCCCATTATTGTTTGTGGGACCTTGCTGTGCACAAAATGGCTGCCATGTTTCCCTGCAAAATAACAGTGACTACACTTCAAAAGTAGTTTGTGGACTTTGAAACGTCCTGAGGTTGTGAAAGGTGCTAAATAAATGCAAGTTCTTTCTTTCTTGTGAAAATGGTGCCCCTTTAATACAGGAATCCCGCCCCAACCGTGGTTTTGCCATATGCGGATTTCATGTAGACACGGTTTCCACTCGGCGACAATGTTTGCCAACCGCGGCAGTGAAATTCGCGTATCCGCGGTTTTTAATTTAGGAACAAGGTAAATAACATGATTTTTATGCTTTTTATATATTTTTTTGTGTTTATACACATTTATACTGAATTTGCCAACCGCAGTTTTACTAACCACGGGGGTTTTCAGGGACGTATCCCCCGTGTTTGGGGAGGGATTACTGTATTGCAAGACACCTGGTTGGAAAAGAGGGTCATTCTAGTGTTCGTGTAGAGTGAAGCTACATATTCTTGTGTGGTACACTTGTACAAGTCTAAACCTGGCATTCCATTGCAGAGGAATGTTTTGGATAACGCTCCCTCTCCAATTCTCTCTTCCCACCAGTTCTTTGAAGGCACACATTCTGCAGAACAATTCCAGTACAGTGCTCCTGTGTTCTCGTGCCCACTCCTTTGGAAAGTCTCCTTTACTTCATGCCAAATTAATGGATCATGTACCCACCTGGCTGCTGGCAGAGCATTAGTGAGGGCCGATGGCATCAGAAATGAAGGGGGCGATTTTTGTCTGCGTTGGGTAAACGAGCAGGCAGCGAGCGGGATTTGCGCGGTCCCCACTAGGAGGACTCAGCATGGGCCCTGTCTGTTTTTAAGGGTCGGCCCACATAACAACAACAGCTTGTATTTATATAGCGCCTTCAATCAACCTCACAAAAACAGATTATCTGGTCTTCTCTCATTGCTGTTTGTAGGACCTTGCCATGTTTCCCTACATTACAACAGTGACAATACTTCAAAAGTACTTCATTGACTATGAAGTGCTTTGGGACAACAATAACAACAACAACAACTTGTATTTATACAGCGCCTTTAACGTAGTAAAACGTCCCAAGGCGCTGCACAGGAGTATTTTAAGACAAAAAATGTGACATCGAGCCACATGAGGAGAAATTAGGACAGGTGACCAAAAGCTTGGTCAAAGAGGTCGGTTTTAAGGAGCGTCTTAAAGGAGGAGAGGTAGCGAGGCGGCGAGGTTGAGGCAGGGAATTACAGAGCTTGGGGCCTAGACAACAGAAGGCACGGCCACCAATGGTGGAGCGATTATAATCAGGGATGCTCAAAAGGCCAGAATTAGAGGAGCACAGATATCTCGGAGGGTTGTGGGGCTGGAGGAGATTACAGAGATAGGAGGGCTGAGGCCATGGAGGGATTTGAAAACTAGGATGAGAATTTTGAAATCGAGGCGCAGCTTAACCGGGAGTCAATGTAGGTCAGCGAGCACAGGGGTGATGGGCAAACGGGACTTGGTGCGAGTTCGGACACTCTCGCTATCATGGAGTCGGCGAGCTGCCACCAGGAAAGGTTCTCCCAATAGGCAGCTCGCCGACTTGGAATCAGGAAATCGAGCAGTGCAGCCACTCCTCAAGGCCTGTAGTGGCAGCTTAAAGGGGAGGTGTATTTTTCGTCAGGAACACAAAAAAAGGAATACCGTGGAGCAGCAGGCGACAATTTCAGAACCTACCGCATAAGCTTTCAAATCTGTTGCAGTGGAAAACCTGCAAAGGGCTGCCAGAAACATGTCCCAAAAAACTCGAGCTGGTTTTACCTGAGAGCAACTGAGGATTTTTTTTTTATTCGTTCCTGGGATCTGGGCTTCACTGGCAAGGCCGGCATTTATTGCCCATCCCTAATTGCCCTTGAGAAGGTGGTGGTGAGCCGCCTTCTTGAACCGCTGCAGTCCGTGTGGTGAAGGTGCTCCCACAGTGCTGTTAGGGAGGGAGTTCCAGGATTTTGACCCAGCGACGATGAAGGAACGGCGATATACTCCAAAGTCACGATGGTGTGTGACTTGGAGGGGAACTTGGAGGTGCTGGTGTTCCCAAGCACCTGCTGCCCTTGTCCTTCTAGGTGGAAGAGGTCGCGGGTATGGGAGGTGCTGCCGAAGAAGCCTTGGCGAGTTGCTGCAGTGCATCTTGTAGATGGTACACACTGCAGCCACGGTACGCCGGTGGTGGAGGGAGTGAATGTTTAAGGTGGTGGATGGGGTGCCAATCAAGCGGGCTGCTTTGTCCTGGATGGTGTTGAGCTTCTTGAGTGTTGTTGGAGCTGCACTCATCCAGGCAAGTGGAGAGTATCTCTTTAAGTATCTCTGGAAATGGCCGCCTCCCGACTTGTACTGCCCGTCATAGGTGGGCAAGGGCAGGAGCAGGCAGTAGTCAGCCATCGAGTGACGGAAATAGCATTAAGACCTAAATGGCGTCACTTGACCCCAATTTGCAAGTATGCATGAGGTTCACGCCCATTTCCAACGGGAGCTCTAGCCAGCCGGATTCAAGTCCACCTGAAAATCGGAATGGATGTCAAAGCAGCGGTACGTCAACGTGACTAGCACCTGCTTCATTTTGGTTCCACCCCGTATTTGAGTGTGCACAGGGCGACAGCGAGCGGAAAATCCCCCCGGATGTGTGAGTGGAGGAGTCAACCCCATTACATTCCCTGGTACAGTGGTAGAATGCAGCAGAAGTGTGCCCGGCAGGACAACGAGGGATCATTGTTTGTGAAATGATAGGTGAATGTCATAGGCGCTTTGAAAACAACAAAAGCATGTTACATTTAATCCTAGCCGTGATTTTTCAAAGAAATACTTGTGGTTAACTTGTGGTTAACAAAGACTGATTTATGTTCACACCATTGACATGTACTGTCTAGGCCAATAAGTGTAGAATCTGAGTGAGATTTGTTTTTGTTAAGATAAGTCTTTGGTATTCACAATACCTCATGCTTAAACCATTTCTCATCGCAACAGCCCTAAGCTAAATCAATCTGCATGTCCCAATAATTTGTAGTGATAGAAATGCATTGATCTGCACACCTCCTTCTTCTTCTTCTCTCTTCGGCAGTCCCTCGGAACCGAGGATGACTTGCTTCCACACTAAGAATGAGTTCTCAGGTGACTGATGAGTCCAATGCGGGACCTACAGTCTCTGTCACAGGTGGGGCAGACGGTGGTTGAAGGGGCGGGTGGGTGGGGTGCTTGGGTTGACGTGCGCTCCTTCCGCTGTTTGCGCTTGGCTTCCGCTTGCACCCGGCGAAGAGACTCGAGGTGTTCGCCGCCTTCCCGGATGCTTCTCCTCCACTTTGAGCGGTCTTGGGCCAGGGATTCCCAGGTGTCGGTGGGGATGTTACACTTTTTCAAGGAGGCTTTGAGGAGGTTCTTGAAGCGTTTCCTCTGCCCACCTGGGGCTCGCTTGCCGTGTCGGAGCTCCGAGTAGAGCGCTTGTTTTGGGAGTCTCGTATCGGGCATGCGGACGATGTGGCCCGTCCATCAGAGCTGATCGAGCGTGGTCAAAGCTTCGATGCTGGGGATGTTGGCCTGAGCGAGAACACTGACATTGGTGCGCCTATCCTGCCAATGGATTTGCAGGATCTTGCGGAGGCAGCGTTGGTGGTACCTCTCCAGTGCTTTGAGGTGCCTGCTGTACATGGTCCATGTCTCTGAGGCATACAGCAGGGCGGGAATCACTGCTGCTCTGTAGACCATGAGCTTGGTGCTGTGCTCGTGCTTCACATACACCTAAGTCCTTAGAAGTAACAATACAATACCTGTTAAAAAATAAAGTAATGAAAAGTGAGAGCACATTAAATTGCCTGTATAGCAATGTACAGAGCATCAGCAGCAAAACAGAGGAATTAGAGGCAGTAATCCTATCTCCCCTCATGCCCTCTCTGAGCTCATCTTGTCCATAAGACCCACCTCCTGCTCCCTCGACCCTATTCCCACCAAACTGCTGACCACCCAACTTCCTTTCCTAGCCTCCATGTTAGCTGACATTGCTAACGGTTCTCTCTCCTCATGTACTGTCCTCCTCTCCTTCAAATTTGCCGTCATCACCCCTCTCCTCAAAAAAAACACCCTTGTCGACTCTGTCCTTGCAAACTAACCCCCCCCATCTCCAACCTCCCTCTCCTCTCCAAAGTCCTTGAACATGTTGTCGCCTCCCAAATCCGTGCCCATCTTTCCTGCAATTCCATGTTTGAACCGTTCCAATCATGTTTCCATCCCTGCCACAGCACTGAAATGGCCCTTATCAAAGTCACAATGTGACTGGAATCCGATGTGACTGTAACCGTGGTGTACTATCCTTCTTCAGCCTTCTCGACCTGTCTGCAGCCTGCAGTGAGGTGAGAGTGACTGCCCTAGACATCAAGGCAGCATTTGACCGAGTCTGGCATCAAGGAGCCCTAGTAAAACTAAAGTCAATGGGAATCGGGGGGAAAACACTCCACTGACTGGAGTCATACCTAGCACAAAGGAAGATGGTTGTGGTGGTTGAAGGTCAATCATCACAGCCCCAGGACATCGCTGCAGGATTTCCTCAGGGCAGTGTCCTAGGCCCAACCATCTTCAGCTGCTTCATCAATGACCTTCCCTCCAACATAAATTCAGAAATGGGGATGTTCGCTGATGACTGCACAGTGTTCAGTGCCATTCACAACTCCTCAGATAATGAAGCAGTCCATGCCCGCATGCAACAAGACCTGGACGACGTTCAGGCTTGGGCTGATAAGTGGCAGGTAACATTTGCGCCACACAAGTGCCAGGCAATGACTATCTCCAACAAGCGAGAGTCTAATCACCGCCCCTTGACATTCAACGGCATTACCATTGCCGAATCCCCCACCAACAACATCCTGGGGGTCACCATTGACCAGAAACTTAACTGGGCCAGCCACATAAATACTGTGGCAACAAGAGCAGGTCAGAGGCTAGGTATTCTGCGGCGAGTGTCTCACCTCCTGACTCCCCAAAGCCTTTCCACCATCTACAAGGCACAAGTAAGGAGTGTGATGGAATACTCTCCACTTGCCTGGATGAGTGCAGTTCCAACAACACTCAAGAAGCTCGACACCATACAGGACAAAGCAGCCCGCTTGATTGGCACCCCATCCACCACCTTAAACAATCACTCCCTCCACCACCGGCGTACCGTGGCTGCAGTGTGTACCATCTACAAGATGCACTGCAGCAACTCGCCAAGGCTTCTTCGGCAGCACCTCCCAAACCCGAGACCTCTTCCACCTAGAAGGACAAGGGCAGCAGGCGCATGGGAACACCACCACCTCCAAGTTCTCCTCCAAGTCACACATCATCCTGACTTAGAAGTATATCGCCGATCCTTCATCGTCGCTGGGTCAAAATCCTGGAACTCCCTCCCGAACAGCACTGTGGGAGCACCTTCACCACATGGACTGCAGCGGTTCAAGAAGGCGGCTCACCACCACCTTCTCAAGGGCAATTAGCGATGGGCAATAAATGCTGGCCTTGCCAGCGACGCCCACATTCCATAAACAAATAATTTAAAAAAAGCCTTTGACATGGTTGACCATAGCCACCTCCTCCAACGCCTCTCCTGCTTTGTCCAGCTGGGTAGGACTGGGCTCGCCTGGTTCCATTCCTATCTGTCCAGTAATAGCCAGAGAATCACCTGCAACGGCTTCTCTTCCTGCTCCCGCACCGTTACCTCTGGTGTCCCCCAAGGATCTATCCCTGGCCCTCTCCTATTTCTCATCTACATGCTGCCCCTCGGTGACATCATCTGAAAACACAATGTCAGGTTCTACATGTACACTGACGACACCTAGCTCTACCTCACCACTATCTCTCTCATCCCCTCCACTGCCTTTGGTTTGTCAGACTGCTTGTCCGAGCAGAAATTTCTTCCAAATAAGTATTGGGAAGACCGATGCAGGGAGAGACAAGAGATGACAGTTGAGCCCTCCACGGCCTCTCCCCTCCCTATCTCTGTAACCTCCTCCAGCCCCCTACAACCCTCCCTATCTCTGTAACCACCTCCATCCCCCTACACCCCTCCCTAACTCTGTAACCTCCTCCAGCCCCCTACACCCCTCCCTATCTCTGTAACCTCCTCCAGCCCCCTACAACCCTCCCTATCTCTGTAACCTCCTCCAGCCCCTACAACCCTCCCTATCTCTGTAACCTCCTCCAGCCCCCTACAACCCTCCCTTTCTCTGTAACCTCCTCCAGCCCCTACAACCCTCCCTATCTCTGTAACCTCCTCCAGCCCCTACAACCCTCCCTATCTCTGTAACATCCTCCAGCCCCTACAACCCTCCCTATCTCTGTAACCTCCTCCAGCCCCCTACAACCCTCCCTTTCTCTGTAACCTCCTCCAGCCCCTACAACCCTCCCTATCTCTGTAACCTCCTCCAGCCCCTACAACCCTCCCTATCTCTGTAACATCCTCCAGCCCCTACAACCCTCCCTATCTCTGTAACCTCCTCCAGCCCCCTACAACCCTCCCTATCTCTGTAACCTCCTCCGGCCCCCTACAACCCTCCCTATCTCTGTAACCTCCTCCAGCCCCCTACAACCCTCCCTATCTCTGTAACCTCCTCCAGCCCCTACAACCCTCCCTATCTCTGTAACCTCCTCCAGCCCCTACAACCCTCCCTATCTCTGTAACCTCCTCCAGCCCCTACAACCCTCACTATCTCTGTAACATCCTCCAGCCCCCTACAACCCTCCCTATCTCTGTAACCTCCTCCAGCCCCTACAACCCTCCCTATCTCTGTAACATCCTCCAGCCCCTACAATCCTCCCTATCTCTGTAACCTCCTCCAGCCCCCTACAACCCTCCCTATCTCTGTAACCTCCTCCAGCCCCCTACAACCCTCCCTATCTCTGTAACCTCCTCCAGCCCCCTACATCCCTCCCTATCTCTGTAACCTCCTCCAGCCCGACAACCCTCCGAGATCTCGGCGCTCCTCCAATTCTGGCCTCTTGCGCATCCCCGATTTTAATCGCTCCACCATTGGCGGCCGTGCCTTCAGCTGCCGAGGCCCTAAGCTCTGGAATTCCCTCCGTAAACCTCTCCGCCTCTCTACCAATGTTCCCTCTCATTTTTTGGGTGGGTGTGTGGGCTTCAACGGGCTGCGCAGCACATTTTATCTTTAAAACCCGGTGAGCTGGCGGCGTGGGGCCTCCAGAGCGCTTCACAGCCACGCGGCAGCGTAGCTTGAAGGGAACGTTGCTCTCTACCTCTCTCTCTCCTCCTTTAATACGCTCCTTGAAACCTACCTCTTTGACTAAGCTTCTGGTACCCTGACCTAATGTCTCCTTATGTGGCTCGGTGTCAAATTTTGTTTGACAACGTTCCTGTGAAGCGCCTTGGGACGCTTCACTACGTTCAAGGTGCTATATAAATGCAAATTGTTGTTATTGAGCATTGACCATAATTGTGTCGACAAAGCGGGGAGAGGCAAGAAAGGTTGTGACACAGAAGGAGAAAAAATTTGCACTATAATCTTGTTCCCTGTAGTTTGAAGGATTTCTTGTTGGACTGCATTCCATGCTCACTCATCATGAGTTTTCCAACCATAATGTTATCATAATGCTGGATGAGAGATAAGCAAGCTTACCTGCAACAAGAAATGTCTCATACACTGAATTCCTGTTAAGACACGAATACATTGACCTTGTCTCAGTAAACAGTCTTAACACAGTTTAACTTTTCACTGACACTATTTGGCTTCAGCACTGAGGGGTGGGGGTGAACTGTTCTTAAAGTAACGCTTTAAAATGGAGAACGTGCACAGCCTCGGTGACTTTGCAAAAGCAACCCAGTTTGAGTATCGTGTCTGCCTGTTAAAGAAAGAAAGACTTACATTTCTATAGCGCCTTTCATGACCACCGGACGCCCCAAAGTGCTTTGCAGTCAATGAAGTACTTTTTGGAGTGTAGTCACTGTTGTAATGTAGGAAACACGGCAGCCAGTTTGCGCACAGCAAGATCCCACTAACAGCAATGTGATAATGACCAGATAGTCTGTTTTAGTGGTGTTGATTGAGGGATAAATATTGGCCAGGACACCGGGATATAACTCCCCTGCTCTTCTTCGAAATAGTGGCCATGGGATCTTTTACACCCACCTGAGAGAGCAGACGGGCCTCGGTTTAACATCTCATCTGAAAGACGGCACCTCCGACAGTGCAGCCCTCCCTCAGTAGCTCAGTAGATGTTATGCTCAAGTCTCTGACTCAGAAATGAGGGTACCCACTGAGCCACGGCTGACTGTGTTAGGTTGACTCTAACACAGTTTCCAAACAATCAAAGCTTCCTTTCCAATACAGTGCGCATATTAATTTATTAGTAATTGTAATATTGTATTTGGAATATTACTACTAAATTGTTCAGTGAGCTTATAAATACCAAGCTACTTTGTAAATAATCTATTCAGGTTAAGGTGGCTTAAATGTCCCAAACAGTAAAGGGGCAGAAAGGGTTAAGTGGAATATTGCACTCTCCATAGAAGAGTCACATGCTCCTTCATGTGCATAGGATTAAGGAGCTGACTCTATTAAAACAGGTGAGAGTTTTTCTTTGACAACATGTTCTGTAATGTTATATTTCTTACCAACTCCCTGATAATTTGTGAAATTCCATTTGTCGTCGACTCCTCCAATATCTAATCTCCCTTTTCTTCTCCAATGGAACATATCATCACCGTCTGACTCAGTGCCTGCCTCTCCCATCTCTCCCACACTCGAATTACTTCAGCCCGGTTTCCAACCTGCCCACAGCGCCGAAACCACCCTGGTCAAGGTCACCAATGGCATCCGTTGTGGCAGTGAGAATGGCATGCTCTCCCTCCTCAGTGCTCCACACTCCATCTCCCACCACTGTCTCTGCTCTGCAGTCAACCTCCGCAGCACCCTCGCTTGGTGACACTCCTATCTGTCCCAACGTAGCCTGCACATCTTCTCCCACCCTCCACAGTTCCCTCAGGTAATCGCCAAAGATTCACCTTGGTCTCCTTCTATTCCTTGACCACATGCTGCCTTTTAGTGATAGTCTGTAAATTGCTTATATAGAAGCGTGTATACTTTGAAAGCTGCTAATTTGTTTCATTCCCTTTCATGTTACACTGATTATCAACCTACAGTCATTCTTAAAGAGTCAAGCCTACATATTTTGTTGTATATTATTGCTTGTACTAAATAACCACAACAGTAAAACATGGGGCATACAAGGTTTTTCATTGTGTAAGACATACAAACTACTCACTGAAATTTGAATATGCAGTAACTGCATCATAGTTTGATTACATGCAAAGCACAGGGTGTCTTAGAGATGACTACAATATTTTATCGTTGCAAAAGCTCAAATATCTACCACTGGATGGCAAAGTAATAATGTCTCTTGAATTGTTATCACACCATTCTCTCAGTGCTTTGTCCATGAAAACCACCTCCTGCTCCCTTAACCCCATTCCAGCTAAAATGTTGACTACCCAACTTCCTTTCCTGGCCCCCAATGCTAGCTGACATTGCAACTGGTTCCCTCTCCTCAGGCACTGTCCCCCTCCCATTCAAAAGCAGCAGCATCAGCCCCCCCACCTCAAAAAACCTACCCTTGATCCCGCTGTCCTTGTAAACTCCAACCTTCTTCTCCTCTCAAAAGTTCTTGAACGTGTTGTCGCCTCTCAAATCCATGTCCATCGTTCCCGCAACTCCATGCTAGAATCCCTCCAATCAGATTTCCGCCCTTGCCACAGCATTGAAACGGCCCCAATCAAAGTCACAAATGACATCCTCTGTGACTGTGACCGTGGTAAACTGTCCCTCCTCATCCTTCTCGACCTGTCTGTGGCCTTTGACACGGTTGACCGCTCCATTCTCCTCCAACACGTTCTCTCCTCCGTTGTCCAGATCAGTGGGACTGCCCTCGCTTGGTTCCACTCTTATCTATCCAATCATAGCCATAGCATCTTCTATTCCCGACCCTGCACTGTTACCTCTGGAGTCCCCCAAGGATCTATCCTGGAACCCCTCCTATTTCTCATCTACATGCTGCCTCTTGGCAACATCATCCGAAGACATGGCGTCAGGTTCCACATGTACGCTGACGACACCCAGCTCTATCTCTCTGTACCGTCTCTCTCAATCCCTCCCCTACCATTGTGTTGTCAGACTGCTTGTCCAACATCTAGTACTGGATGAGTCACAATTTTCTCCTGTTAAACACTGGGAACACAGAATCCATCATCTTCGATCCCCGCCACAAACTCCGTTCCCTAGCCACCAACTCCATCCCCCTCCCTGGCCACTGTCTCAGGTTGAACCAGACCGTTTGCGACTTTGGCGTCTTGTTTCACCCTGAGCTGAGCTTCCGACCCCAGAGCCTCTCGTTCAAAAAGACCACCTACTTCCACCTCCATGACAGCACTCGCCTCCACCCCTGCCTCAACCTATCTTCTGTCAAAACCCTCATCCATGGCTCCAGACTCATCTATTCCAATGCTCTCTTGGCTGGCCCCCCATTCTCCACCTTCCATAAACTTCAGCTCATCCAAAATTCTGTTGCCAGTATCTTATTCCCACTCGCCCATCACCCTGTGTTTGCTGACCTATATTGGCTCCCGGTGGTCCAATGCCTCCAATTTAAAATTCTCATCCTCATTTTTAAATCCCTTCACGGCCTCGCCCCTCCCTATCCCTACAACACTCTGTGAACTCTTAATTCCTCCAACTCTGGCCTCTTGCGCATCCTGCACTCTTCGCCTTGCCATTGACGGCCATGCCTTCAGCAGTCTAGACCCTACACTCTGGAATTCCCTCGTAAAAGCCTCTCCACCTCCTTTAAGACCCTCCTTAAAACCCAGCTCTTTGACCAAGCTTTTAGTCACCCCTCCTAATCTCTCCTTTGCTTCGGTGTCGATTTTTGTTTGATTACGTTCCTGTGAAGCACCTTGGGACGTTTTACTACGTTAAAGTCACGATATAAATGCATAAGCCTTTCATACATAAGCTTAATATGGGTGGGTCAACCAGAGTAACGGAACCATAGGCATGTGCATATGTGGGAGGAGGGTGCAGTGAGTGGAGAGTCCAGACACATTCCCAAGAGCTCCTCTATTTTGGCCAGTGTTACAAGATGAAGTGCCATTGATTTGCGACCCCACTAAGCCAGCCACATTAGTTTCCTGTATCGGTTGAGGGGACGGCGAGGGTGCAGATGTGCTGTCATCCTGAGAGAGGGCAGGATGTACCACTCCCATTGCACGACTGTCCCAGTTGTGGGGCTGCGACTTAGCGGGAGACCAGACTGGAGGACATCCATGATCCAATGGAAACCCATATCCATTTGGTCTCCTAGCCTGTTCATGGCAGGGGGAGATGATGGGGCCCAGAGCCTGTATGGCCCCAGTATGAGCATCCCTGAGAGATGCTATCACCGGTGCCACAGAGTGCCCAGCTACAGCAGCCATTGAGCTGACCACACTATCCATGGTTGACTGCAGAGTGTTGATGCTATGTGCCAGTACTTCACACCAGTTGGTAGTGGACTCCTCCACACTCTCCGACATGTGGAGGTGGCTCCCTGGCAGAAAACGTTTTCTTCGGAAGGCTGTGCTCCTAAATTCTGCGAGCTGTACCAGCCCGGGGTGCCGATCTCTGTGCTGGTGCTTGGGAAGCAAGTAGGGCAGGCTGGTCCCGCCCTATCCCGCTGAAGGGGCTGGAGGACCTCGAGAAAGGGTAGCAGTAGTAGATGAGTGGCAGCACAATGAGCCGTCAGGGTGGCATACTGTGCGCGTGTGTCAGTGAGCTAGAGAGTTACGTGGGAAGAGTTAAAGAAGAGAAGAAGCCCAAACATCCTGCAGTGGGTGGCAGCAAAGAGTGTGCCAGTGGGGGAAGTCGCTGGACAAAGGAAAGTGTGTACAGCGTGAAGTATCAAAGAATTTAAGAGAAATGTGAGAATGAATCGAAGTCGACAACAACAACAACATCTTGTATTTATATAGCGCCTTTAACGTAGTAAAACGTCTCAAGGCGCTGCACAGGAGTATTTTAAGACAAAAAATTTGACACCGAGCCACATGAGGAGAAATTAGGACAGGTGACCAAAAGCTTGGTCAAAGAGGTAGGTTTTAAGGAGCGTCTTAAAGGAGGAAAGTGAGGCGGAGAGGTTTAGGCAGGGAATTCCAGAGCTTAGGGCCTCGGCAACAGAAGGCACGGCCACCAAAGGTTGAGCGATTATAATCAGGGATGCTCAAGAGGGCAGAATTAGAGGAGTGCAGATATCTCGGGGGAGTTGTGGCTCTGAAGGAGGTTACAGAGATAGGGAGGGGCGAAGCCATGGAGGGATTTGAAAACAAGGATGAGAATTTTGAAATCGAGGCGCTGCTTAACCGGGAGCCAATGTAGGTCAGCGAGCACAGAGGCGATGGGTGATTGCGAATTGGTGCGAGTTAGGACACGGGCAGCCGAGTTTTGGATGACCTCAAGTTTACGTAGGGTGGAATGTGGGAGGCCAGCCAGGAGTGCGTTGGAATAGTCAAGTCTAGAGCTAACAAAGGCATGGATGATGGTTTCAGCAGCGGATGAGCTGAGGCAAGGGCGGAGACGGGCGATGTTACGGAGGTGGAAATAGGCGGTCTTAGTTATGCTACGGATATGTGGTCGGAAGCTTATTTCAGTGTCAAATATGACACCAAGGTTGCAAACAGTGTGGTTCAGCCTCAGACAGATGTTAGGGAGAGGGATGGAGTCAGTGGCTCGGGAACGGAGTTTGTGGCGGGAACCGAAAACAATGGCTTTGATCCTCCCAATATTTAATTGGAGAAAATTTCTGCTCATCGAGAACTGGATGTCGGACAAGCAGTCTGACAATTTAGAGACCACGGAGTCCACACAAAGTAAAAGCAGAACGTTGTGTGTGCCGGTTTTAAGGGCAGCAGTCTGTGTTGTGTGTAAGCAGGAGGTGTGAAGTGTCCCATCGTGAATGGAGGAGAGGGTTGTGCAGAGACGGAGGGAAGGATGGGGAGAAAATGTGGTTTGCAAGAATTGTATTCAGCGTAGTGAGATGTGAAGAGGAGCCTGACCTTGGCAGCCCTGGTGAGGTCATTAAACATTTTCTGGCACTGCAGCCAGGTCCTGGGATGATGTTGCTGGCATTGACCTGCCCAGCCACCTCTCTCCATGGTTGCTGCCTTATTTACTGTGGCACCTGTCTGCCATTTGAATGAAGCAGGACCTCTTTCCTGGCCCTGACTTGTTCAGTAAGCATCTCCACCGCAGTGTCCTAAAATCGGAGTGCCTTGGCCATTGACATTGTGTCTGCTGCACCACAACCCGCTGTCCATGCACCACCAATGTAAACTCCACCTCCCCTTTAAGAAGCGGCAGGCCCACCAGATTTCTTGCCCTCCCAAATGGTGAGCTGCCTCGAAGTTGCCCAATTAACGCTGGTCAGTGTTCCCTGCAAGCTGCGCTTTGTTCTGCGCAGGCCGTTTCTTTTAATGTGCGGTCCCTTTAACTTACTGCGCATGCGCGCAATTTACAATGTAAAAACCGGTGAGCGGCCTGCGCGGGACCTTGCAGCTGGCTGCGTGGCTGCGCACGTGCGCAGCTTAGAGGGAACCTTGAGCCCGATCATCAAAGTCAATCGGACCTCCCACCGGCATTATCGGGTATGTGGAATGGACATGGCACCCACTGTACGTCACAAATGTCAAGTAGTTACACTGAGAGTGCAGTGGGACACAAATTTATTGTAACCTAAGCTGCAGGGTCGATCACCAATTATATTGCAGGGAAGAACCCGAGGTGTACAAACATGCATTTTTTTTTGCAGTGGTGGATTTAGACTTTTCTGAAGGGGGTTATATAAAGAAATCTATCATAAATCTGTATAGTCACTGATAAATCCAATGGGGAATTCAGGAGAAACTTCTTTACCCAGAGAGTGGTGAGAATGTGGAACTCGCTACCACAGGGAGTGGTTGAGGCGAATATTATAGATGCATTTAAGGGGAATCTAGATAAGTACATGAGGGAGAATGGAATAGAAAGATATGTTGATAGGGTGAGATGAAGTAAATTGGGTGGGAGGAGGCTCATGTGGAGCATAAAAACCGACACGGACCTGTTGGGTTGAATGGCCTGTTTCGGTGCTGTACATTCGAAGTAATTCTATGTGAGTACTGACTCAGCTAACGTAGCACCAAACAGGGAACCATCCTGGGATCTTTCTGGTCCAAGTATCTCAGTGCCATATTCAGCCGTCCACTGAGCGAGTTGCGCAGGGTCACTTTAAAAGGAACATTCGTTCGATAGGACAAAAATGAGATTCGAGCGAAGACAGTGCTAGAGTGGCGGCCTCTTCCAAAACCTAATCAGCTGGTGAAAGGCTGAAAGATAAGTTACAATGGTGCTGCATTATTTAATCACTGTGTGAAATTGTCACCAACCCATGTGTTACAGATAGAATAACAGCCACTTAGGATGGAATTACAATGCTGAAACACATTCGAGGGGGTTGAATGGCCCCGTGGCAGCCAAAGTTGTTTCCAAGCTCTGGTGTGAACTGGTGTGAGCTTTTGATCAATATCTTTTTATTTATTTATGCTACCTTTTTAAGTTGCGTTCTTGTCTTCCTTTCTCTAAGTCTCCTTGTGCCGCACGCCATTTCCTGGCTAGGGTTGAGTGGGAGGATCTGCTCCCAGGAACCTTTTTGTTCACAGTGTAAATGCAGCCCTAGCCTTGTTCTCTCTCAAGCAATAACTAGAACTCGGTATTGGCTGATAGGGGATGTTATTGCCAGCCGGGGCTCAGTTGGTAGCACTCTTGCCTCTTGAAAGAAAGAAAGAAAGACTTGCATTTCTACAGCGCCTTTCACGACCACCGGATGTCTCAAAGCGCTTTACAGCCAATGAAGTACTTTTGGAAGTGTAGTCACTGTTGTAATGTGGGACTTGAGTCAGAAGGTCATGGGTTCAAAGTCCCTCTCCAGAGTAATCCAGGCTGACACTTCCAGTGCAGTGCTGAGGGAGCGCTGCACTGTCGGAGGTGCCGTCTTTCGGATGAGACGTTAAACCGAGGCCCCCTCTGCCCTCTCAGGTGGATGTAAAAGATCCCGTGGTGCTATTTCGAAGAAGAGCGGGGGAGTTCTCCCCGGTGTCCTGGCCAATATTTATCCCTCAACCAACATCACAGAAACAGATTATCTGGTCATTACCACATTGCTGTTTGTGGGATCTTGCTGTGTGCAAATTGGCTGCCGCGTTTCTTACTTTACAACAGTAACTACACTTCAAAAGTACTTCATTGGCTGTTAAGCACTCTGGGACGTCCGGTGGTCGTGAAAGGCGCGATAGAAAATGCAAGTCTTTCTTTTTTTGGGGGGTAGAATTTCCTTGGTGATTCGCCCACTCCGCCGTCGTAACTTCAGCAGAAGCTTGTCAGATTCCCTGTTTCCCTTTGTAAACGGGGTTTCAGCCGACCTTCCTCTGTGGCAGAGCAGGAAAGGCCCCGGGGAAATCCCCCCTCACTGATCTGAGCAGGGAATTCAAATCTTTGCCAGCCACTCTATTTCGGGGAGGGAACCATTTCAAGTGAATTCACAAACACCCAATTTTTTTCCAGCTCTCTTCACAACGTAAAGGCGTACATGATCCAAAGCACCAGATGCCCCTTGACATGGATACGCCAACATGTGCCTTTACGTGTCCGAAGGCCCAATCCCTATTCTAGGCCGTTACTTCGATGCAGTGCTGCACTGTCGGAGGTGCGGTCCTTACGATGAGATGTTAAACCGAGGCCCTCTCTGCCCGTTCAGATGGATGTAAAAGATCCCGTGGCACTTTTTGTAGTCTCCTGGCCAACACTCATCCCTCAAACCGACCCAACTAAAATTAGATTAACTGATTATTTATTCATTTGCTGCCTGTGGGACGTTGCTGTGCGCAAATTGGCTGCCAACATAACAGTGACTGCACTTGAAAAGTGGGCCGTTGGTTGTAAAGCACTTTTCAATGGCGGCTCACGCTGGGTACGTTAGCAGAATGTGTGAGCCTGGATATTTAGTGTTGACAGGCTATTTCTCTGTTGACTTCAATGGCGAGTAAAATCAGGTGGGGTGTAAAACCCGCGTTGCGCCCAATCCGGTCAGTTTCCCGAGGAGCAGGTTAAGTTAAAATTGCAGGTCCCCACCCCACCCCACCCCCCCAAACTCATTGTACGCAGGTTAAAGCCGGAACAGTTTATTACAGTGGAACTCTGCCACAGGTTTAAAGTCTAGAGCACACCCTGTGAGTATTTTATTACAGTATGGCTCCAAACCTATGAAAAGCCTTGGCTTTATGCCAGCTGATAGCAGATCATGACTCATTTATATTGCGGAACTGCTTCTACTTAGACTTCTATAATGGGAGAGTTAAGGTACTTGAGGGAGGTGCTTTAATTGGTGCAGAAGCCTTTTTTTGGTCAGCTGAGGAGCTTGCTGGGCCACTGGTGTCACATGTAGGCCCAGACCAGGTAAGGACAGCAGGTTTCCTACCCTCAGGGGCATCATCGAACCAGTTGGGTTTTTTACGACAATTTGAAACAGCTTCATGGTCACTTTTACCGCTACATGCTTTTTAGTGCCCGATTTTTACTGATACCAGACTTTTAAACCTGAATTCAAATTCTCAAAACTGCCGCGGTGAGATTTGAACTCCTATTCTCTAGATTATTCGTCCAGGTTTCTGGATCACTAGTCCAGTAACATAACCACTACACTACCGTACTCGTGAATTCAAATAGCCCAGGCTTCAAGCTGAAACCCACTCCCGGTTAAACTCCCCCCCCCCCACCCCCGCCAGTACATCTACTAATAGAATGATTGCTCAGGGACTTGTGTGTGACATTGTAGACCCCAAAATTCAGCTGCCCATGAACGGGAAACCTAAAATCCAATATTGGTACCATTTGCCAGTGACTAAGCCATTTTCGTCCAACTCCCGTTCTCCCCTCTGTGCAACAAATCCTATCTTTTCTAATCAGTGTCGAGCAATCCAACATATCGTGAGTTCAGCTAAGCTTTAAGTACTTGCAAGGTTTCACAAAGTGGCCATGACTTGGGTCAGTGTGGGTTAAATGCTCAGCTTCAACTCATCCCCACCTGCTGCACAGTGATGCAGGTGCCCAGGCCACGTCATCCTAATTCACATCAATTTGCAAAGCAGTGTGCTTTGAGATTTGTGAATGATGCAAATTGGCTGTACCATGCACCTTTATTTTAATTGAAACAACAACAGAAAATGCTGGGAAAACTCAGCAGGCCAGGCAACATCCGTGGAGAGAGAAACAGAGTTAACGTTTCAGGTCGAAACCCTTCGACAGAACTGAGAAAAAAGCAGGAAATGAAACAGATAAAAAAGCAAGTGGGAGGCTGGGGGGGGGGGGGGGGGGAGGAATAAAAGAACAAAAGGGGTGGTCTATGGTAAGTAGAGACATTAAGAGATGCTCAAGGCAAGACGAGATGGTAATAGGACAGGTTAAGAAACAAAAGGTGGCTCAGAAGTGTGAAGTGTGAAATGCTGGCAGAATGAGAGGCAGCTGCCGTAGGGGGGAGAGAGAGAAAAAAAGGAAAAAGGCACGAACCAAAAGGGTGGATAAAATGTATATATATGTGGTAGGGGCCGGGGTTATGATCTGAAATTGTTGAACTCGATATTGAGTCCGGAAGGCTGTAAAGTGCCTAATCGGAAGATGAGGTGCTGTTCCTCGAGCTTACGCTGAGCTTCCTGTGGAACAATGCACGAGGCCGAGGATGGTGAGGTCTGAGTGGGCGTGGAGCGGTGAATTAAAGTGACAAGCGACCGGAAGCTTGGGGTCACCCTTACGGACTGAATGGAGGTGTTCCGCAAAGTGGTCACCCAATCTGCGTTTGGTCTCCCCAATTGACTTGGGTTCCATTGTCCTCTCGCCTCTGACTCATGCTATTAAGAATTAAAGAGGCACTGCTGGCCCATTGCAACAAGGGCTCAACCGTCAGCTCCCAGCATGATCCAGACCGCCCTGCACCTGCTGCTGCCTGGGGGAGTGTGGCCAAGTGTCGGAAGGGACCTGAGTACCCCAGCTCCAAGTCAAACTCCACAAGACAACAGACAAAACACAACGGCACTGGGGGTGCTTTTCAACGTCATTGCCTGGTCAATAAATTGGCAGAGGGGATTGTCCCACCCATTGTAGAATCCGCCCGAATTTCATCCTGATTGATTGCACTGGGACAGAAATTGAACAGGTTCTACAAGGTGGCGTTCCACTCCACAGGCAGACAGGTTGTTTGCTTTGCCCACCACAGTGCCTTAGCTTAGCTTTTCCAATCAGCGTTCTGTGGGTGCCGGCGTTAACCCATTTAAAATAAGGTTTAATCGCAGTGTTAACATATACAATTCTTAGAGGGCTTGACAGGGTAGAGGTTGTTTCCCCCTGGCTGGAGAGTCGAGAACTAGGGGGTCATAGTCTCAGGATAAGGGGTTGTCCATTTAGGACTGAGATGAGGAGGAATTTCTTCACTCGGAAGGTTGTGAATCTTTGGAATTCTCTACCCCAGAGGGCTGTGGATGCTCAGTCGTTGAGTATATTCAAGACAGAGATCGATAGATTTTTGGATATTAAGGGAATCAAGGGATATGGGGATAGTGCAGGAAAGTGGAGATGAGGTAGAAGATCAGCCATGATCTTATTGAATGGTGGAGCAGGCTCGAGGGGCCGAATGGCCGACTCCTGCTCCTATTTCTTATGTTCTTATAAGTCTCTTGGACGAGAATTCAGCTGGTAACTAGCTATCGGAATGCCAGTCTGAGCAAGGATTTAGGACTGTCTAAATATTTAGGGTCAGAGATGTCTAACCTCATTTGCACTGATATCTGGAGGGACTCCAGTACTGGGTACCACGGTGATAAGGGCCAGAGTCTGCTCTTATAACAAGCAGAACACAGTGGAGACGCTCTGACAGAGAATGGCTGCGAACAAGTTGCATGCAAATCCAGTGAAAACCAAAAGAACTGCAGATGTGATGTTGCCTGGTAACACTGATAAGGCTGCAAGGAGCTATTCCAGAGCTATGACTGAAAACTGAGCACGCTGCTTTCACAGTCGAATGTGTTTTATGTCGGCACAACAGGGGGGCTACTGCTCCCGAGATTTTTTTTTTATTCCAGTGTCTCCTCACATTTACTGATCAAAAATTCAGAGGAAGATGTTAGTGGAACCTTTTTGCAAACTTGTTCAAACTGTCATCTCAAAGCGAGCGATGGCATCCTGCAAAATCGTGGCCGCACCGGCCCCCTGCTGCAGGTGGGATTCACGCCAGCCTCGTACTGTGAGGCCTGCCCCCTTGGCCGCTGTCCCACTGGGAGCGGCTGACTCACCACAGACCGGGGATCGAACACGGGCCTTTTTCTTGCTTTCAATTCCAATGAGTTCAGGCAAAGCACACCTCAAATCGCCAGGTTTCTCCACTGGTTTTTCCATTGATCTCAGTGGTTCAAACAGTGGTGGGGGGAAAAAAATGGTTAAAGAAACACGGTTGGAAAAAAAAGATATTAAAAACTCAGCGAGAGAACCTCTCCTTTGTGAATGAGGTAAATCCTGACATGTCAGCCTATAATTTGTGCTTGTAGCTGTGAGGGTGGGATGTCTTAGCGACACATGATAACAAGTTTCCTTTGAAGGCAAACATCTGCTTTCCCTCAAACTAGGCCTTATTTTAGAGGATAATGGTGATTATTACCAATAAATCTAAACGGTACATGCCAGACAATGTGAACAGCTATACTCATCCATACGGGCAGACAGTCACACACCTGCTTTGTGTGATACCATTAAAGGGTTGAAAAAGGCTCCCCCTGTTCCTGAACGCACTGGTTCACACTGGGGTACGGTTCCGTTGGCAATGGCAGACTTCCTGAGCCAGAACCTCACCCAAGTGAAGATTTTGTCGTGTGTGAGCCTTGACAGTGAGCACAGAGGCTATTCAACTGTGTGGCCATCGCAGACCAGCCCGTCCGTACACACCTCACCCAATCTGGCGCTGAGAGATTCCTTTAAGTTGAAGCCCACGGTCTCAATCCAACGAATCCCTTGTCATTGGGGGCTCCGCTGCAGATGGGAGTGGTGTTCTCACACGGGCTGAAGGTGTGTGAATTCCTCACACACTGCTGCAGATTGTTGGACAACCATTGCAGGGGGTTCTGTGCATTCTCAAGAGACGTCGTGAAGGCATTTTGCTCATCCAACATTGACTTTCTGAAGACCAGGTACCAATCCCCGGCCTACCTAGCTGCACAACACCAGTTAGTATCCCTGTCCCTGGCAACTGTCTGATGCTGAACCAGACCATTCACAACCTTGGTGTCGTATTTGACCCTGAGATGAGCTTCCGACCACATATCCGCGCCATCACTAAGACCGCCTACTTCCACCTCCGTAACATCGCCCGTCTCCGCCCTTGCCTCAGCTCATCTGCTGCTGAAACCCTCATACAATGCCATTGTTACCTCTAGACTTGACTATTCCAACGCTCTCCTGGCTGGCCTCCCATCTTCCACCCTCCATAAACTTGAATTTATCCAAAACTCGGCTGCCCGTGTCCTAACTCGCACCAAGTCCCGTTCACCCATCACCCCTGTGCTCGCTGACCTACATTGGCTCCCGGTTAAGCAACGCCTCGATTTTAAAATGCTCATCCTTGTTTTCAAATCCCTCCATGGCCTCGCCCCTCCCTATCTCTGTAACCTCCTTCAGCCCCACAACCCCCCGAGATATCTGCGCTCCTCTAATTCTGCCCTCTTGAGGATCCCTGATTATAATCACTCCATCATTGATGGCCGTGCCTTCTGTTGCCTGGGCCCTAAGCTCTGGAATTCCCTCCCTAAACCTCTCCACCTCGCTACCTCTCTTTCCTCCTTTAAGACGCTCCTTAAAACCTACCTCTTTGACCAAGCTTTTGGTCACCTGCCCTAATTTCTCCTTATGTGGCTCGGTGTCAAATTTTTTGTCTTAAAATACTCCTGTTTTACTACGTTAAAGGCGCTGTATAAATACAAGTTGTTGTTCGCCTGCAGCCATCTCTGCTTGTTCCTCCTCACTTGTGCTTCACATGACACTCCCTCCTTAAACTCTCTGTCTGAATGCCCTGTGGCGCTTGTACCCTTGTTGGTGCCTATGCCGGGTGAGACTTGTCGTGCTGTGAAGCGCCACGTTGCTGTGAGCCAGTCGGCCCCGCCATTTCATCTTGGGACGCCTACACAGCAAAATAGATTTCAGTGGTGTCAGTGTGGAATACCTTGTAGCAGAGGTAAAATGCCAATGTATTCTGTGGCATAATACCGCTGTTGGGCAACGTATTACTGTGGGACTGAGCTAGTAAGTAGGGTAACAGTGAAACTGCTAAACGTGGATGCTTATTGAATGTTTGCACCATGTCGCACCCTCTGCCTACCCTACTCCTTCCCTGGACTCGGGCCTGAAGAATGCTTGCGCTCTCCTCTGAAATCTGGACAGGCCTCTTTGAGTTGGTGCCCCTCCAATCTGGATTCTCACCCAAAGGCTATGTGCTGCTTTTGCCCGGAAGTTCGAACGTGGAAGGGCAGCCAGACAGGCAGCCCCTGAGGCCAGCCTATATCCTCCCTGTGTGAGGCCGTAATAATAATGTGCCCTGCAGCGTTCTTGCTATCAAAGCCTGTGTGCAAAAAGCTTGCAAGTTATCTCCAAGCATTGCATGCTGCCTCCCTGAGAGAGTGCCAGGTTACAACAATAATATTTATACCACACCTTCAATGTACGAATCGGCCCAAGGTGTTTCAACAAGTGGAAATAGACAAGGAAACAAACACCGGGCCATGGAGGTAGGAATTAGGAGGGAGGACCAAAGGCTTGGTCACAAGATGGGTTTTGAGAAGGTTTTTAAAGGTGGTTTAGCGAGAGAGTAGGGCCAAGGCAGTCAGTAGCAAGGTAGCAGTAAAAGTTCTGTTTGTACCATGTACGTTACGCACCAATAGAAATAGTCTATCCAGATATGGGCACGCTGATCTTGGCACCCCTCCTGATCTTCTTCTTCTTAGGCAGTCCCTCGGAACTGAGGATGACTTGCTTCCACATTAAAAATGAGTTCGCAGGTGACTGATGAGTCCAATGCGGGACCTACAGTCTCTGTCACAGGTGGGGCAGACGGTGGTTGAAGGGGGCGGGTGGGTGGGGTGCTTGGGTTGACGTGCGCTCCTTGCGCTGCCTGCGCTTGGCTTCTGCTTGCTCCCGGCGAAGAGACGCCAGGTGTTCAGCGCCTTCCCGGATGCTTCTCCTCCACTTTGTGCGGTCTTGGGCCAGGGATTCCCAGGTGTCGGTGGGGATGTTACACTTTTTCAAGGAGGCTTTGAGGGTGTCCTTGAAGCGTTTCCTCTGCCCACCTGGGGCTCTCTTGCCGTGCCGGAGCTCCGAGTAGAGCGCTTGTTTTGGGAGTCTCGTATCGGGCATGCGGACAATGTGACCCGTCCATCGGAGCTGATCGAGCGTGGTCAAAGCTTCGATGCTGGGGATGTTGGCCTGAGCGAGAACACTGACGTTGGTGCGCCTATCCTGCCAATGAAATCCCTCCTGATACCTAAAAACTTCTTACACACTTGCTCCCAGTTTCTACAGACCTGGGATACTACATTCATACTCTTGGTGCCTCCATTCACACATCTTACAGCCTCGGCTTTCATGAGAGCCTTCAGCTCCCCATACGGGTACCTTCCTTTGCTGCAGCTCCTGTAGCAGAACCTCCAAGATGTGATCATCTGGAGGGGGAGATTTCCCCACATTTCTGCCTCCAGCCATTATCTTGGCCTGTACAGTTCACCCAACTTTGTTCACAGCAAAAAAAACCCCTCTCCTTTGATAGCAAGCAACAACCCTTTAAGAGCTACTGCCGCATCAGATTTCCCACCCCCCACTCCAACCAGCCAATCACATGGATCTCTGGGCTCCCTGTGCTCATTACACTGACACAAGGAGCCTATTAAAATGAGTAGGAGGGACTGACCTTACGAGATCTACTGCGCTCCCAGCTACAACCTCCCAGCATCGATGTTGCCAGGGTGGCAAACTCGGGGCTCATATCTTTTCGTATGAATTTGCCCGTGCTAGTGGTGCTGGCTTCCAATATGCAGATCTGATGCAGCCGACACAATCCTGAAAGTTAGTGTGCCAGGATTAGCTGAGGCCGGGAAGACTTGTTCTTTCCAGATCCACCAGCCTTAGCGAATTCTGTCAAGTTTACCTTTGGGTTCCAGCTGGCTGCATGAGACCTGTGCACAAGTAGCCAATACCACCAGCATGGGTCCCACACAATTTAGCCATTCCAGTGACTGGGATTTTAAATTGGAATGGTTGCCGCCAGAATTTCCTTTGTCTTGAGAAAGAAAGAAAGACTTGCATTTCTATAGCGCCTTTCATGACCTCAGGATGTCCCAAAGCGCTTTACAACCAACTTTTGAAATGTAGTCACTGTTGTAATGTAGGAAACGCGGCAGCCAGTTTGCACACAGCAAGCTCCCACAAAGAGCAATGTGATAATGACCAGATAATCTGTTCTATTTTTTAGTGATGTTGTTTGAGGGATAAATATTGGCCAGGACACCGGGGATAACTCCCCTGCTCTTCTTCGAAATAGTGCCATGGGATCTTTTACGTCCACCTGAGAGAGCAGACAGGGCCTTCAACAGTGCAGTCCTCCCTCCGTTCTCCACTGGAGTGTTAGCCTAAATTTTGTACTCAAGTCTCTGGATGGACTCAAACCCATGACCTTCTGACACAGAGGTGAAAGTGCTACCCACTGAGCCACAGCTGACACAGTGTTGTTCTTTATCTTCTGATTGTATTTTGCTTCTGTATAAATATGCACCTTACAATAAATATCATTTGAATTTAGCCTGAAATGTATAGTCTGTCAGTGTTGTGTTCTACCAGAGTAATGTAGAGTGGGCAATGTATACTATTTTGGTGTATACCCTGGCAGTACAAGGGTAGATTGTTAACCCTGAGGCATGTTATCGCAATCACTGCACACATAATAGGGGCAATTTTAACCCAACTCGCCTGGCAGGAAGCTGACGGGATCGGGTGGAACGCTGGTTTTACACCCTGCCCGATATTGCTCTCCATTGACTTCCATGGAGAGCAAAATCGGGCGGGGGTTAGAGTAAAATTGCCCCCAATAGTATTGTGCCTATTGTAGTGAGCAGGAATAAAGAGTGTTGGGAGAGAGCCCGAGTTATAACATTGCCTTTTGGAGGGCAGGGAGAATCTTTCCTGAGGAAATGAGAAGGGTTGAGTGGAGCGCACAATGGAACACATTATACATGGGCTGTGGAATAAACCTGAATAATGCCCTTTCCTCATTTGATGCTTTGTTGTGTTAATTCTCCTCACTCTCCTAATTCACCACCTGGATTACCCTTAATTGAAGTACAATACTGCAAGGCAATGATAAACTGTTGATGACGCAGTTTAAGAAGGATACCTAATTACTGCACTGGGTGAAGTGTGGATGGAGGGTGAGAACAGGCTCGAGCTCAGCTGTACTGCTCTCCACAGTCGAATAGCTTGTTGCTACTCACTGCATAGGCTCACACTCGAAAAGTAAGGACTTGGACGAGAAGCCATGCGGAACAGAACCCCCGTGACAAGTCAACATCTTCAGGGGTAGTAGTTAGAAAGGCCGAGGAAATGGACACAAAAATGATTGTAGTAAATTATTAAGGGTGTGTTTCTGTGGGTTAATAACTACCGTACACCGCGGTAAAAGAGAATAAAATGCTTCAAATGCACAGAATGCCCAAATTACCGTGTAATTTAAGGTGACAGCTGGCAAATCTCCAAAGCAGTTCTCAGGATAGTAGTCTTTATTGAAAAAACAAAACAATTAAAATGAATAATGGCTGGAACAAGATATTGGAGGTGTGGTCTGTCTATTGTGCAGATGTTGGGTTGCAGCTTGGAGTTCCCTTTGAAAAGTGCGATTAGTTTTCCACAAAGCTTCAGGTGTTACCTTCCACTAATTACCTGGGATGGGCTGAATACGCAGCGAAACACTGAATGGATTTGAAGTGGGCACTTTCGGGAGGGAAACATCCAATTTGGAAATTTCTCCAAAGCTTGTCCGCAGTATTGAAGGTCTGATGGCCATGATAGCAAAAATACAGGCAATAGCAAATGCTGGAAAACTTGAGATCCTGGCTGATTATTGTAGATCACTGACTAAAAATAAACACGGCAACAGTAAAGCTTGGAGTGGCGGGATCTTGATCTAAATATTTGTCTATTTGAAGGCATTCATCCAGCATAGCTCAGTAATATTGCAGGTCATATCTAGATGGCATCATGGGTGCAACCATGGAACAGGGACGGGGTTTTATGAGGGCATGGGATTGTTTCGGTTCTCAGAATGTGGGCAGCACTGGCAAGGTCGCATTTATTGCCCAGCCCTGGTTTCCCTGAGAAGATGGTGGTGAGCCTTCCTGAACCGTTCCAGTCCTTGTGGCGATTGTGCTCCCACAATAACATGGGATTATCGGTGATTAGTGCCACGGGATCGTTACAACCCATCAGGACAAGCCTCCTCAATCACTCAGAAAGAAAGACTTGCATTTCTATAGCGCCTGACACGACCACCGGACGTCCCGAAGCACTTTACAGCCAATGAAGTACTTTTGAAGTGGAGTCACTGTTGTAATGTGGGAAACGCGGCAGCCAATTTACGCACAGCAAGCTCCCACAAACAGCAATGTGATAATGAGCAGATAATCTGTTTTAGTGATGTTGGTCGAGGGATAAATATTGGCCAGGACTACCAGGGAGAACTCCCCCTGCTCTTCTTCAAAATAGTGCCGTGGCATCTTTTACATCCACCTGATGCATCTCCGACAGTACAGCACTCGCTCAGCACTGCACTGGAGTGTCGACCTAGATTTTTGTGCTCAAGTCTTAAACCCACAACCTTCTGACTCAGAGGCAAGAGTGCTACCAACTGAGCCACAACTGACACTAATCTGAGTAAAAATGCTTCCCTGCTGTGGTACTGAGGCAGACAGACCAGGGAGGCCCCAGGATCTATCCCTGGTCTGTGCTAAGTTGGTTGATCTCAGCTGGGATAGTAGTTGGAGGGGGCAACAATGAGCTTTAGTGCTTCTCAGATAGGAAGGGGAAAATCACTCAATTTGAGGTCAGCAACGAAGCTGGCCTGCTGGCCCTGAAGAAAGCTGCCCACAGAGATCTCGCGCTCTCTGTGGCGAGAAGTTTGCCTTTTTTTGACACGCAAGAGATTTCAGTGCAGTATAACGCAATCTGCTGTGACGGCAACAAGCTGCCAAAGCAGCCAATCACATTGCAGAATTCGCACAGACAGGGAAGCAGGAAATGAGAACCTGCTTTTATCCAGACTTTTCAAAAATGGTACAAAGAGCAAAACAAAGATCGGGACGCTCACGTGGGGATAATGTAGAAGCTGGAATAATCCTGAACAAACTTTTAAAAAAATATCGATTTTTTTTGAAAGTTTCTTAAAAATTGTAATTTTTATTATAATGGAGAAATTTGACACTCCACAAAATTAAAGTTAGTTTTTCAGGGCCATAACCTTTGTTTTTACGCTGTTAAAACCCCAGTTACACCGAATCCAAAAGGGTCGAAGTTTTAATGGGGTGTTTAACAGCGATATTACCGCGGAAAAGCCCCAAGTTTTCGTTCGTTTCACTGATTGCCGGCTGTGGGGAGGGGGGTCCACAGCGCAGCCAGTGTCGGAGCAGGGAATGACTGACCGCAACGTCAGGATTTCCGCGCTTGATGGGCATGCATGCACCCTGAAGTTGCGGTCAGTTTCAAAGGGGTAATAACGGCAAACGCTGTTCGTTCACTGTTAATACCCACCGCAAATTCTGGCCCAAGTTATCTCTGCTCGAAAATGCATGAGTGTGGATGTAAGGTGATAACAGAACCAGGCTCACGTGTCATGCCCTCCACATTTAAGTAGCCTACCAATGCCTACTGTCCAGGTGCTACACAAATGGCTAAGAAATTTGTCCTTGATTAGTATATTCTCTCTCCCCCTTCTTCTGTAGTCAACATAGTGTGTAGGAAAAGTGTTTGGAATGGCACAGGATCATTTTGGTGGAGGGTCAATCAGGATCTTGGAGCCCTATGTTGGTCCTCTGAACCTTAACCCTGGATTCGTGCCTTAAATTCACAGAGCGGTACCTGGTATTTATTTGATGTATAATAACATATATACATGTCTCTACATGGTGTGCAAGGGATGCTTGCTAGACTTTCAGCAGTTCATTCTGTTTTCATGGTGTACTTCTAAGAACATCAGCTTTGTGATGTCAGATATGCAGTGTAACCAGTTTTTATAGTGAATTAAGGGAGAAAATGTGTCTATTGTATCATATTTTCCCATATTTACACAATTTCTAACATCACAATAATTGCTCCAATCTAGCTACTGAGATTGCAGACTTCACATTGCCAACCAATGTGTTTGCAATTGTGATAAAAAGAACCAGTTTGAGAGTAATTTAACATAGACCTTCAGGGTGTCGCTATATAATAACAAAGTACACCATCCAGTTCATCTCTCCTTCCACAGAGCATGTCCAACCTAATTTATCATAGACTCGACCGAACCCATTTAATCTCCCGAGTTTTATCGACTTTCCTGTCTATTTGGGTTAGTGCTAACGAACCAGAAGACATCATTACTGATTCGACCATTGGGGAAGCGATCCATCTCTTCTATGAAGGGGTTAATTGACACATCATGAACTGCTGTCGCTGGGAGTCTATTCCACGTCCACAACTCATTGAGGAAGAAATCTTTGGAATCATTTGAGGCTTGTTAATTGTAAACCCATGCCTCCAAGTTCTGTGATTGCAGTCTAAGTCAAAGGAGCCTGCTTACATCTATGAATCTCAACATTTTAAAGACCTGGATCATGTCCTCCCTCAGTACTCTTTTCTCCAGTGAAAGCAAGTTCAGCTCTGCATGTCTCTTCTCATAACCCTGAGCCCTAATTCCTGAAATTGTCCTTGGTACTGTTCTCCGAACCCTCCCCAATGCACCAACATCCTTTTAATGGTATGAAGCCCATAAATGACACATCGATAATGTTCCATCTAAATTGTCTTTGTTGTGCGTGGCCTGTTTATTTCAATACGTGGGCCCTTTAAATTTCTGCACATGGGCGATATTTCAAATGGAAAAGCTTGTGCGCGGCCTGCGCAGGACCTTGCAAATTACTGCATGGTCCTGCATGCGTGCAGCTTAGAGGGAACACTGCACGCCGGGGGTAATTTTCCCAGCTTGCACTGCCAGTAGAGCACTCGCAACTTCCTGATATGCGCTTCCTGTGGGCAATGCTCCCCACCAGCAGTTCTAATTCGGAAAATTGGCTCTACTGTTCCAAATTGGGTGTACTCTGTGTGAATATTTTTCCATGGTGTCTGATTTCTGGGCATGTAAAACAATTACTCTTGCATGCAAAAATAGCCGTTGCATTAAGGTGCAGCCATTTGAAAAGCACGGAGATTTGGATGTTAGCAGTTAACCCTTGTAGCAACATCAACAACAACGACTTGCACTTATATAGCGCCTTTAACGAAGTCAAACCTCCCAAGGGGCTTCACAGGAGCGTAAATCAGACAGAAACTGACACTGAGCCAAAGAAAGAGATATTAGGACAGGTGACCAAAAGCTTGGCCAAAGAGATAGGTTTTAAGGAGCGTCTTAAAGGAGGGGAGAGAGGTGCGGAGAGGTTTAGGGAGGGAATTCCAGAGCTTCGGGCCTAGACAGCTGAAGGCACGGCCGCCAATGGTGGGGCGAAGGAAGTGGGGGATGCTCAAGAGGCCAGAGTTGGAGGAACGCAGAGATCTCAGAGGGTTGTAGGGCTGGAGGAGATTACAGAGATAGGGAGAATCCCATGTCGGATGATATTGGCACGTTAGGACATGTTGTAGCTCTAAGGACCTGAGGAAGATTTACTCTGTACCACAAATTTCTATTTTTTCCCCCACAGGCCCATGCTTGAAATTGTATTTTTAACTCCTGTTCAATGGAACATTTTAAATGATCCTAATTATTTATTTAGTGATCCTTAATCCTTATGAAGAATGTTTCTGTATTGACTGTTCCTCCCAGTCATACAAAAGAAAGAAGCTATGGGATTTTTAAAAAATGTTATCTAGTTATGAAGGGGAAACAGAATGTTTCACATTCTAGAACCACAATCAACTTATCCTGGTCTCAATCTGAAGTGCTGAACTATGGCGAGGCTAATGGTCATGGATGATTAATGTTCATCCAATGTCACCTGTCTGCTGAAGGTTCCTGCAACAAGATAAATTGGCACTTCACCCTGAGAAATGATCTTTCTTTCATTTTTCTCTCACAGTTTTGCTGATCTTTTCTGTACTCATCAAGGTGAAGGGCCATCAGTGTTAGAGAACAACAGCTTGTATTTATATAGCGCCTTTAACGTAGTAAAACGTCCCAAGGCGCTTCACAGGAGTGTTATCAAACAAAATTTGACACCCGAGTCACACAAGGAGATAATTAGGGCAGATGACCAAATGCTTTTTCCAGTTTTGACGAAAGGTCATCGACCTGAAACGTTAACTCTGTTTCTCTCTCCACAGATGCTGCCTGACCTGCTGAGTGTTTCCAGCATTTTCTGTTTCTATTTCAGATTTCCAGCATCCGCAGTATTTATGCATTGGTTTTTGTGTGGTTAATGATATAGTTAGCCCTCAGCCCTTGTCACCTGCATCTTTCGAGGTTGTCCCATTTTGGCCTGCTCCACTGATCATCAAGAATTTTCATTACTTCCCCATTGTTCCGCTATTTCAGCAGGTTACCAGAACAACTCGGGTTAAGTACACTCAGCTAATCAAGCAAACATACCTGGCACCTACAAGCTCACTGTATTTGGTATAAATGGTTTGCTACATAGGGCATTCATTCAAAGGGAAATGGAATGTTGGCCTTTATTGCAAGGGGGTTGGAGTATAAAAGCAGGGAAGTCCTGCTACAACTGTATAGGGTATTGGTGAGACCACACCTCGAGCACTGCGTACAGTTTTGGTCTCCTTATTTAAGGAAGGATATACTTGCATTTAATGCAGTTCAGAGACGATTCACTCAGTTGATTCCAGAGATGAGGGGGTTGACTTATGAAGAAAGGTTGAACAGGTTGGGCCTATACTCATTGGAATTTAGAAGAATGAGAGGTGATCTTATTGAAACATATAAGATACTGAGGGGGCTCGACAGGGTAGATGCAGAGAGGATGTTTCCCCTCGTGGGGAAATCTAGAACTCGGGGGCAGAGTTTCAGAATAAAGGGTCGCCCTTTTAGAACTGAGATGAGGAGGAATTTCTTCTCTCAGAGGGTCGTAAATCTGTAGAATTCTCTGCCCCAGAGAGCAGTGGAGGCTGGGTCATTAAATACATTTAAGGTGGAGATAGACAGATTTTTGCAAGATAAGGGAGTGAAGGGTTATGGGGAGTGGGCAGGGAAGTGGCTTTGAGCCCAAGATCAGCCATGATCTTATTGAATGGCGGAGCAGGCTCGAGGGGCCAAGTGGCCTATTCCTGCTCCTAGTTCTTATGTTCTTATCAAGACTCTGGAGTGGGACTTGAATCCACAACATTCTGACTCGATGCGAGAGTGCTACCCCTGTGCCTGCGTGTCCCCTCAGGCTGAACCCAAAGTGCTTTAGAAAGGAGAGAAAATGAGAATAAAAGTACTCTTTTTTAAAAATATCCTTTCCACTGAATAATGTGTGAAAATAAATATCAGCTGGGGTGGGGAAATTCCTCCATTACTCAGAGTTCTTGCTTTTCTCTGTAAAAAAGACTTGCATTTCTATCGCGCCTTTAACAACCTCAGGACGTCCCAAAGCGCTTTACAAACAATTAATTACTTTTGAAGTGTGGTCACTGTTGTAATGTGGGAAACGTGGCAGCCAATTTGTGCACAGCAAGCTCCCACACACAGCAATAAAACAATGACCAGATAATTATCTTTTTGTGATGTTGGTTGAGGGATAAATATTGGCCAGGACATCAGGGAGAACATAAGAACATAAGAATTAGGAGCAGGAGTCGGCCATTCGGCCCCTCGAGCCTGCTCCGCCATTCAATGAGATCATGGCTGATCATCGACCTCAACTCCATTTTCCTGCCCGATCTCCATATCCCTCGATTCCCCGAGAGTCCAAAAATCTATTGAACTCAGGCTTGAATATACTCAAAGATTCAGCATCCACAGCCCTCTGGGGTAGAGAATTCCAAAGATTCACAACCCTCTGAGTGAAGAAATTCCTCCTCATCTAGCAGTGAGGTCAATAACCAGGGGGCATAGATTTAAAGTAATTGGTAGAAGGATTAGAGGGGATTTGAGGGGAAATTTCTTCACCCAGAGGGTGGTGGGGGTCTGGAACTCACTGCCTGAAAGGGTGGTAGAGGCAGAAACCCTCACCACATTTAAAAAGTGCTTGGATATGCGCTTGAAGTGCCGTGACCTTCGGACCAAGGGCTGGAAAGTGGGATTAGGCTGGATAGCTCTTTGTCAGCCGGCACGGACAAGATGGGCCGAATGGCCTCTTTCTGTGCTGTAAATTTCGATGATTTTTAAATGGCCGACCCCTTATCCTGAGACTATGCCCCCTAGTTCTAAACTCTCCAGCCAGGGGAAACAACCTCTCAGCATCTACCCTGTGGTGTTGCTTACAGGTAATCTGGTGAGACTAAAGTTGGGTGGAGGGGGGAGTACAGTTTAATAAAGCAGAATGAGGAATTCTAGAACGAAAACACAGGGGAAACAACCTCTCAGCATCTACCTTGTCAATCCGGCTCAGCATCTTTTTATGTTTCAAACTCCCCTGCTTTTCTTTAAAATAGTGCCATGGGATCTTTTACATCTACCTGAGAGAGCAGACGGGGGCCTCGGTTTAACGTCTCATCCGAAAGACAACACCTCCGACAGTGCGGCGCTCCCTCAGCACTGCACTCGGAGTGTCAGCCTAGATTTTTGTGCTCAAGTCCCTGGAGTGGGACTGTGAACCCACAACCTTCTGACTCAGAGGCGAGAGTGCTGCCCACTGAGCCACAGCTAACACCGCATTGATGACTGGCCGATAAAATTTCATTCTCAGAAAATTGCGTGTTTGTGCAATTTTGCTTGCGGGCCATTAATTACAGAGAAAACCTTCTCCCTGGTTTGTGTTCAAATTGGAATTTCATGCTGCTGAAGACAAGACTGCATCTGTATCCAAAACAGTTTTAAAGATAAGATACTGGGTGGTGCAGTCATTAAGGGTGACTTCTATTTATGTATTTATTTACACCAATCACTCTGAAAAGCTAATAAAATTTGACAAGGCGAGTGGGAAGGGTGGGGGGGAAGAGATAGGAGTTCTGCTGCATTGCCCCAAATCAGCCTAGTCCACCTACACAAATAGGTTGGATGCCAGGTAAAGTCATTAGGAAATCAAATAGTAAGCATAACACCCACACAAAGGTTCAAGCAGCATGTCTCTGCAGGGTAATCATTTCCAGTCATAGTTGCACAACCTGTAGTATCTCATCTGAACGGGTAGCTCAGGCCACTGGGAATATAAGGGCTGGAATTGCCCATGGGGCCGCTCTGGTGACATAGCAGGCCTGACGATGGCGACCTCCCCAGAGTTTTCGAGGTCCCCTTCATTTACTTCATCAGGCAACTGGGTGGGGGGGGCGGGGGTTTGGGGGGCGATCGCCAAGACTGTGGAGTAGGGGGGTGGGGGGGAAACACTGCAACTCCACTACGAAAGCGTGGAAATTATGATGAACCTGTATAAAACACTGGTTCGGCCACAACTGGAGTACTATGTCCAATTCTGGGCACCGCACTTTAGGAAGGATGTGAAGGCCTTAGAGAGGGTGCAGAAAAGATTTACAAGAATGGTTCCAGGGATGAGGGACTTCAGTTACATGGATAGACTGGAGAAGCTGGGGTTGTTCTCCATAGACCAGAGAAGGTTGAGAGGAGATTTGATAGAGGTGTTCAAAATCATGAGGGGTCTGGACAGAGTAGATCGAGAGAAACTGTTCCCATTGGCGGAAGGGTCGAGAACCAGAGGACACAGATTTAAGGTGATTGGCAGAAGAACCAAAGGCGACATGAGGAAAAACTTTTTTACGCAGCGAGTGGTTAGGATCTGGAATGCACTGCCTGAAAGGGTGGTGGAGGCAGATTCAATCGTGGCTTTCAAAAGGGAATTGGATAAGTACCTGAAGGGAAAAAAATTGCAGGGCTACGGGGAAAGGGCGGGGGGAGTGGGACTAGCTGAAGTGCTCTTGCACAGAGCCGGCACGGGCTCGACGGGCCGAATGGCCTCCTTCTGTGCTGTAACCACTCTATGATTCTATGATTCCTTCTGGCTCCACAGAAAATTACATTAAAAAAAATTAAAATGAAACTCACCTTTAGTTGGGGGCCAGTGAAGATTCCTGAGCGGGATCCTCAGGCGTTAGACCCCTTGTTAACATATTTAAGGGGCCTAATGCCCACAAATTTAGCAGTGGGACCGACGTCTATACAGATTGGGCGCAAACCGTCCCACTGTTGAATGGGTAACTTTGTGCCCATTTTACGCTCGAAAAATGGGTGCAACACATACAATTTCTATCCCACTATCTTTGACATTTAAACTCTCCTGTGGTGTTGCTCACAGGTAATCTGGTGAGACCAGGGATAACTCCCCTGCTCTTCGAACTAGTGCCACAGGATCTTTGATGTCCACCTGCGAGAACTAGGTTTAACGTCTCATCTGAAAGACGGCACCTACGACAGTGCGGCACTCCCTCAGCACTTCACTGGAGTGTCAGCCTAGATTTATGTGCTCAAGTCTCTGGAGTGGGACTTGAACCCACAACCTTCTGACTCAGAGGCGAGAAGTGCTACCCACTGAGCCACGGCTGACACAGAAAGTATTTGCACATAGGCAGAACGATGGCAGATGAAATTCAATACGGATAAGTGCAAGTTCGTACACGTTGAAAGAAACAAGTGTGGGGACATACTCAATGACTGTTGTCAAACTAGAGAATGAAGGGGCTGAAAGAGTTCTGAGAGCGCTCGGAGACTCAGCACTGAGAATTGGAAATGGAGCTGTGTTGCCACGTCAGTGGAATGTAAATCTTGAGACTGCCATGCTGAAACTGTACAGGGGCCTGGTCAGATCTCACCTTTGAATGCTCTAATATTAACTGAAACTGCTGGAAAGACTCAGCAGGTCCGATTATATGTAATCCAATAGGACAAACCCAGAATTAGCTGGACATTTTTTGGAAGGTTTCGGTGAGAACGGCAATGCTGTTTGTTAAAACGCTTTGTGCCTGATTCTGTTGCCTGTTTTTCCAAGCTTTCACAAGTGTCTGAGTGCCTCAAACAATGAGCACTCTCTGCCTAGTGTTGGCAGTAACAGGACCTGTAATTGGATAGTGCGCGCTAAAAGGTCTTGTGTTTCCCTAGGCCATGCAAGTGCTGACACTCCAAGTGTATTTCTGGGAATTGTGGGGGTTGTGAGGTTGATCATTGCCGTGAGTGCAAAACAGGCGATCGCGAATCGTCAGCCCGTTTTACACCCCAAACAATTTTCTTTTCGATCGACTTCCAATTTCACCCCCCCCCCCCGTAGGCTTCTGGTAAATCATTCTTTTGGCCGAGGAGACGGGGTGAGTGGGAGGGTCTCTTTGACCAAGCTTTTGGTCACCTGTCCTAATATCTCCTTATGTGGCTCGGTGTCAAATTCTGTCTGATTACCTCACGTTTTCAGTGTGCTTCAAAGGCCCCTGAGTTATGGAATCATAGAGTGGTTACAGCACAGAAGGAGGCCATTCAGCCCGTCGAGCCCGTACGCTCCAATACAAGCTGTTGTTGTAGTTGTTCGTGGCCCGTGGCCTCCAAGTGCGAGCAGTATAATTAGCCAGTTTGGGCCTTGATTTGGTATTAAGACTAGAGGGTGGATTTTCCAGTCCCGGTGAAGTTCAAAAACAACAACTTGCATTTACATAGTGTCTTCACCATCGAAAAATCTCTCAAGGCGCTTCACAGAGGCATAACCAGACAAAAATGCATGCCGAGCCACAGAAGGAGATATTAAGAGGGGGTGAACAAAAGTTTGGTCAAAATAGCTGGGTTTTAAGGAGGGAGGTGGAGAGTTTTAAGGAGGGAATTCTAGAGCGTGGGGCTCAGATGGTTGAAAGCACAGCCGCCAATGGCGCAGAGAAGTGATGGTGATGCACAAGAGGCCAAAGTCAGAGAAACAAAGACTTCAAGTGGGGTTGTGGAACTGGGGGAGGTTACAGAGAGGGAACGGGCGAGGCCATGGAGGGATTTTAACACAAGGGTGAGGCACTGGGAGACCAGGGCCAGTGTCGAACAGTGAGGACAGGGATGATGAACAAATGGGACTTGGTGTGGTATAGAATAGGACAGCAGAGTTTCGGATGAGTTGAAGTTCAGCCCAGAACTAGTGCAAATCGAGCTAATAGTAAAGTGCCTGATTGCACACAATTTTCTGTGGATAGTTTATTTGCATATTTAGTCACAGCTCCATGTGGTGATTTGGCTTTGCGCACGGTAGGTAGGTACCTAATCGGGTGGGGAGGAACTGGAAAATAACACTTTTAGTGAAATTTAAAGGGCCACAGAGCCCTTTATCCTGACTCCATTTTTGCTAGGATTACTGACTATGCCCTATGAACCAGATGAATGTTCTCCTGGAACAAGGTAACACCCTGACATTAGTCAATGGCCTAAATAAGAACACCATCATTAGTTAACTGACAAGGGCAAACAGGATGTCTGGCGGATACCTGAGATTCATCTGCTGGGCTGATTCCCATTGAGAGGAAGGCATAAATCTAAACAAGAGGGACCTGGGGGTGTATGTGCACAAATCGTTGATGATGGCAGGGCAGGTTGAGAAAGTGGTTAAAAAAGCATACAGGATCCTGGGCTTCATAAATAGAGGCATAGAGTACAAAAGCAAGTTATGATGAACCTTCACAAAACATTGGTTCAGCCACAACTGGAGTATAAGAACATAAGAAATAGGAGCAGGAGTAGGCCATTCGGCCCCTCGAGCCTGCTCCGCCATTCAATGAGATCATGGCTGATCTTCTGCCTCAACTCCATTCACCGGCCCTATCGCCATATCCCTTGATGCCTTTACTAGTCAGAAATCTATCGACTTCTGTTTTGAATTCTGTGTCCAATTCTGGGCACTGCACTTTAGGAAGAAAGTGAAGGGTTTTAGAGAGGGTGCAGAAAAGATTTACGAGAATGATTCCAGGGATGAGGGACTTCAGTTACGTGGATAGACTGGAGATGCTGGGGTTGTTCTGCTTCGAGCAGAGAAGATTGAGAGGACATTTGATGGAGGTGTTCAAAATCATGAGGGGTCTGGACAGAGTAGATCGAGAGAAACTGTTCCCATTGACGGAAGGGTCGAGAACCAGAGGACACAGATTCAAGGTGATTGGCAGAAGAACCAAAGGCGACATGAGGAAAAACTTTTTTACACAGCGTGTGGTTAGGATCTGGAATGCACTGCCTGAGAGGGTGATGGAGGCAGACTCAATCGTGGCTTCCAAAAGGGAATTGGATAAGTACCTGAAGGGAAAAAAATTGCAGGGCTGCGGGGAAAGGGCGGGGGGAGTGGGACTAGCTGAAGTGTTCTTGCACAGAGCTGGCACGGGCTCGACGGGCCGAATGGCCTCCTTCTGTAACCATTGTATGATTCTATGATTCTAAGTCACATCCTCTTTCTTTCTCTCTCTCTCTCTCTTTCCATCCCTCCCCTCTCACTATGGGAATAAAAGTCTTACTGAAATATGTGAGGCCTCAATGGATCACATGCCTTGAACATTTGATCCTCTGGAACTTAGTTTGATTTCTCATGATGATATTTAACCTACAGGAAGAATGCACGATAGGGGGAAAGGGCAGGGCAATGGGACAATGGGATTAGAGTAGGTGGCTCCATCTGAAGAGCTATCACCGTCACCACAGATGCCAAGGACTTCTGTGCTGTATTTTTTACGATTCTATTACCCCTCTAATATACAAAGTCCAAATGAAAAATACCTACTTAAACTCAAAAGAACTCACCAAAAACTGCTGGGACACAGCTTTGGACAACTGGGACACAACTCAGCCCTTCTTCACCACAGAGACTTGCATTGTTTATTTTGCTATATTTGTCACTGCTATTCTGTCCTGTTAAAACCTTGATCTCTCCTCCTTCCCTTCTAGGAACATAAATGAGAAGTCGCAGAACACCAGGTTATAGTCCAACAGTTTTATTTGAAATTACGAGCTTTCGGAGCGCTGCTCCTTCGTCAGGTACAGTGAGGGAATATGAATCAGTTACACAGTATATATAGACAGAGAACAATGTGTCTGCAGAGATACAATCCGTCAGGGAGGCATTACATCAAAGACACAGCCTCCCTGACGGATTGTATCTCTGCAGACACATTGTTCTCTGTCTATATATACTGTGTAACTGATTCATATTCCCTCACTGTACCTGACGAAGGAGCAGCGCTCCGAAAGTTCGTAATTTCAAATAAAACTGTTGGACTATAACCTGGTGTTGTGCGACTTCTCATTTTTGTCCACCCCAGTCCAACACCGGCATCTCCGCATCTAGGAACATAGGAACAGGAGGAGGCCATTGAGCCCTTCGAGCCTGTTCTGCCATTCAGTGAGTTTCAAGAAGCGTCGTAAAGGAGGAAAGAGAGGCAGAGAGGCAGAGAGGTTTAGGGAGGGAATTCCAGAGCTTGGAGCCGAGGCAACTGAAGGCACGGCCGCCAATGGTGGGCTGAAGAAAGTGGGGGATGCTCAAGAGGCCAGAGTTGGAGGAACGCAGAGATCGCGGCGGGTTGAAGGGCTGTTGGAGGTTCCAGAGATAGGGAGGGGCGAGGCCATGGAGGAATTTGAACACAAGGATGAGAATCAAGGAGTTGGTAAATTGCATCCCCCGATGACTGAACACCAGGGCATCTTGACAAATTTCTTATCAGACAGGATGCAGGATCCTGTGAGTATCACTCATGATGAGTCATTCATCAGCTGTCTGTCATGAATGTTAAGGATGTAAAACGATGCAAAGCACAGAAAGAAGCACCTTGTGTCTAGAAGCGATTAGTAACAGTACATTAAATTAAATGACTGCGCTCAGAGAAATGTGTTCCATTTTTATTGGGCAACTCTGCCTACAGAGCAGCCTATCCTGTCAACGTAAGGTCTATGCAACACCAACTAATGTTACCTGATTTGATTTTTGAAAACAAATGACCCAGTTAGTGAATAATAAAGCCTGTGCCACTCACGTTGTCATTTGTACAATATTGAGAGAAACTTAATGCCTCTATTACCTTCGGGGAGTGCCTCCATTACCATCTGTTTAGTGCGTGGTGTATCCTGAATGTTCAGGGTATTCTTTTTTTTAAACTTTATTAATGATGTTAGTGACTCGAAGTCGAACACCTTTTCCACTTTCCCCAGCATTAAGCACACCCAGGTCAGCTGCGCTCCAACAATGTGCTTCAATCTCAGTGCACCCCTCCTACACCAGTGTGAACTTTTGTGCTTCCCACCTGCGCCTGAGTGAGATTGGTCATTTTGCGTGGAGTCAGTTGGTAGCACTCCCGTCTCTGAGTCAGAAGGTTCGAGCCCCACTCCAGGACTTGAACACATAGGGGGTTAAATTGGGTCACGTAGCACCCGTTTTTCAGGCGCTTACGCGGCCACCTATGGTTCGAAAATGGCCGCCAAGATTTGCACATACTTCCGGAGGGAAGTGCACAGCATGCCACCTTGGTAAAAGCTTTAGCGAACACCGGCAACACACGGAGCAGCTCGATCATGATATAGATCAGCGTGTGACGCTGAATTGAGGCCCCCGCTGCCAATTTCAAAGGCCCGACTCAATAGTACGCCCTGTGCTGACCTTGCCCATCACAACATACCGCTAACCGTCCTGAAGGACCCCACGCCAGCACTATTTAAACGGAGTTACAGGTAAGTCGCAGTGTTATTGCATTTGCCTTTTACAAGACTTATATGTGTTTTTGATTTAGTTCTAGGGCCGTTGCAACTTTGAGTAATCTACATAGAGCGGTCTGGCTGCTGTTGCAGTCCTTTTGCTGTTGTATCGTTCAAATATTATTTTCCTGCAGACATGGGTGACTTGGTAGGGCTACCTCTGAGAATAGAACATGACTGGGAGCATGAAGGGGGATGCAGCGGAGCAGGACAAGCTGCCAGAAGAGGGAGGAGGAGGAGGGCACTCAGCAGAAGGCCTTATCCGCCGAGGATCTTCAGGGAGCACTTTCCCTACCTCAGCTTCGGTGAGGAGCTGTGGCACGAGGAGCCTTCACTTCACAAAGGAGGTTGTGAGTGAGCTATGTCATCTGCTGCAGCCACAGCCTTACAGCAAGGCACAGACAGCGCTGCCTTTAGCTGTCACGGTCACCGTTGCTCAGAACTTCTCGGCAACGGCCTCCTTTCAGGCTGCAGCAGGCCACGTGAGCAACATGTTGCAATTCACAGCGCACAGCTGGATTAGGGATGTGACTGAGGCGCTATGCACAAAGAGAAATACTTTGGGGGCACCGCCGCCGCTAAACTCCCGCTGAATTTAGCGGGAGTCGTTAGCGGCGCCGCGCCCGGGCGAAAAGTCGTATGCGCCCCGTTAGCGCCCCCTAATGAGAGGCGCAAATGCACCGAAATTCTAGCCTTTTGTGTTTAAGAATTTCATACGCTATGGAATTTAACCCCCATAATCTAGGCTGACACTTCCGTGGAGTGCCGCATTTCCAGCGGTGTTGCCCTTCAGATGAGACGTCAATCTGAGGCCCAGTCTGCCTGCTCTGGTGGTTCAGATGGATGTTAAAGATCCTGTGGCACGACTTGATGTAGGCTAAGAAGCTTTCCTGGTGTCATAGAATCATAGAAATTTACAACACAGAAGGAGGCCATTTCAGCCCATCGTGTCCGTGCCGGCCGACAAAGAACTATCCAGCCTAATCCCACTTTCCAGCTCGTGGTCCGTAGCCCTGTAGGTTACGACACTTCAAGCGCATATCCAAGTACTTTTTAAATGTGATGAAGGTTTCTGCCTCTACCACCCTTTCAGGCAGTGAGTTCCAGACCCCCACCAACCTCTGGGTGAAAAAAGTTCTCCTCAACTCCCCTCTAATCCTTCTCCCAATTACTTTAAATCTATGCCCCCTGGTTATTGACCTCTCTGCTAAGGGAAATAGGTCCTTCCTATCCACTCTATCTCGGCCTCTCATAATTTTATACACCTCAATTAGGTCCCCCCTCAGCCTCCTCTATTCCAAAGAAAACAACCCCAGCCTATCCAGTCTTTCCTCATAGCTAAAATTCCCCAGCCCAGGCAACATCCTCGTAAATCTCCTCTGCACCCCCTCTCGTTCAATCACATCCTTCCTGTAATGTGGTGACCACAACTGCCTGCAGTACTCTAGCTGAGGCCTAACTAGTGTTTTATACAATTCAAGCATAACCCCCCTGCTCTTATATTCTATGCCTCGGCTAATAAAGGCAAGTATCCCGTATGCCTTCTTAACCACCTTATCTACCTGGCCTGCTACCTTCAGGGATCTGTGGACATGCACTCCAAGGTCCCTTTGTTCCTCTACACTTCTCAGTGTCCTACCATTTATTGTGTATTCCCTTGCCTTGTTAGCCCTCCCCAAATGCATTACCTCACACTTCTCTGGATTGAATTCCATTTGCCACTTTTCTGCCCTCCTGACCAGTCCATTGATATCTAGCCAACATTCCTCCCTCAATCAATGCCACCAGATTGACTCGTCATTCATCTCATTGCTGTTTGTGGGACCTTGATGTGCACAAAATGGCTGCCACGTTTACCAGCGTAACAGTAATTGCGCTTCAAAGTATATCAAGTGCCTTGGGATGGTTCATGAGAGATGTGATAAGGGGCTAAACAAATGCAGGCATGTGCACATCTCTCAACTGGGTTCAGATTGCTCAAGCTCAATTCACGTAGGATTGCAGTGAGAGGTGACTTTTATCCCATCAACCTCTGAGCTGGATTTGAACTCCAACCCCCAAAGTTCAAAGGGCAGCATGCTAGCCCACTGTACTGCACTGCCCACGAAACAGTCAATTCTTTGTAAGCTTTGCTGAAGGAATGACTAACAGCAATGAAAATTGGACAGGGAGGGTGGGGTAGGGAAAGGCATAACTGCCATGCGAAAGGAGAGTGAAAAAGCTCTCGAATTATTACCATTCGACTCGCACAAGTTACAATCTTGCATATAAAAAAAATCACAATCAATTTAAACTCCCCCCACAGCACTAACTCTGCACTTTGCTCAGCCGGGGTGTGAGTGGAACCATTCACTGCATACAAAAAGCAAAATACTGCGGAATCTGGAATCCGAAATAAAAACAGGAAGTGCTGGGAACACTCAGCAGGTCAGGCAGCACCTGTGGAGAGAGAGACAGAGTCAACGGTTCAGGTCTGTGACCCTTCATCAGAACTGGCCAGAACAGTCTGACGAAAGGTCATCGACCTGACACGTTGACGCTGTTTCTCGCTCTACAGATGCTGCATGACCTGCTGAGTGTTTCCAGCATTTTCTGTTTTTATTCCATTTGCTGCATTGTAGTGGGTGGGGGAGAGAGAGGGATCGCATTTTCTTAGAATAAATGACGCAATTAGAATTGACATGAAAAGCCTTTGTGACTGGAGCCCCGTATTGGTCAATGGGTTAAAGAGAAAACCAGTTTTTGCAGTGAATGTTCTGCGCCCAGCACACCTGCTGAGAATGTGCACTTTGAACAAGGTGTGGTGCTTTACAAAGCGAGCAGAAATACCACAATTCAATTTGCTCAAGTACACACAATGCGCCCAATTAGTCATGAATGAACGGTAACAGTTTGCAGATGGGCCGCCAACCAACAATAGTTTCATTCAAAAGAAAATGTCTGGGCAGAATACCATTGAAAAGTTGCACTCTCCACCTCCGCTGTTGTACATAGGAACAGAGGGACAGGAGGAGGCCAATCAGCCCCTCGAGCCTGTTCCGCCATTCAATGCGATCATGGCCGATCTGTGCCCTAACTCCATATACCCGCCTTTGCCTCATATCCCTTACAATGTTCCCTTTAATTTTTTTGGGGGTGCGCCGCCCCTTTAACAGGGCTGTGCGGCCCATTCAAATTCCTTGTGTAAAGCTGGCAAGCGGCCGCGTGACCGCACAGCTTAAAGGGAACATCGATCCCTTAATACCTCTGGTTAACAAAAATCTATCAATCTCCGATTTAAAATTAACAATTGACCCAGCATCAATTGCTGTTTGTGGAAGAGAGTTCCAAACTTCTACCACCCTTTGTGTGTAGAAGTGTTTCCTAACTTCACTCCTGAAAGGCCTGGCTCTAATTTTTAGACTATGCCCCCTAGTCCAGCGGAAATAGTTTCTCTCTCTCTACCCTATCTGTTCCCCTGATCAGGTACCTCTGTGCCTTGTACACAGTAGTTCGCCATTACTTGCTCGGACTATGACATGACACGATGGAAAATGTGTCCACTGAAAGTACAATAGAATTGCTCCGAGACTTTCTAAGCTCTTAGCAACTATGCAGTTCAAAAATGTTTCTGGCTGCACCCTGTTAATCTACCATGAGGTGCATAGGCTTAAAGGATAATATTCCCGCATTAATAACACTGGTTATATTACAGCAAATTATATGGCAGCCGCTTGTTTTACAACATGATGTGGAGATGCCGGCGTTGGACTGGGGTGGACAAAAATGAGAAATCGCACAACACCAGGTTATAGTCCAACAGATTTATTTAAAATTACAAGCTTTCGGAGCTGTCGCTCCTTCTTCAGGTAGGGTAGCTGTGAGAGAATCTCCCAGAATTCACAATATAAATACAGAAAAAATGTATTCAAATCTTTCCCTACATCAAAGACACACTAAGAGCACAGCCAAGACAATGAGATGTGTCCCAGGGGGTCCAACGTGTCAAAACACCTGCTGGCTGCATATCCTCTCCATTTGTGTTTGGTTCTTGTGTTAGTTTTTTTTTTAAAAACCTGGAAAGACCGGCCATGATGTCAAGTCACGTTCTGTATCGTGACATGAACCCGATATCGCGATTGAGGCCATCCTCATGAGTGCGGAACTTGGCTATCAGTTTCTGCTCTATGATTTTGCGCTGTCGCGTATCCCGAAGGCCGCCTTGGAGAACGCTTACCCGCAGATCCGAGGCTGAATGCCCCTGACTGCTGAAGTGTTCCCCGACTGGGAGGCAACCCTCCTGCCTGGCGATTGTTGCGCGGTGTCCGTTCATACGTTGTCTCAGTGTCTGCATGGTCTCGCCGATGTACCATGCTCTGGGGCATCCTTTACTGCAACGTATCAGGTAGACAACGTTGGCCGAGTCACATGAGTATGTACCATGTACCTGGTGGGTAGTGTCCTCACGTGTGATGATGGTATCTGTGTCCATGATCTGGCATGTCTTGCAGAGGTTGCCGTGGCAGGGTTGTGTGGTGTCGTGGTTGCTGTTCTCCTGAAAGATGGGTAATCTGCTGCGAACGATGGTACTTTTGAGGTTAGGCGGCTGCTTGAAGGCGAGTAGTGGAGGCGTGGGGATGGCCTTAGCAAGGTGTTCGTCGTCATCGATGACATGTTGAAGGCTGCGAAGAACATGGCGTAGTTTTTCCGCTCCGGGGAAGTACTGGACGACGTAGGGTACTCTGTTGGTTGTGTCCCGTGTTCGTCTTCTGAGGAGGTCTATGCGGTTTTTCGCTGTGGCCCGTCGGAACTGTCGATCGACGAGTCGAGCGTCATATCCCGTTCTTACGAGGGCGTCTTTCAGTGTCCGTAGGTGTCCATCGCGTTCCTCCTCGTCTGAGCAGATCCTGTGTATTCGCAGGGCTTCTCCATAGGGGATGGCTTCTTTAACGTGGTTAGGGTGGAAGCTGGAGAAGTGGAGCATCGTGAGGTTGTCCGTGGGCTTGCGGTAGAGTGAAGTGCTGAGGCGTCCGTCTTTGATGGAGATTCGTGTGTCCAAGAATGAAACCGATTCTGAGGAGTAGTCCATGGTGAGTTTGATGGTGGGATGGAACCTGTTGATGCTATCGTGTAGTCCTTTCAGTGATCCTTCGCCGTGGGTCCAAAGGAAGAAGATGTCGTCAATGTATCTGGTGTACAGCATTGGTTGGAGGTCCTGTGCAGCGAAGAAGTCTTGCTCGAACTTGTGCATGAAGATGTTGGCGTATTGGGGTGCGAATTTGGTCCCCATGGCTGTTCCGTGTGTTTGGGTAAAAAAATGGTTGTCGAAGGTGAAGACATTGTGGTCAAGGATGAAGCGGATGAGTTGTAGGATGGCGTCCGGAGATTGGCTGTTGTTGGTGTTGAGTACTGAGGCTGTCGCAGCGATGCCGTCATTGTGGGGGATATTGGTGTAGAGTGCCGATACGTCCATCGTGACGAGGAGTGTTCCTGGTTCAACTGGTCCATGGGTGCTGAGTTTCTGTAAGAAGTCTGTAGTGTCGCGACAGAAGCTGGGGGTTCCCTGTACGATGGGTTTCAGGATGCCCTCGACGTACCCAGAGAGGTTCTCACACAGGGTTCCGTTGCCTGATACGATAGGACGTCCGGGTGTGTTGGCTTTGTGTATCTTTGGGAGGCAGTAAAAGTCTCCTACGCGGGGAGTACGTGGGATGAGAGCGCGTAGGATGTTTTGAAGGTCTGGATCGAAGGTCTTGATCAGTCTATTGAGTTGGCGGGTGTGTTCTTTGGTCGGATCTGCGGGTAGCTGTCTGTAGTGTTCCTGGTTGTCCAGTTGTCGGTATGCTTCTTTGCAATAGTCCATTCTGTTTTGTATGACGATGGCTCCTCCTTTGTCCGCTGGTTTGATGACGATGTTGCGGTTGGTCTTGAGAGCGTGGATGGCGTTGCATTGTGCTCGGGTGACATTCTGGACTGTCTTGTGAGTACGGCTGATGAATCTGGCGTTGATGCATTTCCTGACAGCTTGAGCATACATGTCAAGCTTGGGGCTGCGACCCTCCGGAGGGGTCCAATATGACTCTTTCTTCCTCGGTTGTAGCACTGCGGTTCCCTCTGTCTGCTGTTCCGGATCATTGATTGTCTCATTAGGAATGTTGCTGACATCTTGGGATTTGTGGTAGTATTCCCGGATCCTCATTCTCCTGATGAATTCCTCTGTGTCCGCCGCGAGACCGATGGGGTCCATTTTGGTGGTGGGGCAGAACTTGAGCCCTAGGGCGAGAACTTCGATTTCGTCTGGTTGAAGGGTGTGGTCCGACAGGTTGACGATGGACTTCCCTGTGGTTGCAACCGTGGTACCGGGGGAGGCTTGGTTGCAGCTGGTGGTTACGCCGAGTTGTCTTGGCTGTGCTCTTAGTGTGTCTTTGATGTAGGGAAAGATTTGAATACATTTTTTCTGTGTTTATATTGTGAATTCTGGGAGATTCTCTCACAGCTACCCTACCTGAAGAAGGAGCGACAGCTCCGAAAGCTTGTAATTTTAAATAAATCTGTTGGACTATAACCTGGTGTTGTGCGACTTCTCATTTTTGTGTTACAACAGTCACAGGGCGAAGGACTCAGCTTTCACAGTTGTTGGAATGCGAACCATCTTGGAGATGGTGATTTATATAATAAAACCCATTCTCATGCTGTCTATCGCTGTAAACAACCAGGGGCTGCAGCCGTGGCTCCTATTGCACAGTTACCTTTTGTTTGGTTCACCTTACAGTCTTTAGAAGTTCCGCAAACAGCAACAGCGGCAGAAAAAGGGCCTGGAAACATGTTCAGAACTGAGCCCGACATCAGCTGATAAAAAGTTTTGGATGTACCCAACTTTGTTCCTCTGTTTCCTGTATTAATGTGCAATGAACATAATAAATACACTTTCAAGCTTGCAAACTGCATCTTATTCAGGTAAACCCCAGTTCTGCTTCTCACAACAACATCAACTTGTATTTCTATCAGCAGGTGTTAAAGGGACAGTGTCAAACCCGGCACCAAGCTCATGGTCTACAGAGCAGTAGTGATACCCGCCCTCCTGTATGCCTCAGAGACATGGACCATGTACAGCAGGTACCTCAAAGCACTGGAGAGGTACCACCAACGCTGCCTCCGCAAGATCCTGCAAATCCATTGGCAGGATAGGCGCACCAACGTCAGTGTTCTCGCTCAGGCCAACATCCCCAGCATCGAAGCTTTGACCACGCTCGATCAGCTCCGATGGACGGGTCACATTGTCCGCATGCCCGATACGAGACTCCCAAAACAAGCGCTCTACTCGGAGCTCCGACACGGCAAGAGAGCCCCAGGTGGGCAGAGGAAACGCCTCAAGGACACCCTCAAAGCCGCCTTGAAAAAGTGTAACATCCCCACCGACACCTGGGAATCCCTGGCACAAGACCGCACAAAGTGGAGGAGAAGCATCCGGGAAGGCGCCGAACACCTCGAGTCTCTTCGCCGGGAGCAAGCGGAAGTCAAGCGCAGGCAGCGCACGTCAACCCAAGCACCCCACCCACCCGCCCCTTCAACCACCGTCTGCCCCACCTGTGACAGAGACTGTAGGTCCCGCATTGGACTCATCAGTCACCTGAGAACTCATTTTTAATGTGGAAGCAAGTCATGCTCGGTTCCAAGGGACTGCCTAAGAAGAAGTAAAAGGGACAGTGTTATTTGTAATTTAGGGATTGGGGGTCCAAAAGAAACTTCATCCTGCCCAATATTTATCCCTCAATCATCATCACTAAAACAGATGATCTGGTCATTATCATATTGCTGTTTGTGGGAGCTTGCTGTGCGCAAATTGGCTGCTACTTTTCCTACATTACAACAGTGACTCCACTTCAAAAGTACTTCATTGGCTGTAAAGCGCTTTGGGACATCCTGAGGCCATTAAAGGCGCTCTAGAAATGCAAGTCTTTTTGTTCATCCAATTTTTGGAGGAGGAAGACTTCAGTACATACAATGAGATATAAGTGTCAGTATACAGCCCATAGTGAGTGTGAACACACACAGTGTGACCCGGGTGTAGGGCCCAGAGTGAGTGTGAACACACACAGTGTGACCCGGGTGTAGGGCCCATAGTGAGTGTGAACACACACAGTGTGACCCGGGTGTAGGGCCCATAGTGAGTGTGAACACACACAGTGTGACCCGGGTGTAGGGCCCAGAGTGAGTGTGAACACAGTGTGACCCGGGTGTACAGCCCAGAGTGAGTGTGAACACAGTGTGACCCGGGTGTAGGGCCCAGAGTGAGTGTGAACACAGTGTGACCCGGGTGTAGAGCCCAGAGTGAGTGTGAACACAGTGTGACCCGGGTGTAGGGCCCAGAGTGAGTGTGAACACACACAGTGTGACCCGGGTGTAGGGCCCAGAGTGAGTGTGAACACAGTGTGACCCGGGTGTAGGGCCCAGAGTGAGTGTGAACACAGTGTGACCCGGGTGTAGGGCCCAGAGTGAGTGTGAACACACACAGTGTGACCCGGGTGTAGGGCCCAGAGTGAGTGTGAACACAGTGTGACCCGGGTGTAGGGCCCAGAGTGAGTGTGAACACACACAGAGTGTGACCCGGGTGTAGGGCCCAGAGTGAGTGTGAACACACACAGTGTGACCCGGGTGTACAGCCCAGAGTGAGTGTGAACACAGTGTGACCCGGGTGTAGGGCCTAGAGTGAGTGTGAACACAGTGTGACCCGGGTGTAGGGCCCAGAGTGAGTGTGAACACAGTGTGACCCAGGTGTAGGGCCCAGAGTGAGTGTGAATACGCACAGTGTGACCCAAGTGTCAGTGTACAACCCATCTTCAGTTGTTTTGTTACAATTCTTCATGTGGGAACCTCCACGGACTCTCACCTGTCAGAGTTCTCTTTGCTGACCATTTGTGATGGTTCGGTCGGTGTCTGCCGTGTCGGTTGGTTCTTGTTATTACGGTTGGTGACAGTGTTTGCTGATTCATGACCAGCACGGCTCATCTTCCCCGTGACTGAAAACATGAGTTCAGTTTAATATGTGTGTATACATTGACTGTATAAACATCCCAATGCAAACTAAATAAGGTAGCATCTTGGGTTCCGCCTGAACGGAGCAAAATCATTAAAGCTTTTTTTACATTACGATGTGAGATGGAGGTCTTTTAAATGCGCGTAATGTTTAACGCGTTCCCTTTTATTTCCTTTTTATCGTGTCAATTGTGTTCAGTTCGAAGTACTCTTGGCTCTGAGTCAGAATTTTGTGGGTTCAAGCCCCACTCCTGAGACTTGAACACTTCTTTCCCCATTCCCCTTGAGCATTTTGTAGGCAGATATATTTAATTACCAATCCTCACTCAGTTGCAGACCCGATTCAGTTACTGTTATCATGATTCTCAATTTTAATCAGTTCTCCAATTTTGTTCCTTATGCGTTAATGCGCACACCTTGAAGTTCGGAGGTTTTTTTGGTTTACGGTATTTTTCCTTTTTTGCCGACCCACATCCTGATTTCTTTTGGATTATCTTGTGCTGTTTGACCTCCTCAACTAGTCTGCTGCCTTATTACTCACACACTGCTTACCTGTCCAAGCTCCCTACCCTGCTGCACCCCTGGCAGATTGGCTGCCTATCCCATTTTGAGTTGGGTTTTTCTTTTGTTTTGATTGGAACGCCCGTGACGGGAGCTTTTTTGGAGGTTTCTTTTCGTCGGCATGTGAAATACCAGGATGTAGCCAAACCTCAGCACAAAGACTGCAATCGGAGGCGTCCACTGAGGCCAGATGCGTCCTTTGAACAATCAAAACCGTGCTTCGGAGAAACACGAGCATCGTTTATCGAAAACCATTTCTGATATTGAGGTGTCTGCAGCCTTTGACTCGGTTGACCACTCCATCCTCCTCCAACGCCTCTCCACCGTCATCCAGCTGGGTGGGACACACTCGCCTGGTTCCATTCTTATCTATCTAATCGTAGCCAGAGAATCACCTGCAATGGCTTCTCTTCCCGCTCCCGCACCGTTACCTCTGGTGTCCCCCAAGGATCTATCCTTGGCCCCCTCCTATTTCTCATCTCCATGCTGCCCCTTGGCGACATCATCTGAAAACACAGCGTCAGTTTCCACATGCATGCTGACGACACCCAGCTCTACCTCACTACCACCTCTCTCGACCCCTCCACGGTGTCTAAATTGTCAGACTGCTTGTCCAACATCCAGTTCTGGATGAGCAAAAATTTTCTCCAATTAAATATTGAGTAGACTGAAGCCATTGTTTTCAGTCCCTGCCACAAACTCCGTTCCCTAGCCACTGACTCCATCCCTCTCCCTAACATCTGTCTGAGGCTGAACCACACTGTTCGCAACCTTGGTGTCATATTTGACCCTGAAATAAGCTTCCGATCACATATCCGCCGCATAACAAAGACCGCCTACTTCCACCTCCGTAACATCGCCCATCTCCACCCTTGCCTCAGCTCATCCACTGCTGAAACTCTCATCCATGCCTTTGTTACCTCTAGACTTGACTATTCTAACGCGCTCCTGGCTGGCCTCCCACATTCCACCCTACGTAAACTTGAGGTCATCCAAAACTCGGCTGCCCGTGTCCTAACTCGCACCAAGTCCCGTTCACCCATCACCCCTGTGCTCGCTGACCTACATTGGCTCCCGGTTAAGCAACGCCTCGATTTCAAAATTCTCATCCTTGTTTTCAAATCTCTCCATGGCCTCGTCCCTCCCTATCTCTGTAATATCCTCCAGCCCCACAACCCTCCCCCCCCCCCCCCCCCCCCCACCGAGATAGCTGCACTCCTCTAATTCTGGCCTCTTGAGCATCCCTGATTATAATCACTTAACTATTGGTGGCCGTGCCTTCTGTTGCCTCCTCCCCGCAGTGACTGAGGTTGTGACTGAGGTCACACCTGACCCCTCCCCCAGTGACAGAGGTCACACCTGACCCTTCCCCCCCCCCCCCCCCGCAATGACTCAGGTCACACCTGACCCGCCCCAGTGACTGAGGTCACACCTGACCCCACCCCCCCATGACTGAAGTCACACCTGACCCACCCCAGTGAATGTGGTCACACCTGACCCACCCCAGTGACTGAGGTCACACCTGACCCCACCCCCAGTGAATGAGGTCACACCCTGACCCCACCCCCCCATGACTGAAGTCACACCTGACCCACCCCAGTGAATGTGGTCACACCTGACCCCACCCCCAGTGAATGAGGTCACACCTGACCCCACCCCCAGTGAATGAGGTCACACCTGACCCCACCCCCCCCATGACTGAAGTCACACCTGACCCACCCCAGTGACTGAGGTCACACCTGACCCCACCCCCAGTGAATGAGGTCACACCTGACCCCACCCCCAGTGACTGAGGTCACACCTGACCCGCCCCAGTGACTGAGGTCACACCTGACCCCACCCCCCCATGACTGAAGTCACACCTGACCCACCCCAGTGAATGTGGTCACACCTGACCCACCCCAGTGACTGAGGTCACACCTGACCCCACCCCCAGTGAATGAGGTCACACCTGACCCCACCCCCCCATGACTGAAGTCACACCTGACCCACCCCAGTGAATGTGGTCACACCTGACCCACCCCAGTGACTGAGGTCACACCTGACCCCACCCCCAGTGAATGAGGGCACACCTGACCCCACCCCCAGTGACTGAGGTCACACCTGACCCACCCCCCCAGTGACTGAGGTCACACCTGACCCCACCCCAAGTGATTGAGGTCACACCTGACCCCACCCCTAGTGACTGAGGTCACACCTGACCCCACCCCTAGTGATTGAGGTCACACCTGACCCCACCCCTAGTGATTGAGGTCACACCCGACCCCACCCCCAGTGACTGAGGTCACACCTGACCCCACCCCCAGTGACTGAGGTCACACCTGACCCACCCCCCCAGTGACTGAGGTCACACCTGACCCCACCCCTAGTGATTGAGGTCACACCTGACCCCACCCCTAGTGATTGAGGTCACACCTGACCCCACCCCTAGTGATTGAGGTCACACCTGACCCCCCCCAGTGATTGAGGTCACACCTGACCCCACCCCCAGTGAATGAGGTCACACCTAACCCGTCCCTCCCCTTGACTGAGGTCACACCTGACCATTAACCCCCCCCCCCCAGTGACTCAGGTCAGACCTGACCCGCCCCAGTGACTGAGGTCACACCTGACCCCTCCCCCCCATGACTGAAGTCACACCTGACCCGACCCGTGACTGAGATCACACCTGACCCCACCCCCAGTGACTGAGGTCACACCTGACCCACCCCCCTAGTGACTGAGGTCACACCTGACCCCACCCCTAGTGACTGAGGTCACACCTGACCCCACCCCTAGTGACTGAGGTCACACCTGACCCCACCCCTAGCGACTGAGATCACACCTGACCCCACCCCTAGTGACTGAGGACACACCTGACCCCACCCCTAGTGACTGAGGTCACACCCGACCCCACCCCCAGTGACTGAGGTCACACCCGACCCCAGCCCCAGTGACTGAGGTCACACCTGACCCACCCCCCCAGTGACTGAGGTCACACCTGACCCCACCCCTAGTGACTGAGGTCACACCTGACCCCACCCCCAGTGACTGAGGTCACACCTGACCCCACCCCCAGTGACTGAGGTCACACCTGACCCCGCCCCTAGTGACTGAGGTCACACCTGACCCCGCCCCTAGTGACTGAGGTCACACCTGACCCACCCCACCCCTAGTGACTGAAGTCACACCTGACCCCACCCCTAGTGACTGAGGTCACACCTGACCCCACCCCTAGTGACTGAGGTCACACCTGACCCCACCCCCAGTGACTGAGGTCACACCTGACCCCACCCCCAGTGACTGAGGTCACACCTGACCCCACCCCCAGTGACTGAGGTCACACCTGACCCCACCCCCAGTGACTGAGGTCACACCTGACCCACCCCCAGTGACTGAGGTCACACCTGACCCCACCCCTCGTGACTGAGGTCACACCCGACCCCACCCCTAGTGACTGAGGTCACACGAGACCCCACCCCCAGTGACTGAGGTCACACCTGACCCCACCCCTAGTGACTGAAGTCACACCTGACCCACTCCCCCAGTGACTGAGGTCACACCTGACCCACCCCCCCAGTGACTGAGGTCACACCTGACCCCACCCCTAGTGACTGAGGTCACACCTGACCCCACCCCCAGTGACTGAGGTCACACTTGACCCCACCCCTAGTGACTGAGGTCACACCTGACCCCACCCCTAGTGACTGAGGTCACACCTGACCCCACCCCCAGTGACTGAGGTCACACCTGACCCCACCCACAGTGACTGAGGTCACACCTGACCCCACCCCTAGTGACTGAGGTCACACCTGACCCCACCCCCAGTGACTGAGGTCACACCTGACCCCACCCCTAGTGACTGAGGTCACACCTGACCCCACCCCTCGTGACTGAGGTCACACCTGACCACTCCCTCCCCCAGTGACTGAGGTCACACCTGACCCCACCCCTAGTGACCGAGGTCACACCTGACCCCACCCCCAGTGACTGAGGTCACACCTGACCCCACCCCCAGTGACTGAGGTCACACCTGACCCCCACCCCTCGTGACTGAGGTCACACCTGACCACTCCCTCCCCCAGTGACTGAGGTCACACCTGACCCCTCCCCCAGTGACTGAGGTCACACCTGACCACTCCTCCCTAGTGACTGAGGTCACACCTGACCCCACCGCTAGTGATTGAGGTCACACCTGACCCACCCCTAGTGACTGAGGTCACACCTGACCCACCCCCCCAGTGACTGAGGTCACACCCGACCCCACCCCTAGTGACTGAGGTCACACCTGACCCCACCCCTAGTGACTGAGGTCACACCTGACCCCACCCCCAGTGACTGAGGTCACACCTGACCCCACCCCTAGTGACTGAGGTCACACCTGACCCCACCCCTCGTGACTGAGGTCACACCTGACCACTCCCTCCCCCAGTGACTGACATCACACCTGACCCCACCCCAAGTGACTGAGGTCACACCTGACCCCACCCCCAGTGACTGAGGTCACACCTGACCCCACCCCCCAGTGACTGAGGTCACACCTGACCCCACCCCTCGTGACTGAGGTCACACCTGACCACTCCCTCCCCCAGTGACTGAGGTCACACCTGACCCCTCCCCCAGTGACTGAGGTCACACCTGACCACTCCCTCCCCTAGTGACTGAGGTCACACCTGACCCCACCCCTAGTGATTGAGGTCACACCTGACCCACCCCTAGTGACTGAGGTCACACCTGACCCACCCCCCCAGTGACTGAGGTCACACCCGACCCCACCCCTAGTGACTGAGGTCACACCTGACCCCACCCCTAGTGACTGAGGTCACACCTGACCCACCCCTAGTGACTGAGGTCACACCCGACCCCACCCCTAGTGACTGAGGTCACACCTGACCCCACCCCCAGTGACTGAGGTCACACCTGACCCCACCCCCAGTGACTGAGGTCGCACCTGACCCCACCCCTAGTGGCTGAGGTCACACCTGACCCCACCCCTAGTGACTGAGTTCACACCTGACCCACCCCTAGTGACTGAGGTCACACCTGACCCCACCCCCAGTGACTGAGGTCACACTTGACCCCACCCCTAGTGACTGAGGTCACACCTGACCCCACCCCTAGTGACTGAGGTCACACCTGACCCCACCCCCAGTGACTGAGGTCACACCTGACCCCACCCCCAGTGACTGAGGTCACACCTGACCCCACCCCTAGTGACTGAGGTCACACCTGACCCCACCCCCAGTGACTGAGGTCACACCTGACCCCACCCCTAGTGACTGAGGTCACACCTGACCCCACCCCTCGTGACTGAGGTCACACCTGACCACTCCCTCCCCCAGTGACTGAGGTCACACCTGACCCCACCCCTAGTGACTGAGGTCACACCTGACCCCACCCCCAGTGACTGAGGTCACACCTGACCCCACCCCCAGTGACTGAGGTCACACCTGACCCCACCCCTCGTGACTGAGGTCACACCTGACCACTTCCCCTCCCCCAGTGACTGAGGTCACACCTGACCCCTCCCCCCAGTGACTGAGGTCACACCTGACCCCACCCCTAGTGACTGAGGTCACACCTGACCCCCACCCCCAGTGACTGAGGTCACACCTGACCCCACCCCCAGTGACTGAGGTCACACCTGACCCCACCCCTAGTGACTGAGGTCACACCTGACCCCACCCCCAGTGACTGAGGTCACACCTGACCCCACCCCCAGTGACTGAGGTCACACCTGACCCACCCCCAGTGACTGAGGTCACACCTGACCCCACCCCTCGTGACTGAGGTCACACCCGACCCCACCCCTAGTGACTGAGGTCACACGAGACCCCACCCCCAGTGACTGAGGTCACACCTGACCCCACCCCTAGTGACTGAAGTCACACCTGACCCACTCCCCCAGTGACTGAGGTCACACCTGACCCACCCCCCCAGTGACTGAGGTCACACCTGACCCCACCCCTAGTGACTGAGGTCACACCTGACCCCACCCCCAGTGACTGAGGTCACACTTGACCCCACCCCTAGTGACTGAGGTCACACCTGACCCCACCCCTAGTGACTGAGGTCACACCTGACCCCACCCCCAGTGACTGAGGTCACACCTGACCCCACCCACAGTGACTGAGGTCACACCTGACCCCACCCCTAGTGACTGAGGTCACACCTGACCCCACCCCCAGTGACTGAGGTCACACCTGACCCCACCCCTAGTGACTGAGGTCACACCTGACCCCACCCCTCGTGACTGAGGTCACACCTGACCACTCCCTCCCCCAGTGACTGAGGTCACACCTGACCCCACCCCTAGTGACCGAGGTCACACCTGACCCCACCCCCAGTGACTGAGGTCACACCTGACCCCACCCCCAGTGACTGAGGTCACACCTGACCCCACCCCTCGTGACTGAGGTCACACCTGACCACTCCCTCCCCCAGTGACTGAGGTCACACCTGACCCCTCCCCCAGTGACTGAGGTCACACCTGACCACTCCCTCCCCTAGTGACTGAGGTCACACCTGACCCCACCCCTAGTGATTGAGGTCACACCTGACCCACCCCTAGTGACTGAGGTCACACCTGACCCACCCCCCCAGTGACTGAGGTCACACCCGACCCCACCCCTAGTGACTGAGGTCACACCTGACCCCACCCCTAGTGACTGAGGTCACACCTGACCCCACCCCCAGTGACTGAGGTCACACCTGACCCCACCCCTAGTGACTGAGGTCACACCTGACCCCACCCCTCGTGACTGAGGTCACACCTGACCACTCCCTCCCCCAGTGACTGAGGTCACACCTGACCCCACCCCTAGTGACTGAGGTCACACCTGACCCCACCCCCAGTGACTGAGGTCACACCTGACCCCACCCCCAGTGACTGAGGTCACACCTGACCCCACCCCTCGTGACTGAGGTCACACCTGACCACTCCCTCCCCCAGTGACTGAGGTCACACCTGACCCCTCCCCCAGTGACTGAGGTCACACCTGACCACTCCCTCCCCTAGTGACTGAGGTCACACCTGACCCCACCCCTAGTGATTGAGGTCACACCTGACCCACCCCTAGTGACTGAGGTCACACCTGACCCACCCCCCCAGTGACTGAGGTCACACCCGACCCCACCCCTAGTGACTGAGGTCACACCTGACCCCACCCCTAGTGACTGAGGTCACACCTGACCCACCCCTAGTGACTGAGGTCACACCCGACCCCACCCCTAGTGACTGAGGTCACACCTGACCCCACCCCCAGTGACTGAGGTCACACCTGACCCCACCCCCAGTGACTGAGGTCGCACCTGACCCCACCCCTAGTGGCTGAGGTCACACCTGACCCCACCCCTAGTGACTGAGTTCACACCTGACCCACCCCTAGTGACTGAGGTCACACCTGACCCCACCCCCAGTGACTGAGGTCACACTTGACCCCACCCCTAGTGACTGAGGTCACACCTGACCCCACCCCTAGTGACTGAGGTCACACCTGACCCCACCCCCAGTGACTGAGGTCACACCTGACCCCACCCCCAGTGACTGAGGTCACACCTGACCCCACCCCTAGTGACTGAGGTCACACCTGACCCCACCCCCAGTGACTGAGGTCACACCTGACCCCACCCCTAGTGACTGAGGTCACACCTGACCCCACCCCTCGTGACTGAGGTCACACCTGACCACTCCCTCCCCCAGTGACTGAGGTCACACCTGACCCCACCCCTAGTGACTGAGGTCACACCTGACCCCACCCCCAGTGACTGAGGTCACACCTGACCCCACCCCCAGTGACTGAGGTCACACCTGACCCCACCCCTCGTGACTGAGGTCACACCTGACCACTCCCTCCCCCAGTGACTGAGGTCACACCTGACCCCTCCCCCAGTGACTGAGGTCACACCTGACCACTCCCTCCCCTAGTGACTGAGGTCACACCTGACCCCACCCCTAGTGATTGAGGTCACACCTGACCCACCCCTAGTGACTGAGGTCACACCTGACCCACCCCCCCAGTGACTGAGGTCACACCCGACCCCACCCCTAGTGACTGAGGTCACACCTGACCCCACCCTAGTGACTGAGGTCACACCTGACCCACCCCTAGTGACTGAGGTCACACCCGACCCCACCCCTAGTGACTGAGGTCACACCTGACCCCACCCCCAGTGACTGAGGTCACACCCGACCCCACCCCCAGTGACTGAGGTCGCACCTGACCCCACCCCTAGTGGCTGAGGTCACACCCTGACCCCACCCCTAGTGACTGAGTTCACACCTGACCCACCCCTAGTGACTGAGGTCACACCCGACCCCACCCCTAGTGACTGAGGTCACACCTGACCCCACCCCTAGTGACTGAGGTCACACCTGACCCCACCCCTAGTGACTGAGGTCACACCCGACCCCACCCCTAGTGACTGAGGTCACACCTGACCCCACCCCTAGTGACTGAGGTCACACCTGACCCCACCCCTAGTGACTGAGGTCACACCTGACCCCACCCCTAGTGACTGAGGTCACACCTGACCCCACCCCTAGTGACTGAGGTCACACCTGACCCCACCCCTAGTGACTGAGGTCACACCTGACCCCACCCCTAGTGATTGAGGTCACACCTGACCCCACCCCTCGTGACTGAGGTCACACCTGACCACTCCCTCCCCCTAGTGACTGAGGTCACACCCGACCCCACCCCTAGTGACTGAGGTCACACCTGACCACTCCCACCCCTAGTGACTGAGGTCACACCTGACCCCACCCCTAGTGATTGAGGTCACACCTGACCCACCCCTAGTGACTGAGGTCACACCTGACCCACCCCCCCAGTGACTGAGGTCACACCCGACCCCACCCCTAGTGACTGAGGTCACACCTGACCCCACCCCTAGTGACTGAGGTCACACCTGACCCACCCCTAGTGACTGAGGTCACACCCGACCCCACCCCTAGTGACTGAGGTCACACCTGACCCCACCCCCAGTGACTGAGGTCACACCTGACCCCACCCCCAGTGACTGAGGTCGCACCTGACCCCACCCCTAGTGGCTGAGGTCACACCTGACCCCACCCCTAGTGACTGAGTTCACACCTGACCCACCCCTAGTGACTGAGGTCACACCCGACCCCACCCCTAGTGACTGAGGTCACACCTGACCCCACCCCTAGTGACTGAGGTCACACCTGACCCCACCCCTAGTGACTGAGGTCACACCCGACCCCACCCCTAGTGACTGAGGTCACACCTGACCCCACCCCCTAGTGACTGAGGTCACACCTGACCCCACCCCTAGTGACTGAGGTCACACCTGACCCCACCCCTAGTGACTGAGGTCACACCTGACCCCACCCCTAGTGACTGAGGTCACACCTGACCCCACCCCTAGTGACTGAGGTCACACCTGACCCCACCCCTAGTGATTGAGGTCACACCTGACCCCACCCCTCGTGACTGAGGTCACACCTGACCACTCCCTCCCCTGGTGACTAAGGTCACACCCGACCCCACCCCTAGTGACTGAGGTCACACCTGACCACTCCCACCCCTAGTGACTGAGGTCACACCTGACCCACCCCTAGTGACTGAGGTCACACCTGACCCCACCCCTAGTGACTGAGGTCACACCTGACCCCACCCCTAGTGACTGAGGTCACACCCGACCCCACCCCTAGTGACTGAGGTCACACCTGACCCCACCCCTAGTGACTGAGGTCACACCTGACCCCACCCCAGTGAATGAGGTCACACCTGACCCCACCCCTAGTGACTGAGGTCACACCTGACCCCACCCCTAGTGACTGAGGTCACACCTGACCCACCCCCCTAGTGACTGAGGTCACACCTGACCACTCCCTCCCCTAGTGACTGAGGTCACACCTGACCCCACCCCTAGTGACTGAGGTCACACCTGACCCACCCCCCTAGTGACTGAGGTCACACCTGACCCCACCCCTAGTGACTGAGGTCACACCTGACCCCACCCCTAGTGACTGAGGTCACACCTGACCCCACCCCCTCCCCTAGTGACTGAGGTCACACCTGACCCCACCCCTAGTGATTGAGGTCACACCTGACCCCACCCCTTGTGACTGAGGTCACACCTGACCACTCCCTCCCCTAGTGACTGAGGTCACACCCGACCCCACCCCTAGTGACTGAGGTCACACCTGACCACTCCCTCCCCTAGTGACTGAGGTCACACCTGACCCACCCCTAGTGACTGAGGTCACACCTGACCCCACCCCTAGTGACTGAGGTCACACCTGACCCCACCCCTAGTGACTGAGGTCACACCCGACCCCACCCCTAGTGACTGAGGTCACACCTGACCCCACCCCTAGTGACTGAGGTCACACCTGACCCCACCCCAGTGAATGAGGTCACACCTGACCCCACCCCTAGTGACTGAGGTCACACCTGACCCCACCCCTAGTGACTGAGGTCACACCTGACCCCACCCCCCTAGTGACTGAGGTCACACCTGACCACTCCCTCCCCTAGTGACTGAGGTCACACCTGACCCCACCCCTAGTGACTGAGGTCACACCTGACCCACCCCCCTAGTGACTGAGGTCACACCTGACCCCACCCCTAGTTACTGAGGTCACACCTGACCCCACCCCCAGTGACTGAGGTCACACCTGACCCACCCCCCTAGTGACTGAGGTCACACCTGACCCTCCCCCTTAGTTAAACCAATGAATCCGACACAAGGCAAGTGACAAACTAGTCACGGGTTTCTCCACCATGTTGGCATAACTATGGCCAACTCATTGGAGGGTGATGCAGCCAGGCAGCTCTACATTGGCTCATTACAATATTACACCTGTTGGGGCAAACACTAGTTCTGCCTCCAACATTAATCCTGGAACCAAAAGCTAACTTTTTCTGCTTGACTGCAAAAAAAATTTCCTGCTCCATTTTTTTTCTGCCTAGTTTCTGCACTCCCCCGCCCGCCCCCAAAGGTATTGACTCCCTGCACGGGTACAGCACTAATCATACTTGCTTCCTCACCCATGTGGGCATTCTTCAGTTGTGAAGCTAAACAGTGAGTGTTGGCAGGGGAAAAAAATTGAAGAGAAAGTATAACCTCAACATAGTTGGCACGGAGTGGGGAGGCCACGCTGAGAGTATGGGGGATGGAAGATCAGTTGTAACCTGCCCCAATCAGAGAAGAAACCAATCTTGGTATCAAGTATAGTGAACAGTGAGGAGGATAGTGATAGACTTCAAGAAGACATAGACAGGCAGGTGAAATGGGTGGACATGTGGCAGATGAAATTTAACGCAGAAAAGTGTGAAGAGATACATTTTGGTAGAAAGAATGAGGAGAGGACATATAAACTAAAGGGTACAATCCTAAAGGGGGTGCATGAACTTAGCGACCTGAGGGTATATGTGCACAAATCGTTGAAGGTGGCAGGGCAGATTGAGAAAGCATTTAAAAAAGCTTACGGGATCCTGGGCTTCATAAATAAAGGCATAGAGTACAAAAGTGTGGAAGTTATGATGAACCTTTATAAAACACTGGTTTGGCCCCAACTGGAGTATTGTGTCCAATTCTGGGCACCACACTTTAGGACAGATGTGAAGGCCTTAGAGAGGGTGCAGAAAAGATTTACAAGAATGATTCCAGGGATGAGGGACTTCAGTTACATGGATAGACTGGAGATGCTGGGGTTGTTCTGCTTATAGCAGATAAGACTGAGAGGAGATTTGATCGAGGTGTTCAAAATCATGAGGGGTCTGGACAGAGTAGATCGAGAGAAACTGTTCCCATTGGCGGAAGGGTCGAGAACCAGAGGACACAGATTTAAGGTGATTGGCAGAAGAACCAAAGGCGACATGAGGGAAAACTTTTTTACACAGCGAGTGGTTAGGATCTGGAATGCACTGCCTGAGAGGGTGATGGAGGCAGATTCAATCGTGGCTTTCAAAAGGGAATTGGATAAGTACCTGAAGGGAAAAAAATTGCAGGGCTATGGGGAAAGGGCGGGGGAGTGAGACTAGCTGAAGTGTTCTTGCACAGAGCTGGCACGGGCTCAACAGGCCGAATGGCCTCCTTCTGTGCTGTAACCATTCTATGATTCAGTCAATAAATTGCTTTATTGCTTCAGATTTACATGCTGTCACGCGCGATTTGTGGTATTTTCTGCGACCTCAATCACAAAAGTCATTTCCTGCGCTGAGATTAGATTGTTTTGTGTTGATCCAAATATTTAACTTCGACCAGGCAGCCAATGTGATTAATAACTCTTCCTTCGCTTGGCTTCTCTAACCTGTATCACTCCACATCCCAGGTGTTAAGCTTTGAGCAATGGGGCGGTGCGGGATGGGGGGAGGGCGGAAGAGATGTTAGTAATTCAGACCGACTACCATGCAGTGAGTAACACCCCACCACATTGAGCCAAGTATTGGTTAAACATTATACGTGGCCATGGATACCGGGAAGAGAAAACTGCCCACCTGATGTGGACGTGCCCCTTGGACTATCTGTCGATGACTGACTCAACAATGAAGTGTTTTATGTGAAAAGACACAGAGAAGGGTTTGATGGATGTGTGTGCGTGGCTTTCCCTCATGATTAACAACAAAGAGCATTTTACAAATCATTGACAAGTCATCGTTAATTATGTTTGGCCTAGATTTAACCGGCCAGCATGTTATTAAGCTTTTATCAGTGATAATTGGGTGTTGCCTTGAATCCTGCTCAAGGTTATACTTTTACGTTTAATGGATTACTCCAGGGTATGGTCCTGTAATGTCAGAATTGCACAATTTCATTAATTTTCAACCTGTCAGTAAATACGACTGATTGATGAAGGGTGTATGTTAAAACAATCCGTTCGTCTCCCGAAAACAAAAGCTAAACACTGCGGCGGCTGGCAATCTGAAATATAATGAAATATAAATCTGAAAATGCTGGAAACACTCAGCAGGTCAGGCAGCATCTGTGGAGAGAGAGAGAGAGAGAGAGTTAACGTTTCAGCTCGATGACGAAGGGTCATCGGCCTGAAACGTTAACTCTGTTTCTCTCTCCACAGATGCTGCCTGACCGGCTGAGTGTTTTCCAGCATTTTCTGTTTATGTTCCACTCTGCTCCTCCTGGGCTAAAGCTGCTGACTTAGCCTCCGGTTTTGTTCCCCAGCAGTCCCCTGGTCCCTCACGCACGTGTAAGACCATCCAGTGAGAGTCCGAACTCCAACAGGAGCTCGAACCCTGACCAGTGCTGTTTCCCTCCATGCTCCAATGACATTACGGCCAATGGTAGTGCCCCATCAGGGAACTCAACCGCCTGAACTCAGCTTTCAAAAGGAATCGGATATCTACTTGACTATTTTAAATCATTTGTCGGTTTAATGAAAGAAAGGCTTGTATTTCTTTCGCGCCTTTTATGACCTCAGGACATTCCAAAGCGCTTTTGAAGTGTTGTAATGTAGGGAACACAGCAGCCAATTTGCACACAGCAAGCTCCCACAAACAGCAATGTGATAATGACCAGATCATCTGTTTTAGTGATGTTGGTTGATGGATAAATATTGGCCCCAGGACACCGGGGATAACTTCCCTGCTCTTCTTCGAAATAGTGCCGTGGGATCTTTTACATCCACCTGAGATTAGACAGAGCCTCAGTTTAACGTCTCATCTGAAAGACGGCACCTCTGACAGTGCGGCGCTCCCTCAGTACTGTACTGGAGTGTCAGCCTAGATTTCTGTGCTCAAGTCCCTGGAGTGGGGCTTGAACCCACGGCCTTCTGACTCAGAGGTGAGGGTGCTGCCCACTGAGCCACGGCTGACAGGCCTGTATTTGTTGTCAGCGCAGCCGGCAACAGCCCGACAATCTTCTTCACCACGGAAAGACTGGCGTTGCGGAAGTAAATGGAAATGAAAATCGGGCAGTTCCTATAACCGCAACAGCAGTTTTACACCCGAGGTGTAAAGCTCGAAAATCCACCCCTTTGTGTCTTGATGAATATGTCCAAGTCAGGATGGTGTGTGACTTGGAGGGGAACTTGGAGGTGGTGGTGTTCCCATGCGCCTGCTGCCCTTGTCCTTCTAGGTGGTGGAGGTCACGGTTTGGGAAGTGCTTTGTGAGTGTCCATTCGGCCCATCTAGAAACCTATGGTTTCCCCCCCACTCCACCACCAACGCAGCATCTAACTGACTCTTGAATGACTCCAGAGTTTTTGCCTCTGTTACCCAGAGCCTGTTCCAGCTGCGAATCGCTCTCCGTGAAGAAGCTGAGGGCTCCCGATACGCGCCAGTCGCTCCAAGTCAGAAAATGACCCCCTCTGATGGGGCATTGGTTCTCCCAATTGTTCGGTGTGCAAATGCACTACCTGTTGTACCACTGGGCCACACGGACCAGGCAGGTCCCAGGGGCGTGAAGACAAGATTGAGCTCAGCTGCGATAGGACCCCCAACACATCCAATAGCCCACCAACACTTGCTGTCTAAGCTTGCAGGTGAGAAATAGTCGCCCTGTGCAGCGTACTGGAGAGCTGCTGATATCTGTGGATTGTACCGAGCACGATTCTTTAGCGGAGGGGAGAAAATTGAAAGACGAAAACAGAGTGGTATTGGATCGTGGCGGTTGAGGATTGTTAAAGCTTTATCTTTCCATCCCGCCTTTAAAATAACCTCCTCAAACCTGTCTGTTCCACCGTGCATTTGATCAACTCTCCTAATTCTTCCAGCACTCGGTCTGTTCTCTCCGCTGTGAGGCATCTTGGGAAGTTTTATCTTAAAGGGGCTACAGCGGGGATATTTAAAGCAGCCTTGGCCGCATCGCATTTGAAGGTTCAGGTAGGTGTGTGGAGGGAGGATTGGAGAAGAGAAAATAGAAAAATGACTTCCCAAAGACAGAGGGCTTCACCCCACTTTTCCGATGACTCCCTACATGATCTGGTGGAGGGAGTCAGAGCACGCAGGGAGGTCCTCTCCCCTGCTGATGGGCGGAAGAGACCACCCCAAGAGACCAAAAGGACATGGCTCGAAATTGCTGAGGAGGTCAGCCGCAGGGATGTGGTAAGGCGGACCTGGGCGCAGTGCTGGAAGCGCTTCAATGATCTGATGAGGTCAGGAAAGGTAAGTACAAAGCCACACTCACCTTCATCCTGCTGTGCTTGTCACCACATCCCCATCACTCTGCCTTCCCAAGCCTCCTCCTGCACATCATTCCTCATTCCAACATACCTTGCACGGCCACCCATCCCTCTCTCTCTATGTACATACTCACATCCCCATGTGACTAACCAGCCCTCACCCTCATCCTAATGCAATCATAGCAAGTAACACCACAGAAGGAGGCCATTTGGCATTGGCATCCCACTCCCTCATAGTCACCCTCTACAGATGTAACCCACATATTCCTTACACTCATGCCATCACTCTCACTCAAACTTCTCTTCTTTCCCTCCTTGCAGGAGAAGAGAGCCCACAGCAACAGGAAGAGGGAGAGAATCGGAGGTGGCCCTCCATCCCTCAGTACTTTGACAGCAGCAGAGGAGGTGGCCCTGGAGGTCTCAAGAGTTGCAGAGCTGCTGGCGGTGGGAGACGGAGAGAGGGGGACATCTCAGCAACCTGGTGACAGAATTACATCTCATACAGCCACATGGCATACATCAGTCACTCATATGGTGACTGATGTCAGCAGCCAGTGAATGTTCATCATGTACATAATGGTATCGTTACCCATTCTTAATATAACATTTCTAAATCATCTCTTTACTCTCACACAGGTCCATCAAGAGTCCCCCCCCCACCCCCAACTGTCCAGCCACAGGAGGAAGAAGACTCCTCAGAAGAACCTCCAGCCATCGAGTAGCTCAGTCATGTTGAGGAAGCTCATCCTCTGCCTGTATACCCTGTGTTGGGGGTATTGCCTCCGGCGCGGTGCAGCCCTGCGCTGATGCCCTCTGTCCTGTGCAGCATCAGGTCGTTGAGGAGAAGGTTGTTGGCGTTGTTGCTGCTGGTGCTGGTGTGCCTGGTGCTGTTGGTGTTGGGGCTCATCCTGGTCCGATTCTGAGGACCAAGGTGAGACAGTATAAGCGGAACCCATGCTCATGTAATAGATGGCTGGTCAAGGGGAGATCAGAGAAGCAATCTGTCAATGGTGTGATAGTTAGTAGCAATGTGGTGAGAGTGGCCTCCAAGGTTGCAGAAAAGACTTGCAAACTCTAGACATCTAAATCTGTGCTCAAAATGGACTCAACTAGAGCCTTTCCCTTAGGCAAGTAAGCAGGTGTCATGTGGGAGTATTTATTGGGATTTCCATGCTCTGTAGTAATGACCTCACTCAATGGTCACCGAGCTTCCGCCTCAGGTTCACAGACATGGTTCCTGAGCTGCGTGATTCCCGTGGTCATGCAGTGAAATTCAAAAGCTCTGGTTAAAATCCCTGTAAAGGGTCTTACAACAAGGATTTAATGAGATTCATCAGGTCGCTCGCCTCTGCCGTTCAGGTCTGTGACACGCTGGCAAACGCGCCCAGGTTAAAGGCGCGAGGAGGCGGGATGACGGCGCATTCCCAAGGCGCTCCCATTTCCTGCAACTTTTACTGCCGGCCCGCCTCCAAACCCGCACGCACGGCAGCGGAAAAATTCCGGCCGTTAACTCGGTTTCTCTCTCCACAGATGCTGCCTTGACCTGCTGAGCAATGTTCCGTGTGAGCTGCGCATTGTTCTGCGCGGCCTCTTTCTTTCAGCGCGCGGTCCCTTTAAATTTCTGCATCCGCGCGGTATTTACAGTGTAAAAGCTTGTGAGCGGCCTGCGCGGGACCTTGCAGATTACTGCGCGGCCGCGCACACGTGCAGCTTCGAGGGAACATTGGTGCTGAGTATTTCCTGGATTTTCTGTTTTTATTTCAGTGGTACCACCTCTGTAGCGTTCTTCATTCAGGAGTTTGTGTCACTAATACCTAATCGACAGTACATTTTGTTTCTTTCTTTTTATAGAGCAGGTATATTGCTGTACAATCCCACCGCATCTTCTCAAACAAAGAATGAGAGGGGATCTCATTGAAACGTATAAAATTCTGACAGGGCTAGACAGACTGGATGCAGGGAGGATGTTTCCCCTGGCTGGGGGGTCTAGAACGAGGGGTCACAGTCTCAGGATACGGGGTAGGACGTTTAGGACTGAGATGAGGAGAAATTTCTTCACTCAGAGGGTGGTGAACCTGTGGAATTCTCTACCACAGAAGGCTGTGGAGGCCAAGTCACTGAATATATTTAAGAAGGAGATAGATAGATTTCTAGACACAAAAGGCATCACGGGGTATGGGGAGAGAGCGGGAATATGGCATTGAGATAGAGGATCAGCCATGATCATATTGAATGGCGGAGCAGGCTCGAAGGGCCGAATGGCCGACTCCTGCTCCTATTTTTCTATGTTTCTCTGTTTCTACTTGGAGCTATCCCTGTGGCTGGCAATGCAACAGATGCAGTCCCAGTTCAGTTATTTACTTTACACAAACAAATATGGGCGTTGTCTCCACCGAGGCTGAATAGTCTTGATATGGCCTCTGGCAAAACAGATTCCTGATTGCTATGGAAACCGTGGCACACCCAACATCGCCTCCAGTCAACTGCCTTGCTTACCATAAAAGGAGTTGTTCCAGTAATCCAGATCAACAGGAGATAGAGCTGAAACAGGATGGTTGGGGACGGTTATTTATAATATTTATACAATAGGGTTGGAGAAGTAAAAACAGAAAATGCTGGAAATGCGCAGCAGGTCAGGCAACATCTGCGGAGAGAGAAACAGAGTTAACGTTTCAGGTCATTGACTATTGTCAGAACTGACGAAGAGTCACCGAACCGGAAACGTTAATACTCCAGCGCCTGCAGGGGGCGCTACAACTCAATATCTGGTGGAGAGGTGCTAACTTTTTTGGGCGCTACAATTAGCGCCCCGGCGACATTAGCGCCCCAAAAGGGGCGCCACCCAATTTTTCCCCCCAAGATTCCTTGTCAGATATGTCGATCTATTTTTGAAAGCTTGAAGCAGGTTGGGCCATTTGTAAAGATGCTGCATGGATGGAAGTTGTTACATTTTTCAGGTGGCACAAAATATTTCTCTTATCTTTTACTCCAAGCACCACTCCCTGCAAATTGGAATGTGACCTTTCCTGCACAATATCTGGGAATGCAGCGTTGCCCAGGGGTGAAATCAAGCTGAAAGTACAGAGGGAAACGCAGGGTATTAGAGCACAAAGTGCAGAGGGAAACGCAGGGTATTAGAGCACAAAGTGCAGAGGGAAACGCAGGGTATTAGAGCACAAAGTGCACAGAGAAACGCCGGGGATTAGAGCACAAAGTGTAGAGGGAAACGCCGGGGATTAGAACACAAAGTGCAGAGGGAAACGCCGGGGATTAGAGCACAAAGTGTAGAGAGAAACGCAGGGTATTAGAGCACAAAGTGTAGAGGGAAATGCAGGGTATTAGAGCACAAAGTGTAGAGAGAAACGCAGGGTATTAGAGCACAAAGTGTAGAGGGAAACGCAGGGTATTAGAGCACAAAGTGTAGAGAGAAACGCAGGGTATTAGAGCACAAAGTGTAGAGGGAAACGCAGGGTATTAGAGCACAAAGTGTAGAGAGAAACGCAGGGTATTAGAGCACAAAGTGTAGAGTGAAACGCAGGGTATTAGAGCACAAAGTGCAGAGAGAAACGCAGGGTATTAGAGCACAAAGTGCAGAGAGAAACACAGGGTATTAGAGCACAAAGTGCAGAGGGAAACGCAGGGATTAGAGCACAAAGTGTAGAGAGAAACACAGGGTATTAGAGCACAAAGTGCAGAGGGAAACGCCGGGGATTAGAGCACAAAGTGTAGAGAGAAACGCGGGGTATTAGAGTACAAACTGCAGAGAGAAACACAGGGTATTAGAGCACAAAGTGCAGAGGGAAACGCAGGATATTAGAGCACAAAGTGTAGAGAGAAACACAGGGTATTACAGCACAAAGTGCAGAGGGAAACGTAGGGTATTAGAGCACAAAGTGGAGAGGGAAACGCAGGGTATTAGAGCACAAAGTGTAGAGAGAAACAAAGGGTATTAGAGCACAAAGTGCAGAGTGAAACGCAGGGTATTAGAGCACAAAGTGTAGAGAGAAACACAGAGCATTAGAGCACAAAGTGTAGAGAGAAACGCAGGGTATTAGAGCACAAAGTGTAGAGGGAAATGCCGGGGATTAGAGCACAAAGTGCAGCGGGAAACACAGGGTATTAGAGCACAAAGTGTAGAGAGAAACACAGGGTATTAGAGCACAAAGTGTGGAGAGAAACGCAGGGTATTAGAGCACAAAGTGCAGAGGGAAACGCCGGGGATTAGAGCACAAAGTGCAGAGGGAAACGCCGGGGATTAGAGCACAAAGAGCAGAGGGAAACGCCGGGGATTAGAGCACAAAGTGCAGAGAGAAACGCCGGGGATTAGAGCAAAAAGTGCAGAGTGAAACGCAGGGTATTAGATCACAAAGTGTAGAGTGAAACGCAGGGTATTAGAGCACAAAGTGCAGAGGGAAACGCAGGGTATTAGAGCACAAAGTGTAGAGAGAAACGCAGGGTATTAGAGCACAAAGTGCAGAGTGAAACACAGGGTATTAGAGCACAAAGTGCAGAGAGAAACGCAGGGTATTAGAGCACAAAGTGCAGAGGGAAACGCAGGGTATTAGAGCACAAAGTGTAGAGAGAAACGCAGGGTATTAGAGCACAAAGTGTAGAGAGAAACGCAGGGTATTAGAGCACAAAGTGGAGAGAGAAACACAGGGCATTAGAGTAAAAAGTGCAGAGGGAAACGCAGGGTATTAGAGCACAAAGCGTAGAGGGAAACGCAGGGTATTAGAGCACAAAGTGTAGAGAGAAACGCAGGGTATTAGAGCACAAAGTGTAGAGTGAAACGCAGGGTATTAGAGCACAAAGTGTAGAGTGAAACGCAGGGTATTAGAGCACAAAGTGTAGCGTGAAACGCAGGGTATTAGAGCACAAAGTGCAGAGTGAAACGCAGGGTATTAGAGAACAAAGTGTTGAGAGAAACGCGGGGTATTAGAGCACAAAGTGCAGAGTGAAACGCAGGGTATTAGAGAACAAAGTGTTGAGAGAAACGCGGGGTATTAGAGCACAAAGTGCAGAGAGAAACACAGGGTATTAGAGCATAAAGTGTAGAGAGAAACGCAGGGTATTAGAGCACAAAGTGCAGAGGAAAACACAGGGGATTAGAGCACAAACTGCAGAGGGAAACGCAGGATATTAGAGCACAAAGTGTAGAGAGAAACGCCGGGGATTAGAGCACAAAGTGCAGAGGGAAACGCAGGGTATTAGAGCACAAAGTGTAGAGGGTAACGCAGGGTATTAGAGCAAAAAGTGTAGAGAGAAACACAGGGTATTAGAGCACAAAGTGCAGAGGGAAAGGCAGGGTATTAGAGCACAAAGTGCAGAGAGAAACGCAGGGTATTAGAGCACAAAGTGTAGAGAGAAACGCAGGGTATTAGAGCACAAAGTGTAGAGAGAAACGCAGGGTATTAGAGCACAAAGTGCAGAGGGAAACGCCGGGGATTAGAGCACAAAGTGCAGAGTGAAACGCAGGTTATTAGAGCACAAAGTGTAGCGAGAAACACAGGGTATTAGAGCACAAAGTGCAGAGGGAAACGCAGGGTATTAGAGCACAAAGTGCAGAGTGAAACGTAGGGTATTAGAGCACAAAGTGTAGAGGGAAACGCAGGGTATTAGAGCACAATGTGCAGAGCGAAACACAGGGTATTAGAGCACAAAGTGTAGAGGGAAACACTGGGTATTAGAGCACAAAGTGCAGAGAGAAACGCAGGGTATTAGAGCACAAAGTGTAGAGAGGAACGCAGGGTATTAGAGCACAAAGTGTAGAGAGAAACGCTGGGTATTAGAGCACAAAGTGTAGAGAGAAACGCAGGGTATTAGAGCACAAAGTGCAGAGTGAAACTCAGGGTATTAGAGCACAAAGTGCAGAGAGAAACGCAGGGTATTAGAGCACAAAGTGCAGAGTGAAACGCAGGGTATTAGAGCACAAAGTGTAGAGGGAAACGCTGGGTATTAGAGCACAAAGTGTAGAGAGAAACACAGAGCATTAGAGCACAAAGTGTAGAGTGAAACGCAGGGTATTAGAGCACAAAGTGTAGAGTGAAACGCAGGGTATTAGAGCACAAAGTGTAGAGGGAAACGCAGGGTATTAGAGCACAAAGTGTAGCGAGAAACACAGGGTATTAGAGCACAAAGTGCAGAGGGAAACGCAGGGTATTAGAGCACAAAGTGTAGAGAGAAACAGAGGGCATTAGAGCACAAAGTGCAGAGAGAAACGCAGAGTATTAGAGCACAAAGTGTAGAGCGAAACGCAGGGTATTAGAGCACAAAGTGTAGCGAGAAACACAGGGTATTAGAGCACAAAGTGCAGAGGGAAACGCAGGGTATTAGAGCACAAAGTGTAGAGAGAAACACAGGGCATTAGAGCACAAAGTGCAGAGAGAAACGCAGAGTATTAGAGCACAAAGTGTAGAGGGAAACGCAGGGTATTAGAGCACAAAGTGTGGAGAGAAACGCAGGGTATTAGAGCACAAAGTGCAGAGTGAAACACAGGGTATTAGAGCACAAAGTGTAGAGAGAAACGCAGGGTATTAGAGCACAAAGTGTAGCGAGAAATACAGGATGTTAGAGCACAAAGTGCAGAGAGAAACGCCGGGGATTAGAGCACAAAATGCAGAGTGAAACGCAGGGTATTGGAGCACAAAGTGCAGAGGGAAACGCAGGGTATTAGAGCACAAAGTGTCGCGAGAAACACAGGGTATTAGAGCACAAAGTGCAGAGGGAAACGCAGGGTATTAGAGCACAAAGTGCAGAGTGAAACGTAGGGTATTAGAGCACAAAGTGTAGAGGGAAACGCAGGGTATTAGAGCACAATGTGCAGAGCGAAACACAGGGTATTAGAGCACAAAGTGTAGAGGGAAACACAGGGTATTAGAGCACAAAGTGCAGAGGGAAACGCAGGGTATTAGAGCACAAAGTGCAGAGTGAAACGTAGGGTATTAGAGCACAAAGTGTAGAGGGAAACGCAGGGTATTAGAGCACAATGTGCAGAGCGAAACACAGGGTATTAGAGCACAAAGTGTAGAGGGAAACACTGGGTATTAGAGCACAAAGTGCAGAGAGAAACGCAGGGTATTAGAGCACAAAGTGTAGAGAGGAACGCAGGGTATTAGAGCACAAAGTGTAGAGAGAAACGCTGGGTATTAGAGCACAAAGTGTAGAGAGAAACGCAGGGTATTAGAGCACAAAGTGCAGAGTGAAACTCAGGGTATTAGAGCACAAAGTGCAGAGAGAAACGCAGGGTATTAGAGCACAAAGTGCAGAGTGAAACGCAGGGTATTAGAGCACAAAGTGTAGAGGGAAACGCTGGGTATTAGAGCACAAAGTGTAGAGAGAAACACAGAGCATTAGAGCACAAAGTGTAGAGTGAAACGCAGGGTATTAGAGCACAAAGTGCAGAGTGAAACGCAGGGTATTAGAGCACAAAGTGTAGAGGGAAACGCAGGGTATTAGAGCACAAAGTGTAGCGAGAAACACAGGGTATTAGAGCACAAAGTGCAGAGGGAAACGCAGGGTATTAGAGCACAAAGTGTAGAGAGAAACAGAGGGCATTAGAGCACAAAGTGCAGAGAGAAACGCAGAGTATTAGAGCACAAAGTGTAGAGGGAAACGCAGGGTATTAGAGCACAAAGTGTAGCGAGAAACACAGGGTATTAGAGCACAAAGTGCAGAGGGAAACGCAGGGTATTAGAGCACAAAGTGTAGAGAGAAACGCAGGGTATTAGAGCACAAAGTGTGGAGAGAAATGCAGGGTATTAGAGCACAAAGTGCAGAGTGAAACACAGGGTATTAGAGCACAAAGTGTCGAGAGAAACGCAGGGTATTAGAGCACAAAGTGTAGCGAGATATACAGGATGTTAGAGCACAAATTGCAGAGAGAAACGCCGGGGATTAGAGCACAAAATGCAGAGTGAAACGCAGGGTATTAGAGCACAAAGTGCAGAGGGAAACGCAGGGTATTAGAGCACAAAGTGTCGCGAGAAACACAGGGTATTAGAGCACAAAGTGCAGAGGGAAACGCAGGGTATTAGAGCACAAACTGCAGAGTGAAACGTAGGGTATTAGAGCACAAAGTGTAGAGGGAAACGCAGGGTATTAGAGCACAATGTGCAGAGCGAAACACAGGGTATTAGAGCACAAAGTGTAGAGGGAAACACTGGGTATTAGAGCACAAAGTGCAGAGAGAAACGCAGGGTATTAGAGCACAAAGTGTAGAGAGGAACGCAGGGTATTAGAGCACAAAGTGTAGAGAGAAACGCTGGGTATTAGAGCACAAAGTGTAGAGAGAAACGCAGGGTATTAGAGCACAAAGTGCAGAGTGAAACTCAGGGTATTAGAGCACAAAGTGCAGAGAGAAACGCAGGGTATTAGAGCACAAAGTGCAGAGTGAAACGCAGGGTATTAGAGCACAAAGTGTAGAGGGAAACGCTGGGTATTAGAGCACAAAGTGTAGAGAGAAACACAGAGCATTAGAGCACAAAGTGTAGAGTGAAACGCAGGGTATTAGAGCACAAAGTGTAGAGTGAAACGCAGGGTATTAGAGCACAAAGTGTAGAGGGAAACGCAGGGTATTAGAGCACAAAGTGTAGCGAGAAACACAGGGTATTAGAGCACAAAGTGCAGAGGGAAACGCAAGGTATTAGAGCACAAAGTGTAGAGAGAAACAGAGGGCATTAGAGCACAAAGTGCAGAGAGAAACGCAGAGTATTAGAGCACAAAGTGTAGAGGGAAACGCAGGGTATTAGAGCACAAAGTGTAGCGAGAAACACAGGGTATTAGAGCACAAAGTGCAGAGGGAAACGCAGGGTATTAGAGCACAAAGTGTAGAGAGAAACACAGGGCATTAGAGCACAAAGTGCAGAGAGAAACGCAGAGTATTAGAGCACAAAGTGTAGAGGGAAACGCAGGGTATTAGAGCACAAAGTGTGGAGAGAAACGCAGGGTATTAGAGCACAAAGTGCAGAGTGAAACACAGGGTATTAGAGCACAAAGTGCAGAGAGAAACGCAGGGTATTAGAGCACAAAGTGTAGCGAGAAATACAGGATGTTAGAGCACAAAGTGCAGAGAGAAACGCCGGGGATTAGAGCACAAAATGCAGAGTGAAACGCAGGGTATTAGAGCACAAAGTGCAGAGGGAAACGCAGGGTATTAGAGTACAAAGTGTAGAGAGAAACGCAGGGTATTAGAGCACAAAGTGTAGAGAGAAACGCAGGGTATTAGAGCACAAAGTGTAGAGTGAAACGCAGGGTATTAGAGCACAAAGTGTAGAGAGAAACGCAGGGTATTAGAGCACAAAGTGTAGAGAGAAATACAGGGTATTAGAGCACAAAGTGTAGAGAGAAACGCAGGGTATTAGAGCACAAAGTGCAGAGGGAAACGCAGGGTATTAGAGCACAAAGTGCAGAGGGAAACGCCGGGGATTAGAGCACAAAGTGCAGAGGGAAACGCAGGGTATTAGAGCACAAAGTGCAGAGGGAAACACAGGGGATTAGAGCACAAACTGCAGAGGGAAACACAGGGTATTAGAGCACAAAGTGTAGAGAGAAACACAAGGTATTAGAGCACAAAGTGCAGAGGGAAAGGCAGGGTATTACAGCACAAAGTGCAGAGAGAAACGCAGGGTATTAGAGCACAAAGTGTAGAGAGAAATGCAGGGTATTAGAGCACAAAGTGCAGAGGGAAACGCAGGGTATTAGAGCACAAAGTGTTGAGAGAAACACAGGGTATTAGAGCACAAAGTGCAGAGAGAAACGCAGGGTATTAGAGCACAAAGTGCAGAGGGAAACGCAGGGTATTAGAGCACAAAGTGTAGAGAGAAACGCAGGGTATTAGAGCACAAAGTGCAGAGGGAAACGCAGGGTATTAGAGCACAAAGTGCAGAGAGAAACACAGGGTATTAGAGCACAAAGTGTTGAGAGAAACACAGGGTATTAGAGCACAAAGTGCAGAGAGAAACGCAGGGTATTAGAGCACAAAGTGCAGAGGGAAACGCAGGGTATTAGAGCACAAAGTGCAGAGGGAAACGCCGGGGATTAGAGCACAAAGTGCAGAGTGAAACGCAGGGTATTAGAGCACAAAGTGTAGAGGGAAACGCTGGGTATTAGAGCACAAAGTGTAGAGAGAAACACAGAGCATTAGAGCACAAAGTGTAGAGTGAAACGCAGGGTATTAGAGCACAAAGTGTAGAGTGAAACGCAGGGTATTAGAGCACAAAGTGTAGAGGGAAACGCAGGGTATTAGAGCACAAAGTGTAGCGAGAAACACAGGGTATTAGAGCACAAAGTGCAGAGGGAAACGCAGGGTATTAGAGCACAAAGTGTAGAGAGAAACAGAGGGCATTAGAGCACAAAGTGCAGAGAGAAACGCAGAGTATTAGAGCACAAAGTGTAGAGGGAAACGCAGGGTATTAGAGCACAAAGTGTAGCGAGAAACACAGGGTATTAGAGCACAAAGTGCAGAGGGAAACGCAGGGTATTAGAGCACAAAGTGTAGAGAGAAACACAGGGCATTAGAGCACAAAGTGCAGAGAGAAACGCAGAGTATTAGAGCACAAAGTGTAGAGGGAAACGCAGGGTATTAGAGCACAAAGTGTGGAGAGAAACGCAGGGTATTAGAGCACAAAGTGCAGAGTGAAACACAGGGTATTAGAGCACAAAGTGCAGAGAGAAACGCAGGGTATTAGAGCACAAAGTGTAGCGAGAAATACAGGATGTTAGAGCACAAAGTGCAGAGAGAAACGCCGGGGATTAGAGCACAAAATGCAGAGTGAAACGCAGGGTATTAGAGCACAAAGTGCAGAGGGAAACGCAGGGTATTAGAGTACAAAGTGTAGAGAGAAACGCAGGGTATTAGAGCACAAAGTGTAGAGAGAAACGCAGGGTATTAGAGCACAAAGTGTAGAGTGAAACGCAGGGTATTAGAGCACAAAGTGTAGAGAGAAACGCAGGGTATTAGAGCACAAAGTGTAGAGAGAAATACAGGGTATTAGAGCACAAAGTGTAGAGAGAAACGCAGGGTATTAGAGCACAAAGTGCAGAGGGAAACGCAGGGTATTAGAGCACAAAGTGCAGAGGGAAACGCCGGGGATTAGAGCACAAAGTGCAGAGGGAAACGCAGGGTATTAGAGCACAAAGTGTAGAGAGAAACGCAGGGTATTAGAGCACAAAGTGCAGAGGGAAACGCAGGGTATTAGAGCACAAAGTGCAGAGAGAAACACAGGGTATTAGAGCACAAAGTGTTGAGAGAAACACAGGGTATTAGAGCACAAAGTGCAGAGAGAAACGCAGGGTATTAGAGCACAAAGTGCAGAGGGAAACGCAGGGTATTAGAGCACAAAGTGCAGAGGGAAACGCCGGGGATTAGAGCACAAAGTGCAGAGAGAAACGCAGGGTATTAGAGCACAAAGTGTAGAGAGAAATGCAGGGTATTAGAGCACAAAGTGCAGAGGGAAACGCAGGGGATTAGAGCACAAAGTGCAGAGAGAAACGCAGGGTATTAGAGCACAAAGTGTAGAGAGAAACGCAGGGTATTAGAGCACAAAGTGTAGAGAGAAACACAGGGTATTAGAGCACAAAGTGTTGAGAGAAACACAGGGTATTAGAGCACAAAGTGCAGAGAGAAACGCAGGGTATTAGAGCACAAAGTGCAGAGGGAAACGCAGGGTATTAGAGCACAAAGTGCAGAGAGAAACGCAGGGTATTAGAGCACAAAGTGTAGAGAGAAACGCAGGGTATTAGAGCACAAAGTGCAGAGGGAAACACAGGGTATTAGAGCACAAAGTGCAGAGGGAAACGCCGGGGATTAGAGCACAAAGTGCAGAGAGAAACGCAGGGTATTAGAGCACAAAGTGTAGAGAGAAACGCAGGGTATTAGAGCACAAAGTGTAGAGAGAAACACAGGGTATTAGAGCACAAAGTGCAGAGGGAAACGCAGGGTATTAGAGCACAAAGTGTAGAGGGAAACGCAGGGTATTAGAGCACAAAGTGCAGAGCGAAACACAGGGTATTAGAGCACAAAGTTTAGAGAGAAACACAGGGTATTAGAGCACAAAGTGTAGAGAGAAATGCAGGGTATTAAAGCACAAAGTGTAGAGAGAAACACAGGGTATTAGAGCACAAAGTGTAGAGAGAAACGCAGGGTATTAGAGCACAAAGTGTAGAGAGAAACGCAGGGTATTAGAGCACAAAGTGTAGAGAGAAACGCAGGGTATTAGAGCACAAAGTGTAGAGAGAAACGCAGGGTATTAGAGCACAAAGTGTAGAGAGAAACGCAGGGTATTAGAGCACAAAGTGTAGAGAGAAACACAGGGTATTAGAGCACAAAGTGTAGAGAGAAATGCAGGGTATTAGAGCACAAAGTGCAGAGGGAAACGCAGGGTATTAGAGCACAAAGTGCACAGGGAAACGCAGGGTATTAGAGCACAAAGTGTGGAGGGAAACGCAGGGTATTAGAGCACAAAGTGCAGAGTGAAACGTAGGGTATTAGAGCTCAAAGTGTAGAGGGAAACGCAGGGTATTAGAGCACAAAGTGCAGAGCGAAACACAGGGTATTAGAGCACAAAGTGTAGAGAGAAACACAGGGTATTAGAGCACAAAGTGTAGAGAGAAATGCAGGGTATTAAAGCACAAAGTGTAGAGAGAAACACAGGGTATTAGAGCACAAAGTGTAGAGAGAAACGCAGGGTATTAGAGCACAAAGTGTAGAGAGAAACGCAGGGTATTAGAGCACAAAGTGTAGAGAGAAACGCAGGGTATTAGAGCACAAAGTGTAGAGAGAAACACAGGGTATTAGAGCACAAAGTGCAGAGAGAAATGCAGGGTATTAGAGCACAAAGTGCAGAGGGAAACGCAGGGTATTAGAGCACAAAGTGCACAGGGAAACGCAGGGTATTAGAGCACAAAGTGTAGCGAGAAACACAGGGTATTAGTGCACAAAGTGTAGAGGGAAACACAGGGTATTAGAGCACAAAGTGCAGAGTGAAACGCAGGGTATTAGAGCACAAAGTGTAGCGTGAAACGCAGGGTATTAGAGCACAAAGTGCAGAGTGAAACGCAGGGTATTAGAGCACAAAGTGCAGAGTGAAACGCAGGGTATTAGAGCACAAAGTGTAGTGAGAAACACAGGGTATTAGAGCACAAAGTGCAGAGTGAAACGCAGGGTATTAGAGCACAAAGTGTAGTGAGAAACACAGGGTATTAGAGCACAAAGTGTAGAGGGAAACACAGGGTATTAGAGCACAAAGTGCAGAGTGAAACGCAGGGCCATTCTGTTCAGGAAGCTGTCTGGATCTGTCTGCCAATCCAGTTGATGTTTGCTTTTCAAAGGTGAATGCGGCCACTGTCTAGGCTGCTGACCTTAAGGGCAAACCCAACCTCAAAGCCTTTTTAAAAAATGATTTCACTCGGATTACGTGCCCTTCAAAAATCTGCCAAGTGGTAACCTCATTCCTTGTGCAATTATTGCGACAGGTGAAGACTGTGTCATTCATACCTCAGATCCTACCATGTGTTGAAAATGTGGAATTCAGGTCAGGTCACTCTGTGGTTATCTGAGGGATGGAAAAATTGGCTTAATTTGTTGCTTTGGGTGCCTTGTATGCCAGTCCTGCTCATCTAATAGAGCCATAAGAATGATACAGCACAGAAGGAAGCCATTCGGCCCATCGTGTCTATTCTGGCTCTTTAATAGAGCTAGCTCCTTGGTGTTGGGACACCTCAACCACAACGGGACAGCTGAGAATTACATTTACTTACATCTATATATTGGGCCAAAAATTGATGCCGCTACGCGAGAGTACGCACTGCGTACTCTCGCGTATTCTCTCTCCAATTGCCGGTTTTCTGCATGCACTGCGCATGCGCTGAAAACCGGCACTTGGTCTTTGGAAAAGGGGGCGGTTCCTCGGTGCACCGCGTGCGCGCTACAGGCTGCGCGCACGCTGTGCACTTAGTGCTTTGGACGCGCAGGTGAGGACGGAAGATTTTAGAAATGAAAAAAGGAGGAGTAAGACCCACTTTTAACAAGGTAAGTAGTGAATTAAGTATTATTTTGAATTTTTTTTAACAGGTATATCTTTTTTAGAGACTTTAAAGACAGGTAAGTTTATTTTTATAACTTTTTAAAAGATTTTAAATTTTTTCAAAAATTTAATTTTTTATTTTAAATGGTTAATTTATTTAACTATACTTATTTTATTAATGTGATGGTTTTTTTTTAATTTAATTGAGGTTTAGCTGTTATTTTGGGGGTGTGTAAGATTCATAGCTTTCACAGCACGTATGTGAAACTTATGAATGGAAGATGGTGTGCTGCCATTGGCTCTAACTGAGTCACGTGATCCCACAGCTCGCACGAATTCACTACGCCGGTGGGATACGCAAGCACTGCCCAGCTGATGTCTAGAACATCAAGTTCGTGCGAGCTGGATCTGAAAAAGCCAACGCGGAGTGAGAGATCGCGCCTGCTCCTTACCCCCGCGGGAACAGAGCGAGATCAATTTCTGGGCCATTGTCTCAAAGTGTTTTACAAGCGGCAGAGGCGAACACTGAGCAGGAAGTGAAGGAATTTGACTGTGGGAGACTGTTGAAGGGCGAGGTTATTGGGAGGCTTTCGAAGATAGGAAGAGAGGCAGCAAGGGAGAGGGCTTTTTGGAAGAGAGTTGCAGAGTGTAAGGCCGTAGTGGGTGAAAGACTGGCCTTCAGTGGCAAAGCAGAGAATAAACTGCAACAGTGTTGCAACTGCAACCACTATCAACATCCTGGGGGGTCACCATTGACCAGAAACTTAACTGGACCAGCCACACACACACTGTGGCAACAAGAGCAGGTCAGAGGCTAGCTATTCTGCAGCGAGTGTCTCACCTCCTGACTCCCCAAAGCCTTTCCACCATCTACAAGGCACAAGTCAGGAGTGTGATGGAATACTCTCCACTTGCCTGGATGAGTGCAGCTGCAACAACACTCAAGAAGCTCAACACCATCCAGGACAAAGCAGCCCGTTTGATTGACACCCCATCCACCGCCTTAAACATTCACTCCCTCCACCACCAGCGTACCGTGGCTGCAGTGTGTACCATCTACAAGATGCACTGCAGCAACTCGCCAAGGCTTCTTCGGCAGCACCTCCCAAACCCGCGACCTCTTCCACCTAGAAGGACAAGGGCAGCAGGTGCGTGGGAACACCACCACCTCCAAGTTCCCCTCCAAGTCACACACCATCCTGACTTAGAAATATATCGCCGATCCTTCATCGTCGCTGGGTCAAAATCCTGGAACTCCCTCCCTAACAGCACTGTGGGAGTACCTTCACCACAGGACTGCAGCGGTTCAAGAAGGCGGCTCACCACCACCTTCTCAAGGGCAACTAGGGATGGGCAATAAATGCTGGCCTTGCCAGCGACGCCCAGATCCCAGGAACGAATATTTTTAAAAAAAATCAATTTTCACGGACTCTTTCCATTGAGAGTTCTTGAGCTCAGATCATGTTATCAAGGTCGGGAGCATAAAGTACAGGTCAGGAGCATCCCTTGAGGCAGGGAGGGGAAATTAGAACAGGACAAAGCACCCCAAAGTCGCGTGGCATACTTAGTGGTCAAGTGTTGTTGAGAAGTTTGGAAAGAAGTTGTCTGCTTATACCCTCAACCAACACGGAGAGGGAAGAGGGGAAGATGTATAACGCTCTTCCTCCTTTTTAAATATTCCAATGACAGCGGTCATTGGTGCACTTCACCTTCCGTTGGGAGGCAAGTCTGGGTTCTCCACCAGTTCTAAAAATTGCCCACCCTCTAACGACGAAGCCGTCCTCAGAGAGGTGAGCTTGAATCACAGTCAACTTTTCACCTCCTGAATTCTAGCTCTCAACCAGCAGTGTTAAGGGACTGTTGGATCAAAGTGCTTTTGACAACCCGTCCCTGTGCATTCAAGCAAATAAAGGATTAGAGATAGAGGGATCAAGGCATTGCTGTTTTAAACAGTCATGTTGTTTTGCTTTTGGAATTCTCAAAGCTAGAGAGTGGCTTCAGGCTAATTGACTGGTGGAATTTTCAAACCTAGTTTCTCCCTTTTTACAGTTTTCTCCCCTGCTCTACTGATGAAAACTCCTCACTAGGGTGTTGTTAGTTGGATGCCAGCAGCCCTCCAGGATCTTAGTCAAGTAGTTGTCCATTATGAGTCAGCTAATCGACTGTAGAAGCATCGCCTGATTCTAACCGCGTCCAATTTCGACACAAATCATTGAATATGCAGTCCCACAATGGGAATGCTGGCTGAGTTCTGTCCTGTCCTTAACCCAGAGATGCTGTTGCTGATTGCAGCAGCTCCTACTGCCAACTTGGCTGCCTTGGAAGAACTCAGCACATGCTGAAGACAGAACATGGCATCTTTGTGGTCTTGCATGGCTCAGTGACACACTGGTTAGTTACCCACGGAGCCATTTAAAAAATCCATGCAACAAATAAATGGTGGTCGGAGAATAAGATTTGCCCTGCGAACCATGTGTACCAAAATTATAAATTTGAGGTCATCCAAAACTTTGCTGCCCGTGTCCTAACTCGCACAAATTACTGATCACCCATCACCCCTGTGCTCGCTGACCTACATTGGCTCCCGGTCGAGCAACCCCTCCATTTTAAAATTCTCATCCTCGTGTTCAAATCCCTCCACGGCCTCGCCCCACCCTATCTCTGTAATCTCCTCCAGCCCGACAACCCTCCGAGATCTCTGCGTTCCTCCAATTCTAGCCTCTTGCACATCCCCCACTTCCTTTGCTCCACCATTGGTGGCCGTGCTTTCAGCTGCCTTGGCCCTAAGCTCTGGAATTCCCTCCCTAAACCTCTCCGCCTCTCTACCTCTCTCTCCTACTTTAAGAACCTCCTTAAAACCTTAGATTGGGGAGACCAAACGCAGATTGGGTGACCGCTTTGCAGAACACCTCCGTTTAGTCCGTAAGGGGGACCCCGAGCTCCCGGTGGCCTGTCACTTTAATTCTCCGCTCCACTCCCACTCTGACCTCACCGTCCTCGGCCTCTTACACTGTTCCAATGAAGCTCAACGTAAGCTCGAGGAACAGCACCTCATCTTTCGATTAGGCACTTTACAGCCTTCTGGACTCAGCATAGAGTTCAACAATTTCAGATCATAACCTCGGCCCCTATCATATATATATATATATATATATTTATTTTATTTTTTCATCTACCCTTTTGTTTGGCCTTTTTTTCTTCCCTCCCTGAAGCTGGCAGCTGTCCTTCATTCTGCCAGCACAATTCACACTTCATCTAGCCTCAACCTGTTACATTACCACCTCCTCTCGCCTTGATTATCTCTTAATGTCTCTCAATGTCTCTTAATCTCTCCTGCTTTCTATCCTATCACTGACCTTCCCTTTTGTTCTTTCATCCCCTTCCCCTTTTCCCAGCCCTAAACTTGCTTTAAATCTGTTTCATTTCCTGCTTTTTTCCAGTTCTGACGAAAGGTCTTCGACCTGAAACGTTAACTCTGTTTCTCTCTCCACGGATGCTGCCTGGCCTGCTGAGTTTTTCCAGCGTTTTCTGTTGTTATTTCGGATTTCCAGCATCCGCAGTATTTTGCTATCGCGTCCTTAAAACCTACCTCTTTGACCAAGCTTTTAGTCACCTGTCCTAATGTCTCCTTTTCTGGCTCGGGGTCACATTTTTTGTCTGGTTATCCTCCTGTGAAGAGCTTTCTTACATTGAAGGTGCTGCATAAATACAAGTTGTTGTTCGAAGCTCTCGGGTTTACTGTTTCATTGCGCATAATACACTAAAAAACCTTCTCTTGGGTCACAGTAAAAATAAATTGAGACTACAAGTAATTTGTGGGAGGCCCTTGCAGCTGTTTGATTTTGTTCCAATGAACACAGATAGTTGTGCTAATGTCCAATTTATAGCCACAGCAACTTGACAGCGACATTACTGCATTCACATTAAAGACAACAGCAATCCAATAATAAGATCAAAAATGTTAGAAACATAGAAAAATAGGAGCAGGAGTCGGCCGTTCGGCCCTTCGAGCCTGCTCCGCCATTCAATATGATCATGGCTGATCCTCTATCTCAATACCATATTCCCGCTCTCTCCCCATACCCCTTGATGCCTTTTGTGTCTAGAAATCTATCTATCTCCTTCTTAAATATATTCAGTGACTTGGCCTCCACAGCCTTCTGTGGTAGAGAATTCCACAGGTTCACCACCCTCTGAGTGAAGAAATTTCTCCTCATCTCAGTCCTAAATGTCCTACCCCGTATCCTGAGACTGTGACCCCTCATTCTAGAGCCCCAGCCAGGGGAAACATCCTCCCTCCATGCAGTCTGTCTAGCCCTGTCAGAATTTTATACTTTTCAATGAGATCCCCTCTCATTCTTCTAAACTCTAGTGAATACAGGCCTAGTCAACACAATCTCTCCTCATACGACAGTCCTGCCATCCCAGGAATCAGTCTGGTGAACCTTCGCTGCACTCCCTCTATGGCAAGTATATCCTTTCTTGGGTAAAATGTTGATTGCAGCAGAGCTTTCTTATTCCCTACTCTTATGTAAAGTCCTGGTGCACGAACCTACTTTGGTAAATGAGTTGTGCATTCATCAAGATTAATTCAGCTGGCAGAAGATGGGCAAAATGCAGTGGATGTGAAAATTCCTTGTGAATGAGCTCACTCACCACTGAAGACGCCATTTGGTTTTGTTCCAAGAGCCGTTCTGATTCTTGGGAGAACAGAACCCTCCCCGACCCCCGCACCCCGCCCCACCTCACAAAAGTCGTTCAAAATTCCAACTCTGGCTCTCCACCTGTCACAACACCTCTGCTGCTATTGGCCTGCGAAACTGTTCCCTCACTTCCGCTTTCAGTGATCCTTGTTCCCAGCATATCTCCCATCATCTCACACCCTTGCCGTTCCCCCCAGGACAGTTACAAAGTATTACAAAGTATCTACAGCACAGAAACAGGCCATTCGGCCCAACTGGTCCACGCTGGTGTTTACACTCCACGCAAGCCTCCTCCCAACCCTCTTTATCTCACCCCATCAACATATCCCTTCTGCACTTACGTCTGAGGGCAGCAAATTCAAGTGCATCTGGCACACTATCCAGAGAAGACCAAGGAATTCTCCCGGAGCCCTGGCCAACGTTCCTCCCTCAACAAAATGCCGCCAAGAACACATTAATTTGTCATTTATCTCATTTGCTGCATATGGGATCTTGCTGTGTGCAAATTGGCTGCCGTGCCTCCCTACAGAACAAGAGTGACTGCACTTCAAAAGTACCTCAGTGGTTGTGATGTGCTTTGGCATGTCCTAAGGACTTGATAAGTGCTAACATGACTGCAAGTTGTTTTTTGTGGTTCGATTGGAAAATGGAGTCATTGCAGCAATCCAACTTCCGCCACTTCCACCTGGTAAAATGATGGATTCCAAACGGATTTCAACCTTCGAGGGATATTTTTCCACGGCCATGCTCCTGGTGGGGAGCCTTGCTTGTTTCAGCACACATTGGAAATTCCAGATGCTAACTTGGAAAGAAAGAAAGACTTGCGTTTATATAGCGCCTTTCACGACCACCGGACGTCCCAAATCTCTTTACAGCCAATGAAGTACTTTTTGAAGTATAGTCACTGTTGTAATGTCGGAAACGCGGCAGCCAATTTGCGCACAGCAAGGTCATATGGTGACAAAAACAAATTCCCAAACTCATAAATTTCCAAAACTTAACACTGACTGTTCTTAAAACAACCTAAATCCAGAGGCCCTCAGTAATCCGTCTCATTGACCAATTTTATTGTCTTATTGTACAACTATAATTCACAATAAAGAGCTTGCTGGAAAGTGTTGTAATTGTCACTCCTCAGTGCATAGGATTATAATTTATTGCTGTACGCTATGACGAAACAATTTCTGAAAATGGTTCCTGGACAAACTTAGCCTTGCACATGAAACATTCCTTTGTACTCTTATTACCGTAGCAACGAGATATGGAGAGGTTCCGCCATTCACTGTGTTTCAACACTGCAAAGTTATCACGGCGTGTCCGCCATTTACCAACCCAAATGATGAAATCTATCAACAGGGGCCGAGGCAATGCCTGAACAGAGAGTTGAATAAAAGTTGATCAACAGGAATCACCTGTGGTGCCTTCTTCCTGTCCCCCAAGACAAAGATTGATGGTTGTCATAATCGGGATGATGCAGGGGGTGTCTGTCAAGATGGCTGGTCTGATGTCTGCTGGAACTTTCATAACTTCAGTTTCTTTGAACGGTTTGAAAGAAGTAACTGGAGTTCTGCACTTGAGACAGTTCAGCAACACTGGACTCAGAATGGCTGAATGCCCCCGTGTTTTCACAATCTTACATCTGTTACACAAGACAGAAAAATGGTGAAGGCCTTTAACTGCTTAAAGACTAACTTTCAGCTAACAGAAATACGCAGTGTTTTGATCCAAAGTGTTTCCAACTGAATTAGCTGTCTCATGTAAATGTAAAGATTTAAAAAAAAAGAAAATGCTTGCACCTTGAAACAGTTAGAATCTCTTTCACCTTTCACAATCTCAGTTCGTCTCAAAGCGCTTTACAGCCAATGAAGTACTTTTGACGTGTAGTCACTGTTGTAATGTGGGAAACGTGGCAGCCAATTTGCGCACAGCAAGATCCCACAAACAGCAATGTGATAAATGACCAGATCATCTGTTTTTTAGTGATGTTGGTTGAGGGAAAAATATTGGCCAGGACACCGAGGAGAACTCCCCCCCCCTGCTCTTCTTCGAAATAGTGCCGTGGGATCTTTGCGTCCACCTGAGAGGGCAGACGTGCGCCTCGGTTTAACGTCTCATCCGAAAGACGGCACCTCCGACAGTGCAGCACTCCCTCAGTACTGCACGTGAAGTGTCAGCCTGGATTTTGTGCTCAAGTCTCTGGAGTGGGACTTGAACCCATGACCTTCGGACTCAGAGGCGAGAGTGCTAGTCCAATTTTCACACAACAGTTCCTGAGAGGAGAACAGCCTCTAGGAACTGGCCTCCATTAGGGACTCTTATACATGATGTTGTTGCATCACCAAGGATTTCAGCGATGCACTAGACTGTAAGGTGCTTGGGCATGTGCCCATAAGGCTACCATCAGAGATTGAACAGGCCTCCGTGAAGCTCCACCACAACCCTATGAAGCGAACACTTCAATCAGAACATTGCTAACACTCACAAATATGATGTGGAGATGCCGGTGTTGGACTGGGGTGGACAAAAGTGAGAAGTCGCACAACACCAGGTTATAGTCCAACAGCTTTATTTGAAATCACAAGCTTTCGGAGCGCTGCTCCTTCGTCAGGTGAAGGAGCAGCGCGCCGAAAGCTTGTGATTTCAAATAAAGCTGTTGGACTATAACCTGGTGTTGTGCGACTTCTCACATTTTACTCACAAATATGTTAACGATTTATTGGTTTTGCACTATTGTTCTGAAGGGTGCAATTCAGCAGGATAGAAGAACCCCCCATCACCCCCCACCCCACCCTTCTCCCTCTCCCCTTTTCTAATGCAAAACCAGTAAATGGTTAACAAAATCATGAGGCATGGCCTGGTGCACATTGAAATACTTTGACTTCTATTTCCATATTGTTTTCACAGGAAGTACTTTACTCTGAGCCCAAAGCATAGCGTGAGAAGACCCAAATAGGGTGATGGGAAATAGGAGCTGCACTGAATAACAGGGTATTAAATGGTTACTTGAGTTGATTACAGGCCAATAAAGGTGCTGTATAATCCGGGAAAGAGAGCAAAACAGGTTTGAGTCACTGAACCACCTAACAGGTTTACTTTTTTGAGATTAGATTTTCACTTAATGACTACTGTGTGTGTTTTTTTAAATAATTTAAATGATTTGAAGTAGGTCAGAAAGAAAGGCTATTGTTTCTGTACGAACTTAAAAGGAGCAGACTTGAGTTAATATTTTGCCATTTGTAGTTTGGCAAGGGTTGACATTGTCAAGCTGCATAATATTTGAACTTTGGTTAGTCATTGAGGGTCCTATTAAAAATTAACTCGTCAGTCTGCACACTAATATGCTTTTCATTTTGCATCAATGATGTGTTGAGATGAAGTTTTCTACTCTCATTGTGGAGTGATAGGTTACTGATAGTCTCAGAATACTCGGTTAACTTGGCTAGATTGCGTGAGAGTGGAATGGGGAGGGGTGGAAAGTGGAAAATGATTAATGGCAACCTCATAAAATAAAGCCCATTGTAAAATTTCAGCACACGAATTGATCAAAAGCAATTTTGTATGTTGCTAATCTCTGACTTACAATCTATTGGCTCGGCTTCAAGGTGCCAAGTGTGGAAAAGTTGAAATGCAATTGTCAGGTTGGTGCAGTTGGGGGGGACAGGGTTTCTTTGCAGGTTTGTACTTGGGTGGTGACGTGTTGTGAAGATTGCGCCAGAAAGTTAGGACCAGCTTCATCCAAGATTCCGAATTTGCTATATATTCATTCTCGGGATGTGGGCGTTCGCTGGCAAGGCCGGCATTTAGTGTCCATCCCTAGTTGCCCTTGAGAAGGTGGTGGTGGGCCTTCATCTTGAACCGCTGCATTTCAGCAGCTTCCCGCAACTGAGTGGCCACTTCAGAGGGCAGTTAAGAGTCAGCCATGTTGGTGTGGGCCTGGAGTCACATGTAAGGCCAGACCGGGTAAGGACAGCAGGTTTCCTTCCCTAAAGCACATTAGTGAGCCAGTTGGGTATGTACGGCAATCCGGCAGCTTCATGGTCACTTTTACTGATACCAGGCTTTTATTTCCAGAATTTTTTTTAAACTGTGTTCTAATTCTTAAGCTGCCATGGTGGGATTCTGAATTACTAGTACAGTAACATAACCACTACACCACCGTACCCCTAATAGTGGTGCAAATCACACAGCTGCTGTCGGATATTATTAAACAATCCCACAAACTTGCTTCTATGGGGAGGACAAGCAGAGCATCAGGATTTCCCACCTGAAATTCTGGGGGAGGGTACCTTTTAGTCTCTCCAATTGCAAGAAAGGGATCAACCTAGAAGGACAAGGACAGCAGGCGCATGGGAACACCACCACCTCCAAGTTCCCCTCCAAGTCACACACCATCCTGACTTGGAAATATATCGCCGTTCCTTCATCGTCGCTGGGTCAAAATCCTGGAACTCCCTCCCTAACAGCACTGTGGGAGTACCTTCACCACATGGACTGCAGCGGTTCAAGAAGGCGGCTCACCACCACCTTCTCGAGGGCAATTAGGGGGATGGTCAATAAATGCTGGCCTTGCCAGCGACACCCATATTCCAAAGAATGAATTGAAAAAAAATATCCCTACACTACTGCCAGTCTGAGCAAATGTTACAATTGCACAGTCCTGGTCTGGGATATTTTTTGGAGCTTGTTCTACAGGGAACCTATTTCCGGCGGACCTGCTCGCAGTGCAGACTCCTTTACCTTTGCGACACCAAACACCGATTAGATGATCGCTTTGCCGAACACTTCCCCTCCTGTCCCTAACCCTGAGCTCCCGCTCACTTGCCACTTGAATTCTTCATCCCACTCTCACTCTGACCCCTCCACCTTTGGCCTTCTCGACTGTTCCCATGAAAGTCAACCAAAGCTCGAGGAACAGCAACTTGTCTTTACAGCCCTCTGACCTTAATATTGACTTTAGTAACTTCAAAGCTTGACTACTGCGCCGACTGACTTAGGGCAGCCGATGCTGGCAATGTTCTGTAGATTTGTGGGCATTTCTGAGCAGGGCCGGGCGGCTAGGAGCTTGGGACGGGGACCCTCGGTCAGATCACTGAAGGGGCGATTGGGACCCTTGGTGATGGCCTATACTTCTCCGAGGCAACTCAGACCTGTTGTGCTTTGCCAGTGTTTGAGCTTTCACTTCGACCTGCCTCATCCCCACAGCCTCAGCTATTCACCACGCTCTTATTTTGTTAATTTCTCTTATTATGGCTCCTATGAATTCATTCCTGCCAATGAAGCACCTCCAGTTTTCCATTTAAGTACTGTACAGGTCATTCTATTTCTTCCCTTGTGTGTGTGGGGTGTGTGTGTGTGGTGTGTGTGGGGGGTGTGTGGGTGTGTGTGTGGTGTGTGTGTGGGGTGTGTGTGGGGTGTGTGGGTGTGTGTGGGG